>WHYT01017365.1:741970-759531 GCA_009806455.1 Tetrax tetrax | reverse complement strand
GCCGCGGGGGGGCGGGGGCTGGCGCGGCCCCCTCGGGGAAGCCCCCCTTCCCAGTCTCTTCGGGTGGAGTAGGGTGCGAGAATGCTCGGGAGGCTGTCCGGGGGAGTGCGGGGACGTCCCGCAGGCTGTCCCGGGGGTGCGAGGGTGCCCGGCAGCTGCCCCGGGGGATGCGGAGATGTCCCGGAGGCTGCCCCGAGGCGTGGAAGGGTGCGGGGATGTCCCGCAGGCTGTTCTAGAGGGTGCGGGGATGTCTCGGGAGCTGTTCCCGGGGGTGCAGGGATGTCCTGCAGGCTGTCCCGGGTCGTGGAGCGGTGCGGGGATGTCCCGCAGGCTGTCCCGGGGGTGCGAGAATGCCCAGCAGCTGGCCCGGGGGGTG
The DNA here is from genome assembly GCA_009806455.1 of Tetrax tetrax. Taxonomy (NCBI): domain Eukaryota; kingdom Metazoa; phylum Chordata; class Aves; order Otidiformes; family Otididae; genus Tetrax; species Tetrax tetrax. The sequence continues at coordinate 759,155 of WHYT01017365.1, read as the reverse complement.
CGGGGATCTCCCGCAGGCTGTCTGGGGTGGTGCGGGGATGTCCCGGGAGCTGTCCCGGGGCTGCGGGGATGTCCCGCAGGGCAGAGCGGAGACCTCAGCTCCCTCCATCTTTTCTCCAGCTGCCGACTGCAGCCCACCGCCCCACTCCGCGGGACATTTCCACTCTGCTGTTAAGTGTGTGCAGCGCAATGAGCCCGTGATGTCTGTCTGACTGCACTCCGTCCACCTTTCTGTCCCTCCATGCAGATTTTTGAACAGCCCCCCCATCCCTCTGCTACCTGAACACAAATTACTGATCCGCCCAATGATCACATCCACCCCTACACACACCCCCCCTTAAAACGGGTGAAACACCAACATGCGTGTAAAATATATTTGCAGGCTCACAGCCAGCAGTTACACTGGGCCCTGTACTGAACGCAGCGCAGAAAGACCTGAAATCAGACTTTTCCCCGCTCACTTGAGCAAATTACCCCTAGGCTGGCTGCAGAATCTGGCCCACAGCTGGTCAGAAATATCTACAAACACAACACGATATTGCTCTCAGAATTTGCTCTTCTCCTTTGAGAGCACATAAAATGTGGAAATAGCTATCAGCTTCATGCCTCGGCTGCCTGATTCTAAGGGCTTCATTATTTCCTTGCCTGTGGGAATGTCCTTTTAATTTGAAATGTTTGTCATAGATTATAGAATTTTTAAACAAACTTGCACATGAAACACTTGACTTAGATCTTTTTTTTCCCCCCTCTTCTTTGGTGTGGACCTAGCTGAGGAATTAAACTTCAACTACTTGGAAATAAAGCTGGTGTATCCAGAAATTATTCAATGAAAAGGGGGGGGGGGAAGATTGCAATGAATAATAATCAGCCATCTGCAGAGCTGGCTGGCTAATAAAAATGTGTTTCCAAATAGTAAACAGGCCAAAATTAATAGCAAATGTTATTTGCAATGAATTATTCTATTAGATCTTCTCCCAACTTTATGACATTTTTCCTCTCCAAGCAAAGAAACTTATCTCAAATGTATGGATTTCCAAACCCGTGCCTGCCCCAGCTGCAACGCAGCCAGATCGCTTTATCTAAAGCAGCGAGCGTAATTCCAACTCGTGCGTTTGGTGACTTCCAGATACTGTAGCGTCTCAGGTATTCCAGTGCTCCAACATGTAAGTAGCTGCCTGGCGTGCTTCACAAAGGGCTATCGGGAGGTTTGGCCCCGAACACCTCTAGGCAACTACTTACATCGTTAGGAACCTAAATGCCTTTATAAATCCGCGCTGTGATCCAAAGCTCATTGAAGTCCATGAAAAGGCTTTGCTGACATCAATGGGCTCTGGAGTGGGCCCTGTAGCAGGAGCACGATCAATGCTGGGCGCTTTGACTCCTTTATGCCGGTTATTATGAGACTTTTTTTTTTTTGAAGCGCTTAGAACAATGCTACATTTTCTGTTTGGATAAATGGTCATTTCAAGCAGAGAAAACAAGAAGTGAAATCGGTGTGGAAGAGCGGACCATGTGTGTGTGAGTATCTGCTGTGATCAAATCACAGGATTCAGGTTTGCTGCTTTTTTTTTCCAGGAAATATTGGTGAGAATCTCAGCTTTCCTTTAAAAAGTCCCTAGTTGCCTAGGGGAAATATGACCAAAATCTATTTTAAAAGTTTTGGTGTCTAGAAAGCAATAAGCCAAATATATCTGTATTTAAACCAGCCCTTACGATATTTAAGGCAATCTTGGGATTTTTTTTTCGGAACCTGACTCATCGATTCTGCCTTCTGGGGCTCCGGCAGCCAGCAACAGCTCTCTGAGAAGGAAGGTGTCTTACCTGGCAGAAAGGGCAACACAGGGAAATAAAATAGGGAATGGTTTCACCCCCCTGCACCCCGTATTGCTGCGGGCTCTGCTAGCACAGCTGCCAGTACGAGATTCCTTAGGGGTTTGTTAGCAGACTGGTTCTGTCCCTATTTTTAGCTGAGTTTCTCTGGGTACAAAGACTGGTGAACGCTGTACGATAAAGCCAGAGAAATTGGGTGGCTGACGTCATGACATCCAGTTCTGAGAATTTACACCTCTTATCTTTTTTAGCCCTGATGCAAAAATAACCCTTCTCAGGGATAATGTGGGTTTTTTTAAATGACTTAGAGGCTTGGAGCAAAAGGTACTTTCCATTTTGCTCAGCCTCTTACACAACTGATTTAACATTTTCAGTGCAGCCTCTTTCTTCTCCCCTAAATTTCTGCTGCATTGATCAACCTACCTGTTCCAAACCCTTTGCTATGCCCCATCGCAGACACCAGTGGCACCAGTGTGCCCTTGCCTGTGGCCTGGCAGCAGCCTCAGGGCGCTGGTATCCCCCGGGGGTCCCGGGAGAGCTCTGCGTGCCGTGGTGGGCACGTGGGCATGCCATCACCCTGGCCGGTGGGCTGGCAGTGCGGAGGCAAGCACGGCCGTCCCAGCTCGCAGGGCCGTGCGTCGTGCTCGTGACTCACGGCTCCCTGGCACCAGGCGCTGGCATGGGCTCAGCCCGGGGATGGTGCTGGCAGGCTCTCCTCCGTCGTCCTGTTTGCACTTGTTCCTTACCTTCCTCAGTTGTTCTTTTCTCCTTTTATCTATTTATTATTTTATTGCTTGCCCCCCTCCTGCCTCCCCTCCTAGGGATGCTCTGTTGTACAATTCGTCTCTGGTGTGAGCGGGGCTCTTCTCCCAACATGGTTGGTGCCAAAATCTCCCTCTGCCGCCAGCAGCAGCCCGCTAGCAAGGATTCCTTTTCCAAATGAGCTGATTCGGGATGCCCTTCCTCTGGGGTCCCTTCACGGGACACGGAGGGAACAGACCTGCTGAGGGGAGGCTTCGACTCAGCAACCCAAATCCTCTGTCGCTTTGGCAAACGAGAGCCCAAGACTTCGTTTCCACCATCCGGTATTTCCAGGAGCTGCCACACCGTCAGGAAAGCGGGAGGCTTCCAGCTCAGATGCCTCGTGCATGCGCAGCCCCACTGGGACAGCTGTATTTTTTCCCCTTTCCCGGTGACCCGTAGCAGAGATGGGATCAGAGGTTAAACTGGGAGTATGGTGGAAAAGGGACCGGCAAGCCCGAGGCTAGCGCAGCTTAACAAGTGATTATAAGGTCTGAAGGCAAAGGGAACCCGCTGCCTGTCAGGAAAAAACCATCCCATTGTACCCGGGAGGAGGAGTATGGGATGGAGGAGAGAGAAACAGATTGATAACCGAGGGGCGATGTGACCCCGCATGGGCTCCTGCAACAAAAGCCCCTTCATCTGAAATGAATGGGAACAATGGCTGATGGGGACACGCCAGCAGCAGCCAGGAGCTGAGAGCTGGGAGGAGAGGGAGGAGTGGGTGGCGGGTCCTGTTTTACCCAAATCCTCTATTGATCTTGGTAATCTCCTGGGCTTTCCCCCCTTGAAATCACACGGAGAGTTCAAGGACTTTTTGCCTTTGGGTTGTAGGGCCATGCGTCGTCCTCGAGAGCTGACAGGACCGGCAGCTGGTGAGATGTGATGCAGGTAGGCTGGTGGAAGTGTCCCAAAGACGGCCTGGCGTGCCGGGGATGGGCTGCTGCTGTCACCGGGGATGTCCCCAGTGGTGGCAGGAGGACCATGGCTGCTGGCCTCGCCCTGGCACTCGCTGGCTCCCAAGTGGCTCCATTGAGCTTTTTGGGGCAGGGTATGTGTGGACGTACGGAGCCTGGCACAGTAAGGTCCCAGCTGGATGCTCCTGTATTATTAAAAAATGAATTATGACCTTTCTCCTCTGGGATCTGCCCAGCCCTCATGAGGCGCAGCATAATATGCAATGCCTGCACCCAAAAAGCAGCAGAAAAGCAGATGAAACCTTAGTCCTGTGTTGGCCCAGGCAGGAGGCAACGCATCTCTGTACCTGATGTTTGGCCGTGGCACTCTGTCCACCTTGCATCCGATACCTGCTGCCCAGGAGGGATGAAGAGGAGGCCAGCTGGATCAGAGAGCTGGCACGAGGTGTGAAGACATCTGGGAGGCTCGGAGCATGAATTAATAAGAACCAGTAAGACGAGAAGACTGGATGGGATTCAGAGCCCCGACAGGAGCCTGGGGCTGTCAGCCGTGGCTGCTGCAAGCAGAGTGCTGGTTTCTGGCCCTGCCCTTCCCATGGCAGCCCTGGTGATCAGGGTGATGCCTCTGCAAAGAGGGGAGGGCTTGGCCTGAAGCAGAGTGCATTGTCGTGTGCAATGTAACCCAGGGGGCAGAAAGGCTGGCATCTAAATGATCCCTGTTTGCTCTTCCCCGAGATATACAGGCTGGTGATTTATCTGGAGGGCCTCCGCAGCTTGTTAATGGCTCAGCTTCCCATGAAAGCAGCTGCATCAGTGTTTCCCAAACACTGGAGGGGGCTACGGACCCCCCGGGGCCAGCAGGACCCATTACACCTCTCCTCTGCTCAGCCATGGGAAGGTCCATACAAGAAGCAGCCCCATGGACCTCAGCTAGTGGCACTTAGTGCAACCAGCAGCCTCAGGGGACTGGCACCACATCTTCCTCAACCATCTAAAACACACAAGGTGCGTGGGGCACGTTGCCAGTCATGGACAAGGTACCCCACGTGTGAGCAACCACCCACCCTGTCTGCATAAGGGGGGCTGAGTGGTCCATGGAGGGGTCTGGGTGCTGAGCCCAGCTCTCATAGGATCACAGGATGGTTCGGGTGGGAAGGGACCTTTAAAGTCCATCCAGTCCAACCCCCCTGCCTGGAGCAGGGACATCTCCAACCAGATCAGGTTGCTCAGAGCCCCGGCCAACCTGGCCTGGAATGTTTCCAGGGATGGGGCATCCACCACCTCTCTGGGCAACCTGGGCCAGTTTTCTACCACCCTCAGTGTAAAAAATTCCTTCCTTATGTCCAGTCTAAATCTGCCTCCTTCTAGTTTAAAACCATAATTTGGGCTTTTATCAGACGAGGAAAGGCACTATGCCATCCTGGGTTGGCTCAATGACACCCATCCCTCTCCAGGCAGTTACTCTTGGAGTCACCCAGCATCGGGCACGTCCGGAGAACAACGCTGTGCTGCCCTGCCTACGCACCCACGCCTCCAGCCCGCCGCGCAGACCGGACACCCCAGACAGCGGATTTGTTAGCTGGGCTGGCCAGTCGAGATGATGAACACCTCCCCGGCGTTCCCAGCAGTCCTCAGCCGCCGCAGCCAAATATTTACAAGAGCTCTCCAAGGGAAACCCATAAAGCGCTCCCTGGTATAGCTTTCTGAGGATGGCTCCAGACAGCTATATTAGCTGGAACACGAAGTAGTTACACTCCTGCTGCTCTTCCAGGGCTTTTGAAACACATACTTGTCTCTTTTATTACCTTTGTTTGTGTCTCGTTTTATTTGTGCGCGGTACGCTCCGTTGTGCGGGGTTTGATACGGTTGTGATGGGCTATGGCTTGGAACAACAATAAATACCTTCCAGGCCTTTTGTGCTTTTTAATATTATTCTCCACTTTAAAAAAAAAAAAAAAAATTCCAAGCCAGACAATGAAAACAATACAGTAAAAATTAAACTCTAAATCTGCATTGATGGTTCCATATCAAACACACAAGGAAGGCTGGTTTCAAACTGTTGCTAAAATTTTGTTTTCTGTTAAAAATGTGCTTTTGGAGGAAGCAGTGTGTTTTGTAGAGAAGGGTTGATTTTGATGATGATGTACTCAGTCAGGTTTTCCTGGTTCAGGATGGACATCCTAGCTGGAGAAAATGACCTCAAGGACCAGACTGCAGACAAGGCTCCACTGGAGATGGGAGCTGCCTGCGCTCACGTCCTGGTTCACCTCCTTCCTCGTGAGAGAGCGTGCGAAGCCTTGGCTCTCTGCAAGGGCTGAACCAAGGGGCTCTGAAGTTAAAAGCAGTCTTTTCCTTGACTTTACTGGATATCACACAATGCTTGGAGAGCATCGAGGGCCAAATCAGACTTCCGAAGGGTTGGGACATGGCAGCCATGCTGGACGGAAAGACCCACTGAGGGGCTGGGTGTGAAGGCCATGAGCTTCTCCCTTCACAGCAGGTTTAGAAGTAGCTAGTCCTTTGTACGGTGATGGTACATGTGGGGCCAGAAAGGGGAGGTGCTGATTTGAGCCTCATGGCTTGCTCTTTCCATGTCATCCCTTGGAAATATTCCACCCTCCCATCAGAAGGGCTGGAAAGGACTGGTCCAGCGACAGGAGCTGGGCCTGAAGTCCCGTGGTGCTCCCAGGGTGCTTGTAACACCCAGAAAACACCGAACCCCCCGGGGCCTTCTGAGGGGAAGGGTGCTGGCTTTGCCCCGCTCCCCAGGACACCCTGCGCTGCTACTCCCGCTCCGTCCTGGCTGAGCCGAGCTGGTGACAGCTCAGCTTATTGGCTTTGCTGGGCTGAGGAGAGCACTTTAAAAGGAAGCAAAGCAGTAACGGAGCATTAGTTCCTGCTGGAAGGGGGAACGAGAGACGCACATTCCTGCCTTGTATGGGAAATCTGGCCTGCTTGCATCACCCCAGGAGTTTGGGCTGAATACCGTAATCTTAGCATCCCATCCTCAGGCAGCCCGCGCTCCTGCTAGGCAATGCTAGAAACCGCTGCCAGCTCCGAGATGGCTGTGTTTCAGCGGCGGGTGAAGTCACGCCTCGATAACTTGCTGGGGCTTTGAGACAGGGCTGGGAGATGGCCGCGCAGCGGCGGCCACCACACCAAACCCACCAAAAAAATCCCAGGGTAGGGAATCTGCCCTGTTGTATTCACACCCGCCTGCCGGCGCACGCCGGGGTGTTCGCGGGGATTCACACCCGCACGCCTGCTCGCGGATAACCCACGGCCCCACTGGGATGAGGTCTGGATACGGCCGGAGCGAGGTGCCACTCGCCCCCCTCAGGGACTGCCCGGCCAGTGAGCGTGTCCCAGGCGCTGAAGGGGTTTGGAGGCAATCCCAGGGCTGAGATGTTGACAACTCGAGAGCACAACAGCCCAGTGTCATTTTAGGCCTAATTTGCATGTACAGCACCGCGCCGAGTGTGTAATTACCGAGCTGCGCAGGCAGTCGTCAGCTCAGCTGTTTCAAAACATGAGCTTTAGTGATTCACAAAACATAAGCAGACACCTTTCCCTCTACACAGCTGCGTGTGAGGGAAGAGGAGCTAAGAGAAGCGGTGGGGTTGGGTGGAGGTTAGACAGGTCCAACTGACCAGCCTCAGCTGGACAAGCCCAGGGAGATGTGGTCACCTCCTCGACACAGGGGCTGAGATGAGGTCAGGTTAGTCTGAACATGGTGAAGGCCAGCAATGGCCCTTCTTGGCTTCCACATCTGCCATGCACTAACCAGATCTGTCATTTCTCAGCCTCCCCAGTCATAGAATCACAGAATCACAGAATCTTTAAGGTTGGAAGAGACCTCCAAGATCATCAAGTCCAACCATCAACCTAATGCCACCATGCCTATTAAACCATGTCCTGAAGTGCCAGGTCTACATGTTCTTCTAACACCTAAAGTTCTCAGGCTCCCCCTTCCCACTCTCCCTACTCCCTTCCTGGCCTCCATGTTCATCCATGAGCCCTTCCCTCTCTCCTGGGAGCTGTCAGACGCATCTGCCTCAACATGCTGGGAGGGCTCAGCTACTGCTGAAGGCAGGAAAAGCTCAGCCTTGATGTTCCCCTTTATTTTGTGAGCTTGTGTCCCAGCTTAGAGGTATCCAGATCGATAAAGAAGGGAAAAGCCAAACTCAGGATCCAGTGTGTGCGTGTGCAGAGCGATGCTCTTGCGTGTGCATAAGCATTTGCATTGCATGCATGCACAGGAGAGCAGACGGAGGTATGGGAATGCACAGGGTCGTGGGGGGTCATGCATGTCTGCAATGTGCAAGCTCTATGCAGCTGCATCTCGTGTGTATTTTTCACTGGGGATCGTGTGTTCATGGGTTTCTCTTTGTTGATGTTCACAGAAAAAGGGCCTCATACACCTTTCTGAAGACACATCAATGTCTGGATGGGTGTCCCATGCTGACAGACAGCAGTAACTGTAGCTCCAGAGCCATGATGAATAACGGAGCATCATCATGCCTCTGTGTCACCACCACATTTCTTCTCCCACTGGCCCCGTTCCCCATCCCATGCTCTGAACGAGGGCATGGGGATGGAGGTGAGGGATGCCCCGTGCTCCTTCCAGCCTGGGGTCAGCCGGAGCACAGGTTATGTTTTCAGCTTGCCTGTTTCTTTGCACTGGTGGATTTTTTTTTCCTTTCCATCTGCTAATATCAACAAAACCTGCCAGGGCACCTCATCATTGGAGCTCCCTGAGAGCAACCGCGACATACTTGGAGCATGCAGTCAGCTTTTCCAGCCAGTCCACACGGCCGGCATAAACTGTCTAAGTACCGTCAGAAACCACTTTATAAACTTAGGACGGGCAGGAGATGATTGATGGCTCCACACTGGACATGACACAGCTTCTACACTTCCCCGTATTTATAATATTTGTGTATTGCCCCCACCTCAAAGCTTGACAGGGCTAGTCCCATTCACTTAGAGATATGAATTTGGCACAGCCTGAAATAAACTCCTTCGCTTCAGGCCACCAAAGGAGAATCATTGTTATAAACTTTCTCCCCCCCGCACCCTGCTTGGCCCCTTTTTTTCCCCCTTTCCAGTCACATTATTTCCTTACAAGCCAACAAGAACAGAACCAAATGTTTCACATCTGTTCTTGCTGTCCAGCCATTTGCATGAGAATCGCGGTCGGTGTTTCAATGAGCGCAGCTTGCTGGCCGGCAGCGGGGATGGAGCCGGCCACCACCAGCCCCTCGCACTTCTGCCAGATGTCCAGGCTCCACACAACAGAGATGGACCCATGGCATTAACAAATCACCTCCTTTCAGGATCTAATCACTCTAGAGATACGTCAGGTTATTTTTCTTTCTGGATGGTGCCGTGGAGCTGATCCTCACCCTTGTGTCAGCCCTCTCGAACCTTTTGTTTAAGGGGTTTGGTGATGGTGGGCTTGGTTTCCAACATCACCTTCACCAAGGGAGGGTGGCACATTGGCTAGGCTTAAGGTGGGCACGGTTTTTGTTTAATCAATCAGTAAAGGTAATGCTAATGGTAGATCATCTCCAGTGTTATAGCACCACTGGGAAAGGTCCTTGAAAAGTATGCCTGTGTTTCACAGGGAGTTCCCATTTCAAAGATAATAAAAAAATTCCACTAATTGGCTCTTTTCCTGCTTGCCAAAAGCATCTTCCTCCCTGCCTTCCTCCCTGCTCTGAGTCTCCCTCCCTGTTTAGCTGATGCTCTTATTAACTCTCCAAGCCATGGGGTTCTCCCAGGAAAATTAATGTGTAAAGTGAAGTTTTTAAGGCACCATGCTCTGCAGGGCCCTTCAGATTAGGGGCTGTGGTTCTGACCTCCAGGCAGCCTCGGCATGGGGGATGTTGGATGGCTTGGAGCTTTCAGCTCTGCTGGGACATCTGTGCATCCTAAAGGCTTCAAGGTTGGAATTGTGCTCCAAAATGGAGATTATTCCAGGTGGCAGTTGTTGGGTACAGCCTGTGGGTCTACGCACGGGGATGTCCTGCCTCGGGACGGTAAGCCGATATCCGTGTGCTGGCATCCGAGCCCTGCCTGCGTGGTTCACAGTCGTTCCCATGAGCTGCGAATCACCCCATGGGGATATTTGGGAAAGGCAGGGTGGCCCGCCGGGAGCAGGCATCTGCTGGGGTCATGATCCCCAGCTGCAACATCCTCCTTTGGGCCTGTCCAAGCGTTTAACTGTGTTTTGGAGGATTCCCAACCACAAAGGCAATACAGATTGTGTATCGATCCAGCTCCCTCCAGTCAATACCTGCAAACCACCCACAGCTTGCGAGCAGAAAGGGCTGACGGGTGTTATTGAGGGGGTGCAGCTGCCGTAGAGGGGTAGCAAAGCTCTGCGGGCCACAACGTGCCCTGAGCCCCTGCCACTCTAAGATGTGGCACAGGCCAGAGGGCAATTGGCATCGATGGCACAAGCTTTACAGCAGGGAAGGAGGAAATTTTGGGATAGACCACAGGTTGCTGGCTGTGTAAGCGAGCGGGGACAGTGCAGGGATGTGGGTCACCTCCTCATCACAGCTGGGGCTCATCGAGGCACTGGCCACCCCCCCGCTGCCGTGGTTCACCTGGCAGGTACAGGTGAGCGGGTCCACGGCACTCAGACACCAGCCACAGTGGTGGTGGCATCTCTGCCGAGGTTTCCCCATCCATCACAGGGAGCAAGGTCAGTGCTCCCGCGCTCGGAGCCCACTCTGCTCCACTGGCTGGGCGCCGCTGGGCTTTCTGTCCCAACGTGAACGCAAAGGGGAATGCAAACGGGGTATGTCGAGGCAGCAGAGGCATTTTGGCTGGGGATTGCTGGCATGTGGCACCTGTGGCCAGCAGCAGGACCTTCCCAGCACATCCCTCAGCTGTGCCCTTCACTCCCTGGCTGGGCCACCGCTGTGATGCACACTGACCTTTAGGGACTGAGTATTTTTTCAGGCTGCTGCCTGATGGGCCAAGGCTCTGGAATGTGCCAGGGGAATCCCTTTGAAGCTGACATTTCTCAGCGAGTTGCATTTCCTGCCTTCCCTTGGAGGCCCATGTTCAGAAAGGCTCATCTGCGCTGCCAGTGCCTTGGACTGTCCTCAGCTCACACCAAAACGTTGCCAGCCCCCAGGGCTCATGCGCACACTGAGTTGGGCTTAAATGATTGCTTCAAGCCCAGCGCACGGGACAGTCAGTGTCTGGCCTGTTTTACAGCTTTGTGCTTGCAGTGCTGCCGTAGGACTGAACCTTCCCAGTGTGGTTGCCCTGGAGCGATGCTTGAAAGGATGCTGGCCGGTGTATGGCAGCACGAAAGCATGTCCCCGAGACAGCTAGAAGACTACGATGAAGAAGACAAGAACGTGGGCATTTCCACTAGTGTCTTAAAGCTTTTGCTGTTTCGGCTCTGTGATTCCACCTGGCAACTGAGAATCTGTTCTGTCTCATTACAGCTTGGGCGTTTGGAGAGAGGAGACTGGGTGATGAGTCTGCAGCTGCTGTGGGTTTTTACCTCCCTCTGCAGAACTGCTGGAAACACCTCGTGTATTGCAGCTCCCTTGCCAAGAAAACAGCTCCATCCCCCCACCTGCCCCAGTCCTTTCTCTTTCTGCATTTTAAGACATTCCTTGTCTTAAAAGAACGGTTGGATGGTTGGACTTGATGATCTTGGAGATCTCTTCCAACTTCAAGATTCTATGATACGGTGATTCTATGAACAGTAGTAGAAGCAGCTACAAGAGCCATCTACTCCATATTCATGCTGACGGTGATGAATCATGGCCTCCTGGTACCTAAACTCCCCTCTCTCGAGCATCTGGTGAGAGCAGATACAGCAGACTGGGGAGCTGCTGAATGTCATGCTAAGGTTTGTATTTCTGTTTAAAAAAATAAATAAGGTGGGTTCACTGTAACTGATGCTGGTTGGAAGCAGGGAAGAGGACGTGCAGTATGTACTTGTGAGCACAAGAGGGAGAGCAAGGAAGGAAGAGAGGGGAAGGACAGCAGCGAAGGAAGTGGACTTGATACCTGTTTGTAAACTAGGTCAAGATTAATAATGATTTGGATAGGCTTGGCTCTGGCCCAATTTTACAGGTTTCACAAAGGCATATAAAGAAAAGACAACTCCTGCCTGGAAGAACGAGAAGCTGACGGCTCCGCTCCGGCGGGATTTACACATCCTTCACTTTACACGCGCCTGGAGCCCCGTTTCCACCCGCATAAACCCAACCACATGAGTGGGGACTTGCAGGCTCTGGGCTCAGCAGGTTAAATCTAGGCTCTGGTTTAATCCTACTTACGGCAGTCAAGGCAAATCTTACCCAAGGAAAAAAGAAAACCAACAACCCTGGCTTGTGAATGACTATTTTTATTTCCTTGCTTTATCTTTCATCTGCTTTGCTCTGCCATTCCTGCTCGTTGCTGTCAAGCAGACGTCAACATTGCTCCAATGGTTTAACTGAGCTAAAAAAAAGTGATGGAGAAGAGAAGAAACATTGAATGCTGGGGTTGGTGTTTTGCAAAACCGCCTCAGCCTTTGCTCCCTGGATGCAAGATGCTTTAGAGTAACTGAGCAGGAAGTCTTGTAAAAGTCCTCTAGAAAAGAGGGAGCAATGGTGCAAACACGACCGGGGGCTGCTGGTGAGGGGGGCTGGGGTGGGGCAGGGACAGGCAGGACCGCCCTGGCAGAAATGCAGACCCTGGGCAGCCTTCAGCGGGCAGCGGAGTGCGGCGTAGCCTGGTGAGAGGTTTTGAGAGCTGTTTAGCGATGCTGAATTGGGACTCGAAGCAGAATTAATTGAGCTCAAATTGCATCCTCCTAGCAATCCGCTAATCTGCTCCAGCAGCGGGATAATGACATCTCAAGAAACCAGCTTCAAAAATTGAAACTTGCCGAGTTTTAATAAACGGGCGGCTTAAAAAGAGGATTAATCCTTGCATATAAAATATTGCCATACCAAGACTCATGTTCCAATGGGAGTCTTTTGCCTCCAAATGGAAGGCAGATCTCAGGAGAATTTGCCCTCCTGTACACTCTCACACACACACGATTACGCACCCAAAAGCACACAGAACCAAGCTGCTCTCATGTCCCCAAATTACTTTTCTTAAACCGTGTTTATTAGTCCTGGGCAGTTCTTAGCATGCAGGAACTTTAATAAAAGCTCCTTTCAAGCAAAGACCTCAAAATGCTCTGCAAACAGCAACAAATCAAGTGTCACGTCATCCCTGGTGACACAGGGACAGCACTGCAGCCTCTGGGAAATAAGCGGTGTGTGGCAAATACACGGCAGAACCAGGAACAGAAGCCAAAAGTCTTTTTGAGTCCTGCACCCTCTCCCAGTTAATTTTATTTCTCCCATTTTCTGACATCTCCATCACTGAGAGACAGTTGAGAAAATGGGATTTTTTTTTTTGCTCTGATTGCAGCAGCAGCCCTTTGGGAGAACGCCCTGTTCACAGCATCCATGAGCAGCACAGTGGGGTTTCAGGGCTGCTGTTCGATCCAACAGCAAATGAGCTGGATTTCTGGAAAATACCCCTCTACCCTCCTCACTCTGTGGCTCCTGTTTGGGTGCAGCTAGGCAAGAACACTGGATGTCTGAACGCCAAGGGACTCCCTTTGCAGCGCTTGTCTCCGCAGGCTTCACCGCGTTCCCCAACGTCTCCCTCTCTGCTTTGGTTTCTGTGTTAATCTAATAAGATGGAAAAGCAGCTCTCCACAAAGTCTTATCCATCACTCTCAATTTACATACTATTAGCATCAGTACCCACAGCAAAGCAAATAAACTGTAGCGGGTTGTTCTCTCTGTTGCTGTCAATAACACCGTCGTTGCCACCGACCCAATTAGAAGCATTTGTCAGTGTTTGGTAATAAGCTCAGAGCCGGCGCTGAGGTCTCCGTCTTTCACCGGGTGGCTCACAGGCCACTATGAAATATTTATGAATGATCTTGGATGACATCTGTTTGCTATTTTGCCAGTGATGTTCCCAGCGAGCAGCTGGCCTGGGGAGTGCATGCCGGTCCTGGCAGAGTGGGCACCAGGTGAGCCCTCGCTGGTAGATCATCGGGAAAATAAAAAAAAACCAGGGTTCAGCCACTCCATCTCAGAGCAGGTCCCAGCTGCCACGTTGGGCCATGGCCCCGGACTGGTCCAGACATGTGCAGCTGTAGAAGCATCACCTGGGATGATGGGTCTGAGGCTCAGCAAGCAACACTGGGGATGCTGGGGCTCCAGTCCAGCCCAGGGGCCATGTTTCCTTCACAGCAACATGCTTGTGACTCACTCGGCTTCTAGTTGTGTGTGAGATATGTCTCTTCATCGGATGGCTGTCGGAGAAGGGGAAAATTCATCTAAGAAGCAAATACCTGAAGGACGAGTTACTACAGGTTTGGCCAAGGCGGTGAGAGATCATGGCCAAGCACCAAAGCATTTCGGCCAGAAATGAGATTTATGCTGCTGGCACAGGTTTGTGCCCTATGTTCTGATGTACGGTGGCGCGGGTGAGGGGAGGGGACCCCATGCCCATGGGAACTAGACCCATCGCTGGGGCTGATACTGCATGGGCTGAGCACGGAGCAACTACATCGCGCCTCCACTGAGCTCAGCAAAATCACCTCACTGGCCATGGAGTAGAAGTCTCCGTAGTAAATCACAAAACACTCTGAATTATCCAATGCCTAAAAAATGTCATTATGATTGCCTGAGCTCTATCACTTAGAGTGGACTCAGCTCACCTCATTTTAAGCACTTCTCTGAGACCCCTAATAGGCATTTATTGCTCTGAGCGTCCTCTGTGGTCTGCAAGGAGCCATTTGTACCTAAATCTATGCCTGAGATGGCACTTACGCTCTAGGAATGCTGGTTTCTCTTTGGGGAGCTGTGCTCCCCATCACTTCCCTACAAACAACAAACCCCGCAATGCTCAGCAGGCTGCACAGCTCGCCATGCAGTTATCAGTGCTCTTGGGTATCTGGATGCAGGCTGTGCCCCAAGAGCCGTGCTCATGGGACTAAAGGGCTGCCCACCAGAGAGGCTGGTAAAAGCCCAGCAAATCCTCCAAATTATACCCTTCCTGCTGCAAAGACAAAACAGAGGCTGGGCCGAAGCTGTAATTTGCACAGGAATAACAGGGGGGCTGTATCTACATCGTATCATGAATCTGGGTGCAGCTCATTCCCCAGAGCTCTTGTACTACCAGCACTTTCTCCTGAGACCCTCCTGTCTACACCCCCTGAGCCTCCAGCCCCCGCCCCCAAATCTTCCCTGAGGTCATGCTGGAGCTGTCAGCAGCAATACTCATTAGGAGAGGAGTTAATGACAGACATCAGAGATCTTCATCCCCAGTCTGATGTGCTGTGGACACTTTGAGGGCAGTGTTAGCTCGTCACCAGATAACCCTGTTACCACCTTGCCTTGGAGAGGTGCAGGACAAGCCCTGGCAAAGCGTATGAGATAGGGGCGGTGCTGGGGTACCTGTGTGGGCATCAGGGACAGGCGAAGGGTCCCAGAGTGAGTTGGTGTCAGAGCCAGGACTGGGGATCTCAGGAGAGGGCAGTCCTGCAAACACAGCAATGCAGGGCAATTTCCTCTGGCAATATAAAGCCCAGGGTCTTTATGTTTATCTCAATCGCCATTTGCATCTCAAGTGTGGAAGGAGCAAACGGACAATGCTGGAACTAGGATCAAGTGAAATGACCTACTAAGAGCTGCCCATCTGTCTGTTCCTTAGCTTGAGTCTCCCCTGGGAGCCAGAAAACCTCTTGGTTAAAGATCTCTCTGAAGCACTGCTCCATGCTCACTTTTCTTCCCAGGACTGTGCTGTTAAAGATGCTCTTCCCCTCACTCCTGAGCTCTATTGATCCACATACGAGTTTTAGGCTTTGACTGGCCCAGGGACTTTTGTGGGTCCTGTCTGTGTGTGGAGGCTTTACTGGGAAACTCCTTGGTGGTGCCTCTGGGGGCTTTTATGTTTTGAGCACTCACCACTGCGAAGTCTTGGAGTATCAGTCAAAAAGTTATAAAAAGTGAAAAAAAGAAGAGCAAAAGGGAGAGCCTTTCCAGCAAAGCTGCTCTGGGCATTTTCCAGGCTTGGCAGGAGGGACCCACCACCTCCTCCTATCCTCCAGCCATTCCACCAAGCTGTTTTAATTAAAGCCTGCACAGACACCTTTCCATGTCTGCTCTCCAGCCAGGCACTTCCTCCTGGTGACTTTTCTCACGGTGGAGGCTGCTGCTGTTAACACTTCGTTCTACCTGAAGTTTACGAGGACGAAAGATAAGTGGAAATAATTTTGCACTGAAGGACCTATGTAAAATGTATGAAAACTGCCTGTCTCTGGGCCATCTGGCTGCTGATAATACAATATTAATAACCAGAGTCCTGGGCGTCCCGTGGGGAGGAGGGTTTCAGTTGGGCAAAGTCACAAGAATCGATGTAATCCAAGTTCTGAGGCCATCGATAGCAGCTGGCCCGGGAGCCAGGGCGCCCGGGGAGGTGTCCAGGCACACTCCCAGCTCTGCCACCGGCAGAGTCTTTGCAAGGATCCCTGGAAGAAGAAATGTTCAAGAGGATCTGCAGGTGCTTTGGGAGCCCAAGCTGGGGCACCAAAAGCCTCAGGTCTTAAGCCTTAAGCTTGGAGTGGGAAAAACTACAGAGAGGTGATGGTGGGCGCTCTGTGAGATGCTGGAGGGGGACTTGGATAAATACACAGGCAGATGGGAAGGGTTTTCCACTCACTGGGATTACAGGAGCTGAAGGGGACATCTGTGGTGGAGATGCCTTGTTATGAGTGGGGACATGCCCAGTGGTGGACTCACAGCTGCTTCAGAGGAGATACAGTTTTCCCTCCCGCCATCACTTGAAAAAACCCTTTCTTTCCTCCACGCCAAAGCTTTTTCTTGTTTCCTTTAAGGTTTTTAAGGAGTTGAGGCTTGTGACTTGACAAGGCTTAGCAGGCAGTGGAGAAACAGTCCAAGGAAGAGTGCCCTTAGTGGTAAGGACATTTGTCACCTTCTGTCACCACCCAGCACGTCCCCCTGCTCTCCATCCAAAGCTCTTCAGGATTCCAGAAGCCTCTCCTGCTGCAAGATAGAATTTTTTTTTTTTTTTTTTTTTTGCAGCTCTGGAAGAGTTTCACCAAAAAGCCCCATGGGAAATACCAAGGTGAGAAGCAGATGGTGCTGAGGATGGATGAACACTAAGGTAACTTTACTCACTAGGTCACCCATGATACCCACAAATATTCAGCATATATACGTGTGAGCAGGATAATGCCCACATCCCACAGGAAAACAACAGCAGTCCAACAGCCCAGAGAAGTGGTTCTTGGGCTTGTGAGAAGTCACAGCCTGAGGTGTCATTCCGGGAAGCATCTCTGCTGGAGAGGACAGTGTTTTCCAGAAGAATATTCCTTCAGGATTTCGCACACAGACTTCAGGAGCAAGTTCACAGTATCAAAAAAATCTTACTGTCTCCCAGGCAAACTCCTCATAATCTGAGATACTTGCTACAAATTTGACATGAAAAGCAAAGTATTTTAGCATTTTAAGCAAGATATAGCTAGGTATGGCTACCATGTCTTTGGTTTCCTCTGTTTTTTCTTTTTTTTTTTTTTTTTTG
>WHYT01017365.1:716976-729396 GCA_009806455.1 Tetrax tetrax | reverse complement strand
TTTTTTTTTTTTTTTGACATTTCACTACAAATTTGAATTGGGAACCGCTTGGCTGGCAAATTCACACTGTGAGAAAATGTAAGGCTTTCAAATAATACATTTCCCAGCAGCAAAAGCTCATTGTGATGGACAAATGGTGTCACATGTTAGTTTTGCTCAAACTTTTAATACCCACATTTTCACCAGGTTTGACCCAGTTCCAAAAGTACTGCAAAAAAGGTGAAGTCTGAGGGGCATAGGGACACGGGACCCTCAAAACTGTGAGGGTTGAGGAAAACTCCCTGAGTAACAGAGCACCAAACGTGTTTTACTGCAATTCAACACACCGACTTTTCTCATTGCTTCTGCCCACGGGGTTTCTTTGGCACCGAGAAGCAGTGCCAGGGAGAGCGGGGAGCTGAGAAAACTGCGGTTTATGGGATGGGTCATAATTCCCAACGCACTTCCCACGGCACAGCCTCTGTGGAAGGACTCCCCAGCCAAGAAGGACCCTGTTTTGGGAAGAGCCAGGGGCTTCCCATCTGCAGGGGGTCCAGACGCCTCGTGTCCAGCCTCAACTCGGTGGCTGACCCCAAGCAGGTCAGCCTTCTCCCTCTTGCCTAATTAGGCTCTAATTACACACTTCTGAACAGAGGTGCCTTGGTGTGAGCATCGACTGCAAAGATGCTCCAGGCACGGCTGGAGCCATGTAATAAAAACCACATTAATAGTCAACAGCAGGAAACAAAAGAGCAAAACCAGTTCAGGTGAGTCTTCACACACACTGGTTTCTCAGCAGTGCTTTCCAAGGGAGCTGAAACACCTACAGAAGTAACGCCAAAGAGCTGTTCAAAAGAAAAAAAAAACCAACTCGCTTCCATTGAAAATATATTGTGTGGTTCATTTAACAACAGTTAAAGCAATTTAGAGCCATCAGCAGGATCAGAGTGAGGGATTTGCTCTGTTTGATCAGACAAATAAGCCGTGACGTTGGACGCCTTTGCCTGCAGAAGTTCAAACGCTGGGGCTTCTTCTGAGACCCCCTGTCTGCTCCGCCGAGAGCCTGGACACGTCCCACGCAGGGACGAGCGTTTCCTTCCCGACCACCCCAGGCAGTCTGCCGCTGTGCTGGTACTCCAAAGCATAAGATTGGATTAGGCTTTTCTTAGCTCGCCTCGCAGCAAATGTAGTGTTGCCAATTTGTATGATTTTACGGCAAGCCTTGTGATATCTGGGATTTTTCTTAGCGTGTCAGTTCCTGGAATAAAGTGATTACAGAAGAACCTCACGGCTGCCTCAGTTTTATATAAAAGTACATTCCTGTCCCATGTTGTTACCAGAAGGGTTGAAGCGGGGAAGGAAGAGCATGCGAGGGGGAGCTAAAACTCCTCTTCCACCACACAACTTTGGGGATTGGTGTTAAAGCTCCTGCAGGTTTTCACATAGCGATCTCTGATCTTCTTTGACCAGTCCTGGTTAAATTTCCCTTGGAATTGCAGACAGATTTTCTACCTATCTGGTGCATTCAGAGGGAAGGCTCATTTCTGGAGCAGTACCATAACATCATCAAAATGACCCTGCTGGTCCTGACCAGGCTGAGCTCATCCAGTGTCCTGTCCCTAGGACAGTGGCACTTCCCCAGGATGCTCCTGCAGCCTCGGTGATCTCTGGCTCAGAGACAACCTGAGATTTCACCTTAGACCATCTCCTCCAAGGTCTAACAATGCAATGACAGATACAACTATACTCTGCACATCTGGGTGACAGTCCCACATCTGCTGACGGCTCTTTGCCACAGCTGTTACAGGAGGGTAAGGGTTGCCTAGAGGTGACCTTGGTCTTATGCAATGAGGGTGACCTCCACATAGTTATGAAGATGCTAAACCACTAGGACAAGCTTTATTTCCACTGAACTCACTTGAGTGCTTCCTTTCAGACATCTGCTCTTTTTGCATGTCCCACTTGAAATGAAGTACTCCCTGTCCTTTCTAGATGAGTATGTTTTCCCTTGATTCAGAATCCCTTGGGTTAGTTTTGGGGGTCACCGAGTTAGTGACCTAAAGGATTTTAGCTGATTGCTGCAAACTTGCCTCTCCTGGCCTTACCACTGGTGTCCCAAGCACAATGTCACACAGCGAATGGACAATGGCAACTGTGGAATCCCATTTAAAGATGAGTCTTGGTTTTTTTTTACACCAATTACAAGGTTATGGATCAGGCTAAAAGGTGTTTAATATGTTGTAATATTTAGGCACACTTGGCTCTTACATTTATTGGGGCTGTTTGTAGCAACATGTAATATGTGCTCACTGTAGAACTATGTGGCACGCACATAAAATCGGCACAGATGTGCTGAGAAGCACCGGGGAAGCCAGACTGGCCCGCGGCGTGGGGAGCAAGTGCTCCCGCCTGCAGCGAGGGCAGCGGGAGAAGGGACGAGAGGAGAGGGAAAGAGATAAACTCGTACCTGCTGGGCTGGCTGCACTCAGCTGCATCTTACTTTTACGCAGTGTTTTCTTTTGAGGTCTCAAAATCCCATTGCACAATACTGTAAAAATGTCATAAAATATTTTATTGCCTCGTACAACTGAAATACTGCCAAGAGCCTTAACCCCTGCGCTGCCTGCTTCCCGCCAGGCCCAGTGTGACACTGCTCAGGAACTGGCTCCCTTTGTTTTGTGGCTGAAGAGAAGATGGAGGGGATTTAGGGGCTCGGAGGTAGAGGTGCTGCATCACTGCTCCAGGGCAGCAGGTCTCCAAGACCAACGTTAGCTAACTCAGGGCCTTCCCATGCCTCTGTCTGGGGATTTCAGCTTGATCAGAATTAGAGGTGAGATCAGTCCTGATGCTTTCACTCCCCACCTTCTCCCGCAGTGCCAGTCCTGTGAACACCAATGGAAAAGTGATCACTGCTCTGTGGGTACCCTGTCCCACTGTCTCGTTTCATGCTGAAGCCATTCATCAGCCATAAGAGGACTTTTGGAAGGATCTGGAGTCAAATCACAAAGGCACAGGAGGTGAAGGACCAACCCTTCCAGCAAGGCCATAGCCATAGATTGGCCTTTAGGAGTGTCGTGGTGCTGGGTGAGCTTGGGAAGACATTTCTCAACACTGGGCCTCATTTTCCCAAGGTGTGCATGGGGATAAACAGCTTTATTGACCTGCTGTGTAAAGCTCTTGGAAATTTCCTGGTCAGGAGACCATGGTATCAGTGTTTACAAGACTGACAATGGATCTTCTGAGGTTAGTGGTGACGCAGCAGTGATATCAGACCCTTCCCTTATACTAGTCCCCCAATTCAAGGGGCAAACTGGGCAAGGCCAACATGAGATTAGGAGGCTCCTGTTCCTCAGAGCAGCCCTAGAAGGAAAACCTGACCTCTTGGACCATGGTTGTGGAGTCCAGCTCTGCACAAGGTTGGGGTTTTTTTTCAGTCACTTGCCCTGTGACACCCAGCTATGTATCAAAAAAATGACCACCTGGCCACCCCATCCCTGTCGTGACAGACGCTGTCATTAACTTGGGAAATATTTCACGTCGGTTGGAAAATTCCAGTGAGCTGGGGAGGCCAGAGGCCTCTCCTCCTGCAGATGTTGGGGTCTGTGCTTGCCAGCAACCAGATCTTGGCCCGAGTTTGTTATAAAGAAAGAGTGAAAATTAGCCAGCTGTTCTCAGTGGAGATTTTCATCCTTTTTCTCTCCCTTTAATGAAAGAAATAATAACTCCATGAAAGGCTTAGGCAGAACTTATTCAGGCCCAGGGGAAATTCACCCTGCTGAGGGGTACAGATACCAATTAATTCTCACTTAAAGCCTATTTCAAGTGGTACTTCACGGGTGTAAATCTTTCTGGCGGTGTTCATACAGAGGTGAATTTTCAACCTCGTTGTAGCCCTGAAGGGCAAAATCCAAACTCTCTCTTCTTTCATAGTTCCGAAGAATGCAGTACAAGCAGTACCACATTTTGTAGCCTTCCTGGGCTGTAAGTAGGCTGCGGCATTGAGTCCTGGGCGAGAAGGGCCCTGAGGAGGAGCATTTATCTGCTGTAATGGATCTCAGGATAACTTGTGATGTGCAGACTGCTGTACCCGTGGTGCCTCCCACCCTCTCCCAGCTCCCAAGCCAGCCTGCAGTGCCTCATGTCCCGCAGACACACTGCTGGGATTTTAACGAGGGCCTCTTAACGCAAATTTCCCTCGAGTTTGTGCTAAATCTCCCATCCCAGAGGCCGACGAGCTGGCTGAGATGTGCCGGGGAGGAATGCGGGCATCTGCTCATTTGCTTTTCTATCTAAACAAAATGCTTTCCCATAAACACGGAGGAGGAAAACCCCACTTGGCCCAGCTCCTTGGAAGAAGTGTCTTCACTGGGAATGTTTATATGTTGCCTCTGAAACCTAAACTGAGTCAAGCCGAGGCTTTGAGCAGAAACTGCCCTGCCTGTGACCGGTGCCCGGGCCGAGCCCCGCACCCGTGTAGGACGCTGCCTGCCCTGCCAGCCTCACCGCAGCGCCGACCCTGCCTCGGGAGCAGAGCTGGGCTTTCCATCAGTGAAGTTCACTGGAGGCTCCTGCTGCGGCACAGATCTTCCTCACGCTGGGGACAGCGGTGGGAGGAGGAAGCCATTAGCTCCCGTTTGCTCGTGTTTAGTGTTCACAAGGGGTCATCACACAGCATCTGCCTGTTAAACGCAGGGTAGCCAAGATCCCATCACCTTCTCCATGGGGAACCCAGGACCTTTTGGGAACTTCGGAGTTTGCCCAGTATGTCCCTGAGTCCTAGCAAGTGCCCGTGCCTTAGCCTCCTGTCAGCCCTAGGTACACCACGGATGCCTCTCCTTTGGAGAACCAGACATTCTAACCGTGTCTCCTTCATTATAAATCATCTGGGGGTTGTTAGCTGGGGACACTCCAAGCTCCATTGGCCGGAGTGCTGTGCACTCTGGGTTTGCCAGTCTGGCTGGAGAGTACCAGATGATTTTATCACATCCCAAAGCAAAGTGAAATGATTAAAAGGGAATTACTGGGATTCCCTACATCTCCATCAGCCACCAACACTTCTGCCTATGGAAAACCACGTGGGGACAGCAGCTTCAAAAGCGGAGCAAGAAGAAAATAAAGCAGCTACAGAAGTGCGTAAGCTCCTCCACATCAAACACTGATGGAGTGAGACATTGTAGTCAGCATCAGGTCCCACCTCCTTTTTTTGCAGAGTTTATTTATGAAATCCAGAGATGAAAGCAGGGTCCGATACGGGATGGGCAGCACAACCCACTCAGGTGAAACCAGGTGGTGTCTGTTAACGCAGGCAAACAGCAGCGAACAACACAGAAATATAAATAAACTCATGCTTTTTAGGAATTCACCAGAGATTCACATAGGCACAAAAAGAACAGGTCTTCAAGGCGGGCTAAAGCAAAAAGCAACATAGCTTTTTTTGGTCTCTTACTGCTGGCTGCTATGAAATTACACTTGTTTACACCACTCGGCTCTTTATTTCCTCTCTGGAGGTGCTGCCACATGGAAGCAAAGCTGATCAGCAGGTTCCTCTGAGCCTGAGAATTAAAACCTGCTCTCCAATTCAAACGCCGCTGCACTTTGCTCTCCCTCTGTCTCGCTCTCTGGTCGTATTGATGCTGCACCAAGACAAAACACGCGCTCGTCTTTCATAAAGAACCGCATCTCCTCTTCAGCCCAGCACCGTGTTACCGGTGAGTGGGTCCCATATTCCATCAGGTAAAGTGAAATGATTAAAAGGGAATTACTGGAATTCCCTACATCTCCATCAGAGATCAGGACTGGTCACTTGGAAAATAAGTAATTAACATAATTTGTTAATGTCACTGTTAAGTGATGAATTTTTTTATGCTTAACCCGCCAGGCCTATTTTCTCCTCATTTCCACGTTTGATTTTGAACCTGCTAATTTAATTAAATCTCTACTGTTGAGGAGCCATTAGAGGTGACCAACCATGCAAGATACCTGCTGTGGTGCACCAGATAACTAAAGTGAATGGGAGGCAGCTTGGGGGAGAGAGGAGCATGTTGCGCCATGCCAGGGCAACACCTGGGCCGATGGGGTTATGCCTCTGCAGAAGGAGTTATCCAATATTTTACCACATTGCACAGGATATTCCAGTCCCCTCATGGTCCTAGGGCAATGCTCTGAAAATGCACCCTGGATGCTTTTGGCCTTAAATACATCTCCCTGCAGCTTTTTTGTTTAATATGTAAGTGTCTCGCTTTATGCTAAGGACTTTTTATCTTCCAATCCAAAGGAAAAACATCTGGAATGAACCAGAAGTGTTAATGCCTGCCCATTGCTTTGGGGATCCAAAGCAAAGGTAGGGAAAAAGAGCAGGGAGGGAAGGGGAGGCATCGGACACAGCAGAGCAGCGCGTTTTACTTCTCCCCTGACCAAGTATCTCAATTACCTGCAGCTTCAAGACCTGTTGTCAGCAAAAATCATAAAGCACTGGGCTCCTGAAACCAGTCTCAGCAGCCTCATATTTTGTAAAGAGAGAAAAGCATTTACCTTGCAGACAGCATCCATACCTCCCCATAATCCACCCATGAGCTTTGGTTTTGCCTTTCAGAGGGAATTTAATCCATGACCTGACACAGCACCGCAGGTGCTTGGGAGAATTTCCCTTCAAAGCCCCACAAGAGACTGAGAGCTGCTGGGTCACGTCTGTCCCTGTGCGCTCCAGCGAGGGCTGTGCCCCTCGAGACACAGCTGGAGAATGCTACTGCTCTGGCTGTGATGCTCTGGGAGAATTCCACTCCCCGCGTTTCAGCAGAGCATGGACCAGCCTGGCCAACGGCGCTTCCCGAGTGAGATGTTTCTGCACTGTCTTCCCACCAAGAAGACTCATAGGCAATCTTAATCCGAGGTCCACCTGATGCCAGAAGGAGTGAGACAGCTGGGGGCACCTTGCCTGGCAATGTCCCATGGGAGAGAGCTGGGACACATGTCCCAGTGGCATGCAGCCTTTCCAAGGTGAGTGTTATTCCAGGAGGACACTCACAACTGCCTGTCTTTTTTTGCCCCCCCTTGGCAAAATTCTTTCTCTGGGCAATAAGACCTCATCTGAACGAATGGTTGGTAGGGAATGAGATGGTGTTTGTGCTGCTCCAAGACAACATTAAGCAGGGAAAGACTGAAATTATCACATGCTGTCTGATAAAAATAGTGTTCTCCAGAGCCCAACACAGAGCTGCCGGGCGGCACTTTCTTTCCTTGCAGCCTGCGTTCAGTAGCTGCTTCATTACTCCTCAGAAGCAGGCGGTGAGAGCCGACCCGTGGCTCCTGCTGAGCAGAAAAGCAGACCGTCTCCTGCGGCTCTTCCGTGGTGGGTCTGTGCCCATTGCTGGAGCCAACAGAATTTATCCAGCTATGGAAGACTATCAGTAGCCGTGCTCCGATTTAAAAGCAGAGGAGCTGCCATGCTCCTTCGCAGGTGGAGCCGGGACATCCCAGGTGGTTTCCCATGGCTGCCAGCCTTGGGCTGCCCTGACTTTACATGACGTGCTCAGGGCAGCGTGAGCAGGGCAGCATCTCTGCCTCCTTGGGCAAGAGGTGGGGAAGCCCCAGGGGACAACGTGAGCTCAGGAGGTGCCGTGGGTGGCCAGGAGATACCAGCCTGACAGGGTCCTCTGGCACAGAGCAGGGCCTGGGTGCTCCAGCGAGGCGTTGGTGTTTCTTTTCGTAAGACCAAGCAAAGCAGGAGACCCATGAGTCTACGGTGGAAAAAGAAAAGAGGTCATCCTCCTGCCTGGTGGAAAGGAGTGTGGCTGCGCTGATGTCAGGGCAATGCCCCCTCTTTGCACCAGTGCAGGATTTGGCCAAGGCCGCTCAGGAAGTGAAGAGGGATCCAAAACGCAAATGTAAATAGATGCTTTAAAAAGCACTGCAATATATACAAGCTCCAGCAGGAATGCAGGGAGCAGCTGCTGTTTTTCTCCCTGGCCCTCTGCTGAACGTACACACACACATTTTGTTGGTTGTAAATGTTTAGAGAAAACAGTTACAATTAGGCTCTTTGAGGACCACTTTAGATCAGCTGGGCACTTGTATGAGAACGGTGGCGGTGATGAGCTGCACACGTCCAGCCCGGGCTATCGGAGTGTTTACCCTGAAGCACAGCTCCTTTGCTCTTACATGCTGGTACTTCAGCATAGGTTACAAAGAGCAAACACAAAGAAAGCTGTTGAAACAATCGCTCTTACCTCCAGGAAGAATATCCCTAAGCTGCTTAGGAATTCAGCAATCATCCCACAGAGCTGGTCCAGCACCAGGGGAAAAGTCCGCTGGCCCCACTGGCAGCAGCCTTAGCCCTTGTGCTGATCCCTGGTTGTTTTTTTTCTTACCAGCTTTCGCTTAGTAGCTGGAAGAAAGCAGAGGTGGACTGAGAGCAAAATCTCTGGGTCCAAGCAGCTTTGGATACTGCTGTTGTAAAAAGCTCTATTCTCTTTCCTTCCCTTACATCCTTCTCACCCAGTCAAGAATTCCCATCCAGCTTAAGATAATCATAGAGTCACAGAATCTTTAAGGTTGGAAAAGACCTCCAAGATCATCAAGTCCAACCATCAGCCTAACACCACCACGTCCACTAAACCACATCCTAAAGTGCCATGTCTACATGTTCTTTGAACACCTCCAGGGATGGTGACTCCACCACTTCCTTGGGCAGCCTGTTCCAGTGCCTGACCACTCTTCCAGGAAAGAAGTCTTTCCCAATACACAACCTAAACCTCCCCTGGTACAACTTGACACCATTTCCTCTCATCCTATCACTTGTTGCTTGGGAGAAGTGATTAACACCCACCTCCCTACAACCTCCTTTCAGGCATTTGTAGAGAGCAATGAGGTCTCCTCTCAGCCTCCTCCTCTCCAGACTAAACAACCCCAGTTCCCTTGTAACACTTGTGCTCCAGACCCCTCACCAGCTTCATTGTCCTTCTCTGGACATACCCCAGCAACTCAATGTCCTTGAAGTGAGGGGCCCAAAACCGCACACAATACTCGAGGTGCAGCCTCGCCAGTGCTGAGTACAGGGACACGGTCACTGCCCTGCTCCTGCTGCAAGCCAGGATGCTGTTGGCCTTCTTGACCACTTGGGCACACCGCTGGCTTATGATCAGTCAGCAATTTAAGCAGCAATTTAAGCCAGTGAGATGGGGAGGATGGAAAGAAAGTCAATGGGCTGATCTCCATAAAGGTAATGGAGAAAGGAGGCACATCTGAAGCTGTGCCTTAGATTCCTGTCTCCCCTCCTTGCTTTGTGTCCCTCCCTTTGACATCTAACACATGTGAAGCTAGATGAGATCATCCCATCCAACAAGCTGAGAGGTAGTTGAAGATGTGAATTTGGGACAAAAGGAAAGGAGAAAAGCAAGAGGGGAGAGGGAAAAAAGCCACCAGGAACTGTTGCAGAGCCTGGTTGAAAACCTGTGCAGCCCTCCATGTGCCCCCGACCAGCTCTCTGTCCTCCCGTGCAGAGGAGCAGAAGGCACTCCAGCCCTTTCAGCCAAGGCTCTCCTCAAAGAGCTTCGCTCACGTCTCACCCCGGCCCAGGCTGGAGCTCCCCTCCAGCTGGGACAAAGTCAGGCGAGGCAGAAAACAAACACGTCCTAATTGCGAGTGGCATCTCCTGCTGCGGGCGGTCTCTGGCCACAGAGGCGTGACATTGTCTGGGAGCCCGTTGCGCGGTGTGCAGCAGCGCGGAGGGGCAGCACGTCCCTGCCCGTGGTTTTCGTCCTGCTGCTGGGTAATAAGGGCTTAATGCGGGAAAGGACGCAGCGGGCTGCGCGGCAATCGGGCAGGGGCTGGCTGCAATACCCATCATTAAAGGTGCACAACTGGCTCCCGGAGAACAAAACCCCCGTCTCTCCCACCAGCCCTCCCAGTACAGTTTTGGTGCTGGGCCAGGGAGTTGCAATTGTTGTTTTGACAGACGCCCATACAAAACAAGGCCTCAGTCAGTAATGAGGCTTGTTCAAATTGCCTGGGACTCCGTTTGTTCTCCTCTCAATTAATGCTTTCAGAGGAAGAATGCAAATTATTTCCCAAACTGGGGGAATGAGGAGGGGGTGGGGATGGAGATAGTGTTGAGGGAGGGCGACTGGCTCATCGCAGGGAAGGATGAACCTCCAGCGCTTTGCATCCAACCCAGCTTTGCCTCTTGGACAGTAAAACAGCTTAATGTGCACAAGTGAGTTCATAATTAATAACCTTTAACTATGTGTCATTAACGAGGAAAGTTGTGACAAATTCTAACCCCACCACGCTGCGTTACAGCCACATCAAATACATTATCCAGCCCTGCAGAGCAAAGGGGGAGGCAGAAAGCTGCCTCCCCGGGGACAATTAGGTGACATCCCCCGCACCGCGGTGCCCTGGATGTGGCAGCAGAGAGGCTGGCTGGTCCTAGTACAGAAGTGGGTCATGGGAGAAATTTTTCAGTGGTTAGACAGGGTCTGGAATATGCCAAAGTGGGGTTTCCACTGCTGGTACTGGGCTGGAGCAAACTGGTTAAGTCTGTGTGTTCCCACCAAGGACTACGCAGGTGGGTACCCATGGGCCACCTCCTCCCACCCATCTCACCGTGCACTCGTGTCCCCTACGTACCACAGCACCCGGCCACTTCTCACTCCTCTTTCCTGGGGGGTGACATTTCTACCTGCTCTTTGCCCCTAAGTTACGCTGCCAAGGCAGACCGCACTGTGTGCTGGCCAGACTGATCTGTCACATGAGAAGACACCTAGAATTGGTTTTTAAACTGTTTTATCGGTGGCTTTGCTCAATGAAACAGATCCCCTTCCTCCCAGCTGAGCCAAGAGACCCTGAGCCCTCAGTGGGACCTGGGGCAGGAGCCTGGATGCTCTGGCACTGACAGAAGCACTTCCGAGTTTTAATTTTTATTTTTTTCAAAAAGGGCATTTTTGGGCCAGTAGGGTCTGAGTCCTAGCCTGCAGTTTGAATTTGGGTCCTCAAATTTTTGTTTGCCCTGGGCACAGCACGCAGGTATTGAAAGAAAAGAATGAGTGTTTTGCTTTTGGGGCAAAAGAAAAAGGAGCATTAATGAATCTCAATCTGTTCAGTTCTTAAAACTGATCCTCTCTGAAGGAAAAATAAACACTTCTGAATTTTCTAAGCTTGTGCTCAGTTCCTTACATGCTCAGTTCTGTCCTTCAGAAATGTTCTCTGCACTCTGCTCTTGATGGTTATTTTCTAATTGGGCAAATGCTTTTTGGTTCCCCCTCCAAAATGAAAGCTCAGTTCTCCTGGATAATTTAACTTCTTATTAAATATTGAGAATTAAGACCTAATGGAAAAAAAACCTAAAATAAATATTTTATGGCTCTGAAAAGCTCCCAAACTCCAGCATGGAAAGCTGCTAGATACTGCTGTGTTTCTTCAGAAAAAGAAAAAAAAAAAAAAAGGAAAAGAAAGTTTACTGCTTGGAAAAACTCATAACTAATTTATTTCTGCCCTCGGTGGCCAGGGGCAGCAGACTGTGCTGAGGGGAGGGGATAGAGATTGGGGAGTTTTTAAGAGAAAAGCAGAAAGAAAGAACTTTGCCCCCTTAAAGATATCAAATGCTGATCTGTCTTTATTGATGCTTCTGCTACACAAGCCACTCCAAAAAATTCGGATCCTGTGAGAGCCCAGCCCTTGTCAATAACATACTTAAAGGGGCTCAGGCTCCTTGTAGGAGAAAGCTGGGTGCTGGGCACAGGCAGGAGAGCTGCTGCTCTCACGGGGCCAAGCGTCGCTGGAAAATCACCGAGTTACCTGCCGGCACATCTACGTGTCCCTGCCAGGGACAGGGAGTGAAGGTCACAGCCACCTCCGCGGGCTCCCCAGGGAAACGTCAACAGCTCAGCGGTGTGAATCCATCTGTGCGCACTTGAACATAACGGTTTAGGGATGTTTTCCTGCTTGAACTGCTTAGGGCTGCTGTGGATTTTCCACTACATTTTGAAAAGCACAGAAAACGCAGGTTTTCTGCAACATCCCCCTCCTGCACTGCTTCTTGGCTAACACCAGCCCTGCCTTTCCCCGGTCCTGGCTTCAGGCTGGGCAAGGGAGTAGATCCAAGAGGTGATGGCATCAGGAAGAGGTCAAGAAAAGTTTAAGAAGCACTGTAATTAGGATTACCGCATTTTTCTTTCTATCTAATCAATGATGTTCTCTACATGGATGCATACGGCCCCGTTTCCTAGGAGGGAGGCTGTAACCGGACAGGGAGCGCAGGTTTTGACGGATCGTTCTGCACGAGGGCAATGTCTTCATTGGCCCCGATAACGTCCCCACGGCACGGCAGCTGACTGAGAGCTGGCAGCTTGGAAACCCCAGGAGAGGGAAAGTGAAGGATATCCCTATTATCTGCAGGCATGTTTAGTAGACAGGATTCCTTTTTTTTTTTTTTTAAATTATTAT
>WHYT01017365.1:686594-716956 GCA_009806455.1 Tetrax tetrax | reverse complement strand
TACACCTTCCTTGCTGATTTGGGTGAGTGGGAGCCGGGCAGCTGCAGGGCCATGTCCCTCACAGCCCTTGCTGGGACCTTGCTGCTGCCAGGGCCAGAGCCAGAAGCAACATCCCCACACTGCCTCGCTGCTGCCCACCTGGGAAGTGGCACTTGGGATAAACTTTATAATGAGGTTTTCCAAGCAGTTTTCCAGATAAAGGAAAGAGTTTCAGCCACTCACAGCTCCTCTGCCAGGCTGCAGAAACTTCAGTAACGCTGCTGGGATTTTCTTCCTGCAGTGCAGAGGCAGCAGCCGGTCACTGATCTCCTACACCATCTCTTTGCTGTCATGGAGTCACCTCCTGCTCCTCTCCTCTGGACCAAACACCTTAACCTTCCTCGGCCTCTCTCTGCACTTGGTCCTTCCTGCACTTGGCATCACTGCTGACCTGCAGCCTCTAACTTGTCTCTGTTTCTTTT
This sequence comes from Tetrax tetrax, assembly GCA_009806455.1. Taxonomy (NCBI): domain Eukaryota; kingdom Metazoa; phylum Chordata; class Aves; order Otidiformes; family Otididae; genus Tetrax; species Tetrax tetrax. Next base: position 716,495 of record WHYT01017365.1, on the reverse strand, counting down.
GACAATACCAGATTCAAAGTGGGACACGGCGTTTTGGACAAGACCTCAAGTGTGCTAAGAAAGCAAAGAAACTATCTTCCTACATCCCCGAATTAAATTTGACTGAGAATTGGCATTATATTGCAGTATTGGTCCATGTTTACCTTGCCATCCACTTTTACGCCAGCCTGTTCTTCGGTCAATTAATTTTGATGTGGCACTGGCTCATTTGTATTCTTCTTAAACGTACCGTTTTACAGTTTTTACTGAACATTACATTGCTAGATTCCTAATCAGGTACTTGGGTTGTTAAGATCGTTTTCGCTCTGATAAGGTGTTTTCAACCAAGCGTATCTCCAAATTACATCTTTCAGACAGTGATTTCCTCCAGACAGCACTGTCCTAAGTTATGAGAGCATCAATCCAAACACTGTCAAAAACCTCCTCACTCCAAAGCCATCACATATATCACTCAGCTCTTACTCCAAAAGAGCAAATGAAATTAATTTGACATGTCAGCATACATTCAGTTAAAACTGAGGCGTATTTTTAGCATGGGAGAGTTGTTGTTAGGTTGTACTGGAGGATTGCAGCACAGAACACCACTCTCTAAGCAGATCTACTCCATGAGACTGCAAAAGTTAGGAGAACTCAACGAGACTGTTGATACACCAGTGAATTTGTATGATGACAATAAGATGTAAATATGCCTTAAATAAAGAGAGAACTTCTTGGTAAAACTCAGCTGGCTTCAGAGTGTCAAACTCAAACACTAAAAAGTCTTCAAAAAACCTCTTCAGCTGCTCTCCCTCTATAGTTTCCCTCGGTCCTTTCCATTTATCTCCAAAATCCAAACAGCTTGATACTTATCTCATGTGAAAGCTAACAGAATTTACTTTTTTTTTTTTTCCCCGAGAAAGACTTAAGTTCATCAATCGTGTTGCTGTTTTTCAGACACTCACTTTCCTAAGTGGCTTCAGTAACAGAGTTGAGTTATGGACAATGTCAGCACATTCGTTGTTACCTCCAAGTGCATATTGCTGATGTTTGGCCTTATTTCCCTTTCTTTCCTCTTTATCCAAAATGTCATAGCCTTCTTATTCCTGTTCATTATATCTTACATCATTATTGTCAACTTGCACATGCATTTGTGAGATTTTATTTTTTTTTTTTGTTCCATATGCAGCCTGAATTAAATTCAGTTTGAAGCAAGATGTTTTATGTCTTTGGAAGCCCATGAAAGATTTCTGCAAGCCAGCCTTGTCCCTTATTAGCTGTGTAACTGATGGATCAAACATAATGATACTAAAAATAATAACCTGTTCTTAACAACTCTGATGGGTGGTTGAGGATTGAAAACTTAAAAGTGTTGTCTCTCAGTATTTGCTTTCAAGTAACGCATTTGCCTTTTGCTGAAGACAACCGAGGTGCAAATGGCTCCTGGAGCACTCTGCCGTTGTGCCTGAGAAATTTCACTCCAAGATTAAAGGTTGTTTCTTTGCACAGACACAACGCAGTGTCCGTGGGATTTTGTTTCTATCAACAGTAAATCATATGTTTCAATCTTAACAAGTGCTTTTACAAAGTAAATTCTTAAAAAAAATACGATGGACCTGCTCCAAGAGTTGTGAAAGGACCCTTAGTTTCCCTTGTGTGAGCAAACCACCGAAAAAATATATACAGAGTTGAGACAAAGTTGACAATTTTTCCTAACAAGTAAAGAAAACACACCGCACTCAGATCCAGCAATAAGAAGTGCAGAAGTTTCATAAAGGTTTTGGATCCGATCCACAGCTGGTAAATTAAAATAAAATATTTTAAACCCACTTCTTCCCATAAGAAGGTACAGACTTTTAAGATCTATTTTTGTATAGCTAAATTAGGATGATAATAGTGTCACAACTGTTTCCCATGAAAGGGAACTGACAGCAAGTTCCCCAAAATACCTGTTGAAACGCTGCAGGCTCCAAATTTGGGTGCAAAAGACTGATGGAAGCACTTGACTTTCTTTTCAAAAGAAGTGGGGGAGGCTGCTCACAAATCTTTCAAACAATGTCAGTCTGTCAGTTTTCAGACTCTCTAATTTTTTCCAGCTGTAAATCAATCATCTTATTAACTCTTCTCTAACGTCTCCCGCCAACTTATCTGGGACTGGCAGCTTGACAAGCTGTTTTTGCGGAGCCATGAGAAGAAAGTTTCTCTTGTGCACGGCTGTGATGTCATGAGCACTCACTCCTGGCGTTCGCCGATGCTCTTTCACAAAAGCCTCCTTCTTTGCTCGCAGTAATTATTCAGCTATTAAAGCACATTACGTTAGGTTTCTTATTTTAAGAGTGATATCACTCCTTGCTTTAATGTCCAGCCGATGGAGCAATTTGCGCTAACTTCCCCCGACACCGTGTTGGTGCTCGAGTCCCCAGGTTATGTTCCTGCCTGCATAAAGCTGCTATTGATGGGATCTACACTCGGAGAAGGCAGAGGGGCTGTGACTGATTTAAACACGTAAGTATGCAATATTATGTGCTCACTGCTATGAAACAACATTACCAGAGCCACCATTCAGCCCTGCTTGACAAGTCTTTAAACCTTTCCTCCATGCCTCTTCATCTTGGCTTTGTAAGAGGATGGAGCTCATGAGCTCAAGCTGTGTGTGGGCACATGCGTATGTATGAATGTCTCCTCCCCGCTCTGGCCCATCACCTATACCAGACCAGGGCAAGACATTGCTGGTCCAGGTATGCAGCTCCTACCAGTCTTGCAAAACTGGGTGGCTCAGCTGGAGAGGAGCCCCATTCTCCTAGCAGAGAGCTGCCATGCATGCTCCAGAGAAAGGTTCACTTGGAGCCTGCACTTTCTTCTGCACCAGAGCACGTGAAGATAATGCTTCAGTGACCCATCCCTTGTCTCTCTCCAGCCCATTGCCATCCAAAGTGCATCCAGGGATCTCCCTTCCAGAAAGTGAACCCTGGGCCTGTGGGGACATAGGAGCATACCCAGTGAGGGACCTGGCAAGGGCAGAGCCTGCTGGAGTCCATCCATCTCCACAGAGCCACAGAAAACCACATGGTCTGAGTCCTGGGGCTCTGAGGACAAGCTGCTGACATCCCCTCACCTTTGTCACACTCACTTTTCCTTCTCTCCTACAAACTCAATTTCCTGCTCCCATTTGACACATTAAGCACTGTTTTTCAACTTTCATCCAAAAATCTCTTCCTTTCTCCCCTTCGCTACAGCAACTGCAGCCCAGGCTGGGTACCAAAGGGCTGTCACTCAAGTGCTTCTAAGCCTCTGCAGATCCAGGTGTACCCCCTCCTCCTGGCCGGGGGATGCTGGCAGCAGCCATATCCTGACAGGCAGCACCCAGCTCCTGCCTGCCCTACCTGGCACATACGGCCCTTTCTGAGTTGGGAAAAGGGAGGTCTGACCACTTTGCCCTACTCATGGCATCTCCTCAGAGGGGCTGAAGGTGTTCAGTTCCAGCTCTGGTTTTCGTGCAGGTGGTCCAAAGCTCAGGAGGCTCAGGTGTAGATTTAAGACCCACTGTTTATAGGTCTGCTTAATGCCCCAGTTCCACAGTGTATTAATCACAAACCAAGCAAAACACACAGCAATCTGTTGTTACTGCTACACCTTACATGCAAGGTGTGGAGCTCAGTGGTCAATGAAGGACTTTCCACCAACAACAGCCTATCTGGTAGGGCAAGCAGTGCTTTGGGTTTAAAGAGCCAGTGAGGGCTTAAAATCTGTTTTCATGACCTGCTGCAAATGTCACATGAATACAGATGTACTGATGGTTTGATTCTGAATTTATCACAGCACAATCAGAGAGCAAGTACCTACCACACAATGTGGCTTTCCAGCCTCTCCCAAAAGCCTGTGCTTGTAAGCTGAGCTCCTATCAGCCTAAATTCATCATTACTATCTTCTCCAGTCTTAATTAAGAGTCTGCAAGGTGTTATCACTATTAACATCACCATTCAAAGTGCAACTCATGACGCAGAAGAGTGTCGGTGTTTGAAGACTGCACTGAATTTTTAAGTCCTAGCAGACTGAAAATTGCAGAAGCCAAAGAAGAGGAACAAGCAGTTTTTGAAAAAAAAAAAAAAAAAAAAAGTAACTCATCCAGACCTAAAACATTTAGGGTGAATTACTCTTTGGAGATCCCTTTTCTCTTCACTACCAAGTGAGGAAACCTAAATGACCAACTGAGTCCATCAGCCTCTGCTAAGCTGCACAGGCCACTTTGGGTCCCAGTAATGCTAAGGGTCAGTTTTACACCACCAGGTTTTTTTGAGGCTATCTTGGTATGCAGCAGAACAGTGGAGAGAGTGTCTGAAATCTGAGAGTTTCCCTCAAGAACACAAATGAGAAGGAAATTCATTAGGTGTTATGAAATACTTGAACAATACACAGATGCATTCAGTGAGAAAGCCAGGTCAGACTTCACAGGAAATAGAGCAGAAGCAGCAGAATGGATGATGAAACCTGGGAAGGATTTAGTTGTGGTTATATGTAAAAGAAGCTCAGAGAGGAAATAGCAAAAAATGGAAAGGGTGCTGTAGGAGAAAGCAGCAAAGAAAAGCTTGACAAGCTACAAGAACATGAGTTGTGAGATTCAGAGGAGAAGATGTTATTAAACAGCTCTGGGGTAAGAGGATTACAAAGCATAACCTGGATGTTGGAGCAATCACATGACAAGGGAAATCCAAGCAGAAGACTTTGGTCCGTGTTAGCTCCCAACAAAACACCTAACACAATGCTCTTATGTCTGAGGATCCACGTTACTCATTCCTTCTAAGGAAGGACATGAGGCAGCATTTAGCAGCAGGTGGTGCAGAAAGGATCAAAGCAGGCCATAAAGTGGAATAACACACTTAGCTATGGCTATCTGGAGAGCGTGGGCTCGTGGCACATACCTGCTGCCCTCAGTAGGCTGCCCGATGGGAACACTAATGACTACACAGCATCAGGAATTTGCAGTGGATGCCCAGAAATGAAATTAAATGGAACAAAGTGATGCATTGGTGTTAGAGACTTCATGTTTGGCAAAAAAAATTCCAAAGGACTTTGGGCTGTGGAGTCTTCCCTGAGGTTTCTATCAGCACTATCCACTGTAGGATAGCTTCTGTGTGACAGCTGTGGGACTCTGGCTTCTGTCACCACTGCGATAAACAGAACCTTTGCAACACACAGCTTTTTACTAATTGTGTGATTCACCTAATGATGGCCCTGCAAATTCACATAAATTTTCATTTGAGAAGAGTCCCATCAAGGAAGAGAAGCCTCCTGCCAGACTGGTTCTAATGCTTCTTGGCTGTGGGCAACAGCCAGCCCTGCCAGCTCCTTTCAGCTCAAAGCAAAAGAAAAAGAGGAGGGGGAGAAAAACTTGCAACTGAAGAGGCTTTAGTGGCAAAAATGTGCTTCAGATGAACTTCTATGTGGTCCCTCTGGACAGCACTTGTTAAAATCCAATAATCACTTACCAAAAAAAATGCTATCAAACTGGCAAAAAGAAAAAGCTGACTAAGGAAAAAGTTGCAAGAGATGGGTTCTATAGAATGATCATAATGGTTTAATGTAGATCAGATATGTACCACAGTGAGGGAAGATGTTCTCTGCTGTCACTTTGGTGACAGCGGCCCTAGAGAGGAGCCCTGGATGTAACCCCTGGGACTGCCATTGGAGATGGCTGATGGCTGTAAAGAGAGCAGCCTGGCAGCTCAGCACTGTTCCACGCTGCCTGTTCCTATCTGCAAACATCCAGAGGGACCTAAAGCTTTTTAACCCCCCAAAGCCGCTGGTTATTGTACCTGGCACTCACTGGGGCCACGCTGCCCAGTACAGAGACCACCACTCTGCAAGGCGGCCCAGCCAAAAGCAGCGAGAGGGGAAGAGTTATGAGGGATGGATGGAGTGCAGAGTTACAGAACACTTACACAATGGCAAAGCAACAGAACAACTACATCTGCTAGTCACTGAGCCCTAAACATAATTTAAACCTTTTGGGTTTGAGGTAGTTTGCTGGGTTTACACCACATTAAGACCTGAGTGATCTTTCCCCCTTTCGGTACCCCTGTCGTCCCAAGGACGCCATGGGTCAGTTCTGGACTTGAGAATTGGCAGCCACCTGTAGCTGCTCAGTGAACTTTTATTTTATTAGCAGACATTTTCTGCATTGTGCATCTCTACTGACAACCTGCAGCTCATGAGAAATGTGAACTCATGGTTTCAACCTGACTTGGACTCAAGCAAAATTAACGCTAAAAAAGTCCCACGGAAAGGAAATCTGCTCCTTGACTCGCAACAGCGGCAGCGGCCACAGAGCTGATCTCTCAGCATGGGGCAGAGGGAGCTACTCCCATCTGCAAGTTTATATTTCAAAAGTGGTTGCAGTTAGATGGACAATGAAAGCCAAACACAAAAAGAAATCTCTTGCAAAGGGAATACTTGACCCAGACTCACTGGTGAGCCCTTCAGCTAAGCCAGTCTGCAAATGAGATGCCCCAGCCACGGGATGCCCTGGCGACCCCAGCCTGGGAGATGACCAGAAACAGGGCTTTCTGCTCCTCATCAGCTGGCCATCAAAATGCCAAAGGCTAAGTAGAAAGCTGCAGACACCCAGGCAGACACCTGACATCAGGACACGTGGCAGGGTATCTCTGGTACAGTGAGGTCTCCTATACTGCATTTATGCAGGCACATACGTTTCCTTGGCATTGGCCTCTCCGTTGCACACTTTGTGACCTGGCAGTGTCAGCAGGTCTTAAAGTAGAAAGTCCAATATTTCTTAAACATCACTGTGCATGCATACATCATCTTTATAACCATCAGTCTGACGAAGTGTGTGAGTACACACCTATGGCATATACACTGCAAAGAGCAGTCGCTCCATGTAGGTGTAATAGGAATTTCTCTATGATTTTTGAGGTCCAATAGACTGGACTGCTGGATATCCAGAAGCCAGGTACACCACAGTGCATATCACTAATGTAGTAAGTCATCACCAAAATTTGTTCACCGAGAAGTTGTTAAAGTCCACGAGTTGGTGTATTAAGCATGTTGACAGCTAGAGGACACCAGGTTTTCACTGGGACATCAACACCTTTTGCCTGCTGCAATGTTCTGAAAATCTGGACCTCAGTCTCCAAAGATTTTTTAACTTGCTCTAACATCCAGGAACACATCAAGCAGAGGGGTTCATGATAAGGGAAGTGATCGTCACTGGATGCCATGTAAGGTAAGTTTTTCCATCAGTTAGAAAGAAATAAAAGCATGCATTTAAAGGAAATAGTTACTCTTGAAGTTTGAGAAATCCAGGTAGTAATTTACAGGTTGAAGGAAGGTTCCTGTACAAACAATGTTTTCAGAGTATTGTTTGTCTTGGAGAAGAAGCACTCATAAATCTATGGCCTATGCCATTGCAAAAATTATCTCAGCTAGTTTCAGGCCTGAAGTAATTAATCAGCACTTGTTGCCATGTTAACTAGCCAAAAGTGACCTCAGATGTATTTGGCCTTTTCTGGCTATTTAGCCCTAATGGGAGAGTATGCACCTGAGGCAAAACCTAGGAATAAATAGATGTGAAGCCTGCTTCCAGCTGGGTAAATACAGCCCAGACTTCCCAGTTCCTATGCTTGGGAAATAAGCTGTGCCCCAACCTTGCTTCTCTCTGCTTTCTGGCCTTGTGGAACATCTACAACTCTCCAGGCTTTAAACCAAGCCTTTTCAATGTGTTATTTATGCTGTGGTGGCCTTGGAAAACTTTACAGCCTGGTCTTGGCCACTGGTAAGGTTATTGCTGCAGTATTTCCTGCTGGGAAGGCTTGCTCTGTTCGCAATAAACCATGTGCCGAGCATGGATGACTGCAGCAAAGCTGCCTTCCCAGAGGGAACGTGGAGGGTGGCACACTGAGCACTGCAACGAGCTCGTGTGACTGATGCCAGCTACCATCACAAGTGAGGTCCTTCCTCCACCTCACCCTCTTTCTCCAGTCTCACTCCTTGCCTCACAGCTAATACTCAGGATTTCTCCCTTTATTTACCAGCCTGTTTGCAAGACAAGAGTTGCAAGGGCAACTTTATCACAAGAAAAATGGCCCAAGTGCCTTTCCAGCTAAGGATTAGCAGTGGTGAAGAGGGGAAAGCTGATGACACATCCCCAGTTGAAAGATCATGTACATGTACACAGCCAGGTCCTGTTGGTTTTCCTAAATCAGGTGATCTTTTTCAGACTGAAATTAAGGAATCTGTCTTTCCCCTTCAGAAAGCTTCTTCCAGATTAGGACATGAAGATGTATTATGTGACCTAGCTTAAGCTAAATCGATGGTTAAGGCAAAGCACTTGAGAATACACAGAGCTAACCAGGTCAAGAATATTATTCCTATAGATCTATTATTGTATACCTATAGGTCTAATATATATTATCATAGGTCCCTTTCTTCAGTCTTGTAATTCTTAATGTGTTTAACTTTGCAGTTCTCTAACAAGAAAAGAAACATGATTATCCTCATTTCACAGATGAGGTGACTTGCCCAATGTCTTGACTGAGAAACCAAACCCTCCCCATCAACATGAACCCAGCCCTTCCAGCTGCTGTATGCTCAGGAATCTGAACTTCACACTGCACCTCAGCATCATCACAGGTGGCTGGATCAAGCAGGCTAACAAAATACAAATACAAACCCTTTTTTTTCTTCTGTTAGAGCCCATGCTGGGGCTCCCAGAGTGCAACCATCACTGGATGTGTCCCTCTGTCATGGGGAGAAAGCTGGAGCCCCTCCAGGCACTGCTCCCATCCTGCTTATGTGTCAGCAAGTTACTTTGGAAAGCTTCTGGTCTAAAGAAAGTCTCCGGTTTCAGAAGTGTTTTTTAATCTGCTGGAACATTTTTCCTTCTAAAGAAGTTGCAATTCCCACTCTGAACTGTTTTAGCAAAACACCAGTTTTCCTATTTTCCCTGACTTCTACCAATTTGCTTTAAGAACTTTTTCAACTGAATCATCCCCAGCTGAAATTGCTTGTTGTTGCTCATAAACAGCCATTAACATTTGAAAAAAACTGTTTGAAAATCCCAAATCTCTCTTGAGTCACTTCCAAGGAACTTTTATGAATCATGGTTTGTATCATATCGCACCATTCAGCAAGACTTGGGCTGGAACAGAGATATTAATGGGCATGACCAATCTTTAAAATATCCAAGTGAGGAATAACAGTTAAATGTAGCGAGGATTACAGCTGGGGATGTAGGAAGCCATAGGTGAGCATTTGACTGCTACTGAAAGGCTGTTTTATTTTCTTCAGCTATTTTGAGCCTGCAAAGAATGAAACATTCAGTGTAGGAAAGGGAATTATTTTCCAAAATTGAAGTCATGCATCTTAGAGCGGTCTTATCTCTGCAACATGACCTTATTACGCATAAGAACTCAAAATTAGAAAAAATGGTGTTGGTCTTTCTTGGGATCGCGCCAGAGCATGTCTTGTTTTGAACTGAAGCTGGTTTGAAATCGGTTGCTAAGGCGTCTGTAGGAATTCTTTAGGGACTTTTTCAAACATTGTGGGTTTAAAAGCAACATTACTTTTAACTGCTTCACTCTTCTAACCCACTTCAGCTCATTATTTTGGCACCCACGAGATGCAAAGAGAAGGCTTCTTGCATTTTATGTATTCTTTCTAAATAAATGGAGATGCCCTGCTGCTTTTGGAAAGGATGATTATTTTGTTCATAAATTTAAAAAAAAAAATGCTAGCTTAACTGCCTCTGAGACCCTGTTAATGACAGAACTGGAAATGAGCAAAATGGCACCTTCCCCAAACCATCTCATCTGTCCTCTGTGCAGCAACAAGCCCACGTGCACTGCACGAAGTTCCAAGTGATGCTCTCGGGCTCGACCCGGAGTTCAGGGCAGGGGCTGTAGGAGGGGAGCACCTTAAGAAACCCCTCTCCCATGTCTGCAATCCCCACTGCGTGACCTGAGCATCCCTGGGAGACTTCAAGAACAAGTTGGGTCAGCTAATGTCAGCAGCGGGTAACTCCTTCCTCTGCTCCCTCCCTTATCTTGCTCACGTGTATCGCACTTTTGTGCCTTTCCCCGCAGTTAGTAAAGATGCATTATACATGAGCAGCTACCGGTTGGTGGTGTTAATGGCAGGTAGAGTTACCCAGGAGCAGCAGGTAGAGCTGAAAGCTAAAATTGATCCCAGCCTTTGTTATTTGACCACCTAATACCAAGTGCTCAAACTGTCCCACAACAGCTCTGCCTTTTGTTTTGGGCTGCCCTACTGTGTCCCCGTAGGCTTTGATATCCTTTCATCTTCTTTACAGAAGGTTGGTTGTTTGTTTTTGGTTTTTTTTTGTTTGTTTTTTTTTTTTTACTAAGAAGCACCACTGAATCTTTCCAAGCAGTGGGTTAAGGTTGAAATTTAAATTCTAGGTCAACAGGGACCTGCTCATTTAATGGCAAGTCGTTGGTTCAATACTGATATAGAGAGAAAGCAGAAAAAAATAACCTAACAATGATGCTCAAACGAGGTCACTGGGAGGAAATCTGGTCAGGCTCTGCTGCAAACTAAACACGAACAATCATTGCAGTCTGAAATAGTGCTAAATACGTTAAAGACATTTCAAGGTTATTTCTTTTTACAGTAGAATTGAGCACTAGAGAAAAAAGATAGGAATATCTCCTTTGGAGGAAAGGATATTGAGGAAGAGATGGTTCTTTTGCCCTGGAGTTGGAAGCACCTTCCCTAAACCGTTGTTTCCTCTGCTGAAGACACAAAGGTGCTGCTACAATAAAAAACTCCCTTCAAGGGGACGATTGTAAAGGGAGGGGGACAGGTTTATGCTCACAGCTTTTCCCAGCCACAGTCATAAGATAATGCTTGAAAACTTATCCCTCAAAAGCTACAACCCAGAAGGGAGATGAAAAAGAAGCCAAAGATATAGATGCATTTTCTATTACCTCAACATTTAGGAGATTGACACATGATTTTTGAACACTCCAAGCTGGCAATAATAATAAAGCTGCTTTCATTGTCAGCTTTTCAATGTCAGGTTCATTGAAGCAAGGATTGGGACTAAGAGATTCTTTCCCAAATGCACGCCCTAACCACCAGGCTGGAGAATCAGCCGTATGCTCACTTTCTAGCTGAGTGAATACCGAAATGGCCCGTGCAAGAGAAATGTCGCAGTAGGAGGGACCGAGGGGTTGGTATCACTCTCATACAGCGATCAGGAAACTCTCCTACAGACCAGAGCTCAAATCCCCTAACATTTGGGCAGGAGAGCATTAATTACCTATATAATGTTGGGAAAAAGACCGTAGCAGCAATAACCTAAACCTTCAACTACTAAGGCATGAAAACAAAAGGTTGCTTTTCAGGTTGCGGAAAAACAGTTCTCTGGGTTTTCACTTTGGGGAAGAAAAGGACTAAACAGGCAAACAAACAAATTACCACAGACTAATCACAGACATAAAAAATATTACTTCCTCTCTCCAGATGGAAAATAGTGCATTTGCACAGCCCATTTTCAGAGCATTTCTTCCCTTTTAAAGGCCATCAGAGAACTAATGAAAAATAAAGGCAAAAGCTGTATCTGATAGTGTCCTGGAGATGTACTGCAATCCTCAGAGAATCTGGGACAGCAAAAATAAGCCATTCCCGGAGACAGCCAGACTTCCCCACCTGCATCTCACCCATGATTGCTGTAACATCTTGTGGACATGCCACAGAAGGAAGAATGGGGCAATAGGAAGGAGAAAAGTCCTTCTCCAGGTCTAGATATCTGTATAGACCTGCATGTATTTTTCAAAGTCCCAGATCAATCAATTGGGCAGACTGCCCATCAATATTAGTGAAAAAAACCTGAATGTTGTATTAAGTTCACATTAGCTACTGCCCTGAGAGTTGGTTTGAAGTTAAATCAGAACTGGGTGTAAAGACCATTCATGTCAACAGGAAACTTGGTTTTAGTTTCTGGACCTGGTCCTTAAAACAACAGGAACCAGGCAGAAACCTAAACCCCAGCCAGCTTCCCATCACCTGCCCTTCCCTGTAGGACTCCTGTCTCCTCAGCTTCCGTGAGAGGGAAGGGGATCACCGGGTGCAGCTGTGGGAAGCCATCTGCTCTGCGTTCATCCCATGTGCACATTTGAGTTTTGAGGCTTTAACAGGAGCCTGAATCAAAGGAAAAATCTTGCCAACCCCAAACAAGAGTTTTGATCCCTTCCCTGCCAGATTCTGAGATCCTTCCTTCCAATGCCATGAAGAAAAATAACTAAGGTGAACAGCACAGGCAACATCTGAAACTACCCAGTTTAACACATCTCCCCATTTCTTTCAAGCTGTGGAGAAGCAACAACCCAGACACTGCGCTGTAAAATGGTTTCACCCCCAAGCAGCACACATCACACTACAATCTCATGTTCCCTTCTCTGAAATACATAAACCATATGTTCACCCTCAGCACAAAGGTGACTTCAATCTGTGGCGCATGCGTACGGGCGCACAAAGCAGTGCACTGTTTTTGTGCTCTGTCTGGAGGGAGGTGTGCATGTGCCAAACACATCAATCCTCCCAGAAGCGAGCGTGTGGGGAAACGCTCGGTGACACGGGCAGTTAACTATTCAGCGCACGCCACTCCAGATGTCTGTAGGACCGAAGAGCTCACACATGCCCTAGTCTCCACATTTGCCCCACATCCCTTTGGCACCCTTGGTGCAGGTGCACTGTCCAGGGTTTCATCCCAGTACAGGATGGGCAGTGTCCTCCTTATTTAAGCATTAAACCTTGCATCTCCTCTCGCTTCCGCTTTTCAACTCATCACAAAATTGCCCCGACCAGACACGTGGCAGACGTCTCCACTTGCATTCCCGCAGCCCCAGGATGACACTTGGCCCCATGTTGGCTTTCCCAATGAATATGTGGCCCAGGCAGAGCATACCAAAAGAGTATTGGGTCATTCTGCATCTGAGAGCCAGGGTACAACCTGATCCAGTCTTCTGCAGCCCAGAGGAACCCTGCCTCATAGTAACTGTCATCTCTGGGCTATTTTAAACTGACGCAACTCCTGCCCACCCCATATTATGCTGTAAAGTGAGTATGAACGATGACAGTTATGTCAAGCTGTGCAGCGCTGTATGCAGGAGAGTGGCCTCAGCTGCGCCCCTTCCTGCCCCCTCTGCAAGCTGAAATATCCCATTTTCATCCCTCTTAATTAAACTGGGTGGCACACTTACAAGGGGAAGCGAGAGGTTATGCTCAGCAAACAATAGTCCACTCAATTAAAAGAAAACGCTCCTAGGAAACCCAAGGCAGAGAAGTCAAGTGTTTTCATTAGGCCTCTGCTGCCTTTCACCCAGACTCAATTTTGCATCCATGAGACAAGTCACATCCTTCTCTCGCTCCTTTTTCTTGCTCACACCCACCCACCGCAGAGACCAAGCCTTGCCCAGAGCATTTGCCTTGATGTAGCAAACCAGTCACCTGGCAAACGCCTCCTGAAGTCATCCCAGCAAGGCAGGAGCCTGGAGCAGATAATGAGTCTGACAGGTAGCTGACCATACTTTAACAAGGTTTCTGCACACAAAGGAGGAATTATTGAATATGCAAAGATTGATGGTAAAAGCATTCCTAGTCAGAAGGCACTTTTGAAGTGAGCGCTGTGTACTGCTTTCCATCTCACCCGCAGGTGCTTAACAACAACTTTGGGTTATTAGATGAGAAAGAATTTTTAACTTCTAACCTGCTCTTCCCCAGTGTTGCAATTCTCTTACGCAAGCTGGCAGGATTGCTTTTCAACTGCTTCTTCTGCCCTGTATCGGGATCATCTTTCATTTAAAGAAAATAATAGCTTTTTAGCCAGGCTGAACAGAAAAGCCAAGCTGAACAAGCTCAAAAGACAAGAAGCAAATGGAAATCTCGTGTTATCAGTTTCCCAAAAATAACATGATTTTTAGTGTTTTTTTTCCCCCTGGCTCACAGTTCTCAGTCACTTGAACTGGCAAGACTGCTCTGTTATTGAGTCCATTTATTTACTGCGCTCACTGAAAGTAGAAAAACCCAAGCTGGCTGGTCTCACATGTTGTTTACAGGCAGATATATGCGGGGTGGAAATGAGGTTTGAGTTTGTCATTAACCCCTTCCAGAAGGATGAACTCCACCAATCTCCAACTAGCTCCTCCAGAAACCAGTGGCCCAGCCCTGATGGGACCAGCTTGTGGTCCCCCACAACCCTTGGGTCCCATCTCCACCACTCAACACCACAGCTGCTGGGGAGCTGGTGGCTCATCTGTGGGAGCTGCTGAGGCAGCGAGGCTGAAGCTCACAAGAAAAGCATCTGCCCACACCAAGCTGCTGCCTCCATCCCACACAGCCCTGGGGAAGAGGAGGACACACAAAGCACCAAAACTCAGAGAGGATCTGCCCTGAACCAAGGGTCTAGGTTAAAAAAACACAAACAAAAAAACCCCAAACAAACAAAAAAAAACAAAAAAAACTTGGGCACCCAGCTTCTCCAGAGTCTTCAAAAAACACCAGGCTGAAGTTCTTGGCTATTTTGAGGAACACTCACACCAAGAAAAACAATATTGCACTGATTTTAGCTGCAATTCCTATGGCTTGTGTAATTTATTATGACTATTACCATGATTAGTGTAACTTATTTGTCCTTCAAAGCATATTTTCTACACGTCAGGTGCTGGGCACAAAGCACACAAACCAGAAAATACCAGGCAACTGGAAACCTGTGAAGCGTCAAGTTTAAAGTTTGAGAGGAGGCTCTGGGGTGGTCCTTTTACATCTGCATTGGAAGGAGCCACATCCCCAGCTCCCTGGCCAGGGCACAGAAGGTGCTACAAGGCTTTGGAGGAGCCATTTGTCATTCTGGGAGGCAGCAGGGACCACACAGCTTGGCAGCATCCAACAGCCCTGCCAAAACCCCCCGTCCCAGCCCTTGTGGCAACAGCACCTTTCCTTGGACACAAGGTTATCGCAGATCAACTGAAGCAAACATGTGAAAAATGCATTAAAAAATGGGAAGAATATAGCAAGTGACCATAACGAAGTAGAAAGCAGATACAAAATTCATTGAATTTTGCTCCATTTCACGCAACAGACTGTTCAATGGCAGATGTCAAGCGTATTTATGTTGTGGGAAGATTTCCAGATACTTCCTGGGGTCTCAGTAAGATCTCTGATTTGCCTGAGAGAAACAGTTGTGGCCAGGTTAGAAACGAGAGTTTTCACATTTACAACTCTAGTTTCCATCTTCCATAAACCGCCCTGTGCTTCCAGAGGAAGACACTCAAAATCCTGCTCAGCCACAAGCACCCTTCATCGCTTTTCACCCTCTGCTCCTTGCTGTACCACTGGAAAAACAATGTTTGCTTTTACCCAGCAGCTCTGGGCTCTTTGCAGCAATGATCATTTGCTTTTCTGCCTATACAGACAATCGGTTTGGTATTTTAAAGGGAAAGTATTTCTCCCTTTTTTTTTTAAAAAAAAAAAAAAAGGTATAGCAATTGACTGAAACTAATAACAAACCCACATTAAATTAATTGGGTTGTTTGGCAACAAAACCAGGGGAAAAAAGTGAAACACCAGAACACTTCTTCCTTGATATTTTCAAGTAAAAAAATTCTGACATTTCATTTGGAAACAAAGCTCCGTTTCAAAAGATAACCATATTTAAAAATTAAAAAGAAGGAAACAAAAACAATCAAGCACTGCATTCTGAGATGAATGAAATGTTTACCTGACCCCAAAAAAACCTCTTAAAAATATATATATTTTTTTCTTGTGGAAAGCAGATTAATTTAAGATAAACTCAGAATGAATCTTATCTTGGGAAGAGGGTTATCCCGTGAAATGAAAAGTCAACTGTTTGCACAGTTCCCGATTCCAACATTTGCTATAAGTGGAGCTGCTTCTGCTGGCAAAGTTTTGATAAGCTACAAATTGGTAGAAAGCCAATAAACAAGGCAGAGATGGACTCAGCTGACACAAAACCATAGGAGAAGCCAACCAAACCTCATCAAGCATCAGATGGAGAGAGGAGAGATGGTGTCGGGACGGAGGCACAGGGGCCCAAATCACATTGTTCATGGGAAGAAGCAGTCAGCAAGAGACCTGCAGTACTAATGTTCATCAGATCAAAATTGCCTTTTTTTTTTTTTTGGCTGGCTTCTGCTCCCCAGGCTGGCATAGGAGCTAAATCCAGGGGGAAACCTTCTCCCGTCACCTCCCCCAGTACTGCTGGCAGAATCACTGCCTTTGTGGCAAATTAAGGATGGGGTTGAGGAGCTTGGGAGTGATTGATATTGCTTCCTGGAAGAGCAGGCTTCCAGGTCATCTCGCCTACCTTGGGGCTGGCAGTTCATTATTATGCTAACAGCGTGAAAGCCCTGTACCTCACTCGCTCAAACTGTAATCCTTTATTACCCCCTGTCAAAAATACCCTGGGCCAGTTTCAGTTCCTCCCACCTGCTCCTCATCTCCAGCTCCTCCTGGAAAATGCTGGGCAAAATCCAGCCCAAGGGACCAGTCCCATCCTTTTTTCTGTGCTGGGGCAAACTGGGTGTTCCTGGTGGTGTCTTTAGCTGTACGAGGTGCTAGCTGGTATCCAAAGCTATGGTATTTTTACATGTATACACATTGCTCCCCCACACGCACACCACCCAGGGATTTCATCCCACCTCAGGCTCAGAAGACTGATGAGGGTGCAGTGAATGGGGGAGGTCTCCTGGGGCCAATTAGCAGAAATTTGGGAAGCATCCAGACACTGCTGGGGGATCACTGAAAAGGCTCTGCCTTGAATTTACAGCCTGTTCTCCTCATTGCCTTGTTTGCTTACAAACAGGCGGGCACAGGGGGACTTTAATCCAAAATGGATTTTTTGTTTATCCAGAAAGCAGGGCTCAGGCACCAGCGGTGGCAACCCGTACGCGTGTTTGCATCCAAATATGTTTCAAAGGGGAAAAGCGGCCCCGGCATCGCCGCTGGGATGCAGATGAAGTGCCAAGGCCACCGTTAGGACAAAGACGGGGTGCTGCTGATGCTTGCTGCAATAGCCTTGTCACCTGGAAAGCTGTCTGCCAGGTGTCACCCACCTCTTCGCCTCGCTGGGACGCATTTTGCATTTCCTGACCTAGGCAAACAGCAGCAGGAACATCAGACAGCTCTCTCCCTGCGACAACCGCTCTGCTGCAGGTAGCGGGATGAAGGGAGGTCTGCCAGCAGCTTTGCTGGAGCTCCAGATCGCCGCAACGGCACAACGGTGGAGAGTCACTGCATACCTGCCTTCTCCTCTGGAAAGAGGGGGATGCTCTTACACCAAATCTGGTTGATGGTAAAGAACAAGCTGGAAGTGCTGGAAGGCTGCCTTCGGTAAAAGCTGATGATGCCCCATGTGCTGCCCAAACCTTTCCTGGAAAACCAGACAGTTTCTGCCCCCCCCCCTCCCCTCCCCGCCCCAACTCTTTTTCCACTTGCAGCAATGCTCAGGTGCTTCTTGTAACTCCAGAGCAGAACGCATTTTTCTACAGAAGCATGATGTTTTAAAGCTGACGGTATGTTTTTATGAGGCCAAGAGGGAAACATATCAGCCACGACTGAGTTTGCTGTCTAGACATATTTGACCAGAAAAGGGACCCCTTTAACACAACCCTTACCACAGCCTACAGAGCATTGAGCACAACTATTCCAAGATCCTTTGAAGCATCAAGTCCCAAAAGCCTTTCTGCCCACAGCAAGCTTCAGGGACATCCCCAAACCCTGCCCTCACTTCAGACACCGCGCCGGGCCCCAGCACAACTTCAGGGCTCGATATGAAGATAGGAGTGTTTCTGTTGATTTCAGCCAGCTTCAAACCCAGGCTGTGCATGGACAATCAGACAGAAGGAACATCTGAGCTGCCATGCCATGACCAGGGAAAACACCACGCGCGTCAGAGGACAGCGCTTGCCAGGGAGCCAGCAGAGTGGCGGTTTACTTCCAGCAGTCATGTCAGCCTAAAATATAATCTGTTGTGCAAGAAACCTACTGGAAACATCCACTTTGGCTGGTCAAAGGCATTCCCTTGCGCTGCACACCTTGTCCTTTTGATTTATGCTTGCATGGGTTTCACACAATGCGGCAGTACTTTATCAGCTGGAGGAGCCTGCGCAGATCAATAGCTCAGCCTTACGGATGTAAACACATCAACTGGTGACAAGCATTTCTTCCATTATGGACAACGAGACTGATGTGGTTCCAGTTGTCCTGCTCTGGGTGGAGGAGGCACTAATCCCGTTATCTGCAAGAAATGGGATCACCAGCTTGGATGCAGGTGCAGGCAGCTGGCAGACATGCACACCAGGAGCAGAGGTTGGAGGTTTCCTTGTCGCACTGATCTAACCTGGTCATGGACACAGGACATAGCTGCTTATTGCAGAGGTCCTGAAGCACAGTTATGCTTCAGCTGTCTTTACACCGACCCCAGCTTTCAACCGCAGAAGCCATCCCTCTGAGGGTGGGATGACTCCTCTGAAAATTAACAGGAACTGGGAGTTAAACACCACCTCTAAAGAAATATCAATGTCAGTGTCAAGTTTCATAGCAGAACATCACAAACACTCCTGATACTCCAAGATACGAAGAATCATGTGCACAGAGCACCCTTGAAGACACTACATTGTGATGTGTACCGGGCATTTGCTGATCTTTTTTCATTATATGCAGGGCCATGTTGCACCACAGACTGCTTTTGGTGACCCCACAATGATGCAAGGGTCCACATTTTGGTGGGTCAGCAGCAGGAATCAGAACCAGTTCAGGGTACCCCATCCCACATCAAGCACCTCTTTGCTCCCCACTCCACTCCGCAGCCAGAAATGAGAGGCCCCAGTCATCCAGGTATTGCTACGATGAGCACTTTATGCAACAGAAAAAATGTTTTCTGTACTCTGACCAGAAATCAACCCCCAGTCCTCCATTGCTGGCCAATCCAACACAAAACACATCATTAACCTAGCCAACAAGCATTCAGAAACACATTGATCTGCATCACCTGGTGAGGACTGGAAATGTCCCTGTCCCCAAACCTTGGCCAGGCTCCATGTGCCATGGGCCCCTTTGCTGGCCCCAACCCAGCAGTGCAGCACAGGGTCTCGAGGTTCGTGGTTGGGACCGGGGCACGCTCACGCTAGATGAACAGAAAAGGTGACTGTGTACTGTGCCTTTGAACTTCAGCTGTTAGTTATGCCTGCTTAGGAAGAATTACACTTCTGTGAGGGTTATTGCTTCTAAGTTCCTGACCCTTCCCCCAGCTGCAGCTCCACCTTTCTGGGTTTTCTTGTCTGGGAATCGCTCTGCAGTTGGGTTTATGACCTTGACAGACTGTCTCTGCTACAGAATCACCCCAGTGCTAGTGCTACTTCTACCAAACTTACCATAAATGCTATCAGAAAGGCAGAAAATAAAGCAAGTGTTGCTACGAGGTGTGAAGGTACCAAGTCTTTCCTCCTGTCTTAACAGCAGCAGCTTCACGGCCCAAAAATGAGCAGAAGTCCTCTCCAGGACAGGGATGCTTGGGTTGTTCAGAGCAGAGGACGTGCAAAGCAATAACCAGGTCTCTGTGCTGTTACTGGACCATGTTAGGAGATGAGGTGATGCCATCACTAGGTTTTCATTAGACATCTTCAAAACAGCAACAACCCAGCCTGGGTTACTCTGAGATGCACTGAAGGGGGCACAGTAAGCCCTGGACAATGACACAGCAGAGCAGCCCAGCAAGAGGAGTAACTTCAGGCATCACAAGGACATGTGAAAATACCTCCAGGACAGCTGAAAAAGCTCATCTGGCTCAGTTATTGCACACTAACAGAGCTCCTGGCTGGCTCAGGCTGCTGGAAGTCATTCACACTGGCTCCTTCAACATCCCTCCAGCCCCTGAGATACAAGAGATTTGAGCTTCTACAGACTGATTAAATCGACATCATTAACACTTGTCATCAGTGCGCTTCAGATCACAGTATTAGAGACCACAGGTGGAGCAGAGGCAGCAGTCCAAATACGAAGCTAACGGAGAACTAATAGAACCATGGGTTACTCCAACAGCACAGAACTAGACAGTCAGAGGATAGATCTCTGTCCAAAATCATAGTGGGACCTAACTCCAGAAGTCTAAAATGTTTCAGTTGCAACATTTTCACTTGAAAAAAAAAATCCGAGGTGATTATTTTGCTTTTCATCGAAATGTCAAAATTAGTGGTGAGACTGAGATGATTGCTTCTCTTCCCACTCAAGGCAGCAGTAGAAGTGCCACCGCCTGAAGGAGGGCAGCATCCCAAAGGGCCTCCTTGGCCCAGCATGCCCATTACAGCCGCTTTACCGTGGAGCAGCTAAGGTCTGTGCTAACGCTAACGACCCCCATGGAAGCTGCCAGCTTGGGAAAGCAGTGACACCATCACTTTGGGACAAAGCCAAGCAGAGAAATACATGTCCCGGGTAGGATCACAGAGCAAAGCGGAGGTCCCAGGAGCTCCTGGCAGGCGGCTGGGGCTCCCAGTCCCCGCGGCGGGGTCTGGCTTGCCAGAAGGAGCAGGCGAGCCCAGCGAGGCTCCCGCGGCCCCAGCCCCGGGCGCTGGCACTAATGAAGCTGCCTGGCCCCCTTTCCCTTTCTCTTTTCTTTTCCCAGGTTGGAGCACCCCATCCCACCAGAATGCACTTGAAAGAACAAGATACTTCCTTTGTACTGGGAAACAAATGATGATTAATGTGTTAGTTGTAATTAATCTGCGATGACAGATTAGCAGAGCAGTGGCGGTGTCTTTCGCTGCTGCAGGAGCCAGCGCTGATAGGCCAGCTGGTGAGAGGGGACACCAAATTCAATTTGCTCCTCATTTGCATACATATGACAACCATCTGTGCTAATAGCACTGCAATGTCTCTATTAGGCTCTCTTCAAGTGTGCCAGCTCACCTAGACTCCAATTAAGCCTTTAAGTGAGGAAACTTAAAGCATAAATATTTGCAGAGGGGAAGGGGCGGCTCAGCAAGCCCTTCCCCTCCTGCCCAGGGCTGAATCCTCTCTGACACCCCAGCTGAGATGCTCTGCTGCCATGGTAGTGAGATGCTGAGCTAGACTAACTCCACCAGCCCCACATTATCCAAAAATGCCAAGAGCCATGCAAAAGAGCTGCAGAGGCTGAAGGAAAGCTAAGGATGGAACAGAGGAGAAGCCTTGACCAGCAAGGTGCACCTCTCCCCTCTATCTTTTCACCCAAATTTGGGAGATTTGGGGCTTGTAAACAGAAGAGTGCTACTCCCAGGGCTGGAAACAGGAAGGGTGTTTGCAGACATGACGAAGCAACACTGCATGGGAGGATGCTCCTGCCAAGGTTGTCCCTTGTGCAGCTTCCATCTGACACCACGCTCACCAGCTGCCATCGAGCAACCATGCACACGCAGCACAAGCGCGCATCTGGCTGGAGCCAGGAGCGTGCCACCAGCATTTGTTCAAAGTGGACGTTTATTTTTATCCACACATTTCAAAAATAGCAGTCCCAGGCTCCCCTGAAAGCTAATTAGGGAACCAGTTAATTAATGAGCTGGCTCACCTATCCAGTTCTTCCTGTTCTTCCCATCAAGGCGATTTCTGCAATTTTGAGTTTGTTTCTTGTTTTCCAGCCCTAATACCTCAACCCCTCCAGAGCTTTCCATGAACTGAGAGCACAAGGAAGGATGGGGCAGGAGAAAGGACTGGGCAGAAGAGAGGACACTGCCGGAGCTCAGTGTAACCGCAGCCCAGAGCGCAGTACTGCCTGCAGCCAGCCCAGAGCTGGGCTACCGCTCCAGGCACCACGTCCGTCCCTTCAACAGGACCAGCCAGAAGCCAGCCACAGCACGTGAATTAGCAGCCACTTCTGCAGCTAAATTGGTACCTTCATATGGTTCAGTGCTGCAAGGAGAGATTTTTTTTCTGTAACCTAACCAGGAATCAAGCCCAAATCCTCCATCCCAAGCCAGTTCCCAGCACAGCACTGGGTCAGCCCTGCCATAACCACACTGGTCCTGGTCCCAGCACAGGCTCATGAAGCATCACCTACAGCATCCATGTGTCAGCTCAGAAACTGCCACCCACACTCAGACCAGACCGTCTCTGCGCTATTTTCCCCCATTGCTGTTGCTCATCTCTGGAGAACAACCTTTGCAAGACATTTTCATCACCAGGTGCAAGAAAACCAACAGACTCCCCGTCCAGGTACTTGACCAGGGGAACGTACCCGTCACAGGACATTAGATGGGCAGTTACTTTTCTTGTCCTGGGGCACATTAGGCATGTGCCCAGCATTGTCTTTAGCACTAAACCATTTTCACCTGGGGTTTGGTCATTGGTTTTAGAGTTTTGCAGGGTTTTTTGTTGTGTTTTTGTGGTTTTTTTTTACTGATAAGAAAACACATTTTACCCTGAATTAAGAAAACCTTGCCCTACACTGGCACACCCAGAGTATTCACATTTCCATTTTTTTGATGAATAATGAAGCAGAAGTTTTATATCTTGCCTTTGGAAATAAAAAATATTGGAGGTTCAAGTTTAAAGGAAGAACACTTCCATTACATGCTTTTTACATAAAAAAAACCATTCCCCAAACTCACTGCCTGCTATCTACACTCTCTACATACACAGACTGATAGCGCTTCAGGCTCAAACCCACTGCAGAGTTTCCTGACCTGACAGTATTAGTGTTACATGATTTATATTTTTGGCTGCTTCTTTTTTTTCTATTATTGATCCAGATCATTAACTGCCAGAACATTAATTAACAATGTCATCATGTTACTCGAAAAAGAACAAATAGCATAATCCGTGCAGCTGGTGTAAATTAGTTCACATGTGCTTTGAATGCTGCTTAAAAAAGAAAAATATCCAGGCCCAAGGACCAGAAGTGATGGAGAAGCTGCCACGGCCCCTGCTACGCTGTGTCTGTAGGAGCCAGGCTGGCCCCAGGAATCAGCTGCAGCAGCTCCCAACTCCTGGACTGCAGATAGCTCACGGCCGAAGTACAGTCAGGAAAAAAAAAAAGCAAGGCTGCCCAAATACCAGGGGCAGGGATGTGCATGTACAGGGGTGAGTATGCTGGAACTGCAAAGGCATTGCAGGCACTTGCACTGATTCGGAAATATTTTAGAAATGGCAAGTTGTCAAGATTTGCAGCCAACAAAATAGTATTTGCAGTCAGATCCTTGCAACATCTAACATCATGAGGAAAACACTGCAGAAAACCAACATCATGTATTTTCTAGGCCAAGCTCTCAACACAAGCAAGTTGAACTTTGCAGACCATGGGCTCCCTTGGGAGCCCAATCCCACACCAACCCTCCCTGCAAAGCAGCCCATTGCGGAGCACCCAGCACACGCCACCAGCAAAAGCATCCTTTCTCTGGATTATTTCTCTGGATCACCAGGACGGCTGACAGCGTATAGTGTCGTTGGGGACAGGACCCGGCTGGATTCCTGTTGTGCCCACTCAGAAGCTGCTGCGCCCACACAGGCCAAACCACGGCTCCTTTTCTCTCCCCAGAAACAAAGGCAGCTCCAGGGGCTGACCTGGTGCAACCAAGGACCAACCTTTCCTCTTTTCCCTTTTTTTTTGCCATGCAAAAGTGCAAATTGTGAATGCATCCCTGAGAGCTTGCAGCCACACAAGAGGGGTGCCGGTGTAATTAAACACCAGGACCAGCGCCACGCAACCGCCGTCGGGTCTGCTTGTGCCTGCGGAGCGCCGAGCCCCTCGTGTTCCCACCACTGCCGAGTGAGGGGCTCTGCTCCGGAGCCCATTCAGGCTCCTGCCCTCAGACTATTTAAACACATGGTCTCACCAGCAAGCTACTCCCACAATTAATAGATGTCATGCTCTTAAAGAACAAGTTATGTGTACAGGAAGGAAGATTGATACAATAAATAATACAGTCCTCCCGCCGGCACTTCTGAACAACACAGCACCGCTCTCACTTACGAGGAACACGCTAATTACCCCTCGCCAGGGACACTCCCTCGTCCCACAGGCTGTGGTGCATCTCTGTGCTCCATACGTCTGTCTGCTGCTTTAATCATCAGCAGCTCCACGCTGTCACTACCCCTTCCAAGCCACACAGCAAATAAATGTTGACAAAGTACTCCCTGACACCCGCATGCAAAAGCTGCAAAGTTCCTTGTTTGTGTCTTTACTTGCAAGAAACAAACCCCAGTGAACCTCGGCAGACCTGGCTTGCGATGGTGACAGCAGGACCCGAGCACCCACAGCCAGAGGAATGGGCTGTGGGGTTTGACAGTGCCTTGTGCAAAAACAATTTATTTTTTTTCCCCCCATTCCCCAGGAAAAAGGGAGCATGCCACACACATTTGCAAGCCTTTGGTTTGCTTTACCACTGTCACTGACTTTCCTTGTGGCCTTGGCTGAGTCACTTTGCCCCTTGCACAAAAATTACACCATGCACAGGACGGACAAGGGGCAGCATCAGAAGATCATTCCCATTTCCCCCCAGGGAATGCTGCCACATCAAGGAGAAGCTAAAATAATCACCAGGCACCAAATGATTCATTGCTCCCAGGACCGACCCCCACGTCCGGGATGAGGCCACCTCTGTGGTGGGTCCCGTGCCGACGTCTCTGCCCCTGTGATTATGGAGCCTAATTGCAGCCCAGAGGCAGGCCTGGACACACACGCCGTGCTGCAAAGAGATGGGGGCAAATCTGCTCCTGGGGAAATGGCAGAGGAATTCAGTGTGGTTTTAGTGCTGTGATGAGCAGCCAAAAGCACTGAGGAAGGACCGGGCAGGGTCAGCCCACGAGGGTGAGCACAGCCGACATTTCACCAACCACCCTGCAAGGGGATGCTTGCAGCCCAGCACCGGTACCGAGCCCAGCACTGATCCCTCCAGCCCAAATCTCCTTCCCTCAAATCTGAGGGGCCTTTTGCCAGGATGCACTATGGGATGTCCTCTCCAGCACGACATGCATCCCAGACCCTGAGCCATGAGCATTTCTGCAACCAAACAGGGAATCCCCCAGTGTGCTGGGGGACCACTGCTGTCACCCTGCCCGTGGGCTTGCAGAAAAATCCCACCCACGCTCCTTTTAAGAGTCCAAATCCCTGATCTCACCCTTACTCTTTGGGTGCCTCCACTCCTTCAATACCACAGGAAAGCCAAATGCCTCCACAGGCAGAGGACAGGGCCAGAATTTGCCATCAGTGAATTCATCTCCATGCACCCTCCAAAATCTCCCAGCTCCTTCAGTGCCCTGCCTGCTTCCATCCTGCTGGCACAGGCTGGGAGAGGCCATCCCATTTCCCCTTCCCATCACTGCACCCCGTGATGGAGATTCTTGGACACAAATTAGTCAACACCAGAGCTACGTTAATTAGTGACTCATTAATTTTTCAGTTCACTGGTTGAATGAAGAAAAAAGCTTTCGTATTGTAGACACCAAAACTTTGTTTCACCTGAACTGCAGCATTTCATCCTCATTTCTTAAAGGTATTTGGAGATGACATTTCAAACAGAAATGTCAGTTGGAAACTCTGGAAAAAGTTGAAATGAAGCATTCTGACTTTCTTAAATTTTGATTTTTTTCCTCCATGTGAAGAGAAACATGCTAGGAAATAATTTGATGAATTTGACCTGAATGGAAGAATTAGTTGAGCTAAGCATTTCTTTTTTTTTTTTGGAAAACACATCCCACAGATTTATAATTTATGCCATTGTTGCAAATGTAGAATCAGTGTCCAAAGCTGTTGGGGAGAAACCAAGCACTACTGTGAGGAACCAGCCGCTACTCCGCACGCCAGCGTACGCAGATTTGTTGCCGCGCGGACAGATCCAGCTACATGGGTGCCCAGTGGCCCCGTCTCACCTGGCACAGCGCAACTGGAGCAGCTTTTGCCTCAAACAAGGGCCTGGGCTCTTCTGAAGCCAGAAAATTGCTCTGAGTGTTCCTGATTGTTCGGATTTTGTTGATATATTTACTCAAGGCTTAATCCGGCGGGTCTTTTTATGCTGCAACTAGCAGACAGGTTCAAACCCTACTTTTTTGTTTTTCTAAATGAATGCACAGGCTGGAGAAAGATTTTCAACTACTGCCACTGCCTCCTGACCCTGCCTGCAGGCAGAGGAAAACGGGGAAATTTTAAGGAAAATCCTTGGTTTTTTTCCCCCTGATCCCCAAAAACTGACGTTCGGAAAGCATCAGTGACCAAACAGCTACCAGGCAGGGAAGGAGAAAGTTGGAAAAGTGAAGAAGAATGCCCTAGATTATTCCTATTCAGTCTAAATTTCTGAACTGGAAGCATTTTGGTGAGGTGCAGGCAGCCTGGTCTCTGCATTCACCTCCCACAACTCTCAGCTCAGCTCGGGGGAATCCACAGTGCAAGGGATTATTACAACTTCCATTACTTTTAGCAGCTTGATTTTTCTGAAAAGCTCTTCCACCAGACTTGTCTTTTCCTGTTGCAGTTTGCCACAAGCTCACACTGTTTCCTCTCAGCAAGAGAAAGCCTCTTTCAGTTTAATTCTGCCAGCGCAGCGTCAATGCAGAATCGCGTACACTGCCGTCATCCCGATGCGGCCCTCCAAAAACTGCCCCTCAGGGCAGCATCCCCCACAGTGAAGAAGTGCTAGCTGAAAGCTTGGGATTTGGTGGTTTAAGGATTGCACTGCTTGGAAGTTCACTTTTCTTAAAAGCACAGTGAACTTTCTGATGGTTGCGTTTGCTCCTAGGCACTGCCCAATGCACCTCTTGACCCGTGATGGCCAAGAACCAGTAAACTGGGGTGTCTTTTGTGGGGATCGCTCACAGGGGAGCCCAGGCTGATGGGTGGCACTCATGTCACAACCATACGGAACCATCATCTTTAGATATTTGGGGAAGATTAAGCATTGGCTTGGTTTTGCAAGTCAATAAACATCTCTTCGGTGAATTTCTCCATGTAACTGCTCTGCCTTTTGTTTCCTGAACAGCACACTGTGAAATCAAGATGGTACAAGCAGTTCTGGATATTAATGACAACATTCCAGTGTTTACTGCTTTTAGAACTCCAGATGCTGCATTCGCTGAACTGCTCAAGAGCATTATCTTATTTAAAATCTTATTTATCTTATTTAAAATGGATTTACATGCTCCTGTCCCCCATGGTTTGCAGGAAGAGCACCCACAGGAAACCAGCACATCCTAAATGCTCAGAAACTAACGAGTAAACAAAAACCCACAACTTATTGTGTCTAAAACCACATATTTTAATGTTAAAGCTGATCTCAGGAGGTTTAGGGCTGACTCAGGGCTCTTGCCTGCCGCCTTTTTGTGTTCCCAGGCTGGGGTGCAGACTAGCTGCCCTCTCCCCCTCCCCCCCCCATTTCCTAGGAGACTTCATTGGGGTTTTGCTGTTTCCAGCTCCCCACTCCTGAAGATGGGTGTGACGCAGCCGCCCTCTCCTGCACAAAGCACCCATGCGTTGCACGCTCACCTGAATCAATCCCCCAGTTCCTATGGCAGGTAGATCGACGGCCTGCCTTAGTTTCAGCCTCATTACTTTTTACTCAGCCCTCCCTATTTCACAGTCTCTGAGTATCTGCTTTTATCCCTGTAATAAATTAATCTCCAGTGCCATTTCTCCATCTTCTATCACTTTGAGACACCAAGCTCCATCCCTACCCAGCTCTGCTCCTCTGTCTTCCTTGTGATGCTCTTCTGAGCTTTCAGCCACTTACACTCAAACCTTTAGTCCTAACTTTCATTTTTTAAAGTGGTTTATGGCTTCTTCAATTTAGTAAGACGTTACTGAATGAGGCCAGAGTTTGTCTTGTCAGCTTTTCCAGCAGGGTTATAAATCTGCTTGTGAAACACAAATCTGATGAGAGGTTTGAGGAGTAACAGGCCTTTACTCCTAACAGGCTGCAGATGGCCCTGCCTCTGGATCTCAGATGAGATCTATTTTAAATCTAATTTATTTTCTCTGAAATGCATAACAGGTGGGGATGCTGTTGGGATTCTTCAAGGGCAAGAAGTGAGCTGTGCCCAGAGATGCAGCACAGCCAGGACAGCATCCCACAGCCTTTGCTGGTTGAAATAACACTCAAACCCACACAACCTCAGATCCCATTATCTTACATACGAAAGGTAATAGAGGAACATGGTCCACAGTGGTCAAATTGCATCTGTGGATCAGATTAATCCCATAAAACCATACTATCCAACCTCCTGTCCTCACCATGGAGACAACAAGGCAAAGCTTCTTGCAGACAGCACAAGGACCAATGCTCTAGCAGAGGAGACACAGGCAAGGGAGAGAGTGACCAAGGTAGCTCTCCAGCACATGGAAATGGTTACACAGGTTTTAGCCAGAATGGGCTGATAGGATTACATTTCATCCAAAACTTCTTAATGGGCTATTTTCTCAAGATCTATACCTGGAGCACCAGGCAATTATCCCTGACAGTCCCAGCACCGCTTCCCCAGCAGGATGTAGGGGGGACTGCCATCATCCCCAGGGAACCTGCAGCATCACCCACTGCCAGGGCTTCATCCAGACCCCAAGCATTCCCATCACTGCAGAGGGAGCCCAGTGGGCATCCCATACACCTCAGCACCTCTCATCAGCCATGCCTGAGAGTTAAGGAACAAAACACATTTTTGTTATTTTACACCATTAAGCACCACAAATAAAGAACAGCCTGCACGCTGTGGTCCTACTACACCTATAAAACCTGGGATTTAACTAATACATTCTTCAGCCCCACCTGCTGGCACCTTATCTATTAGCTCTTTGCATATGTAGCAGTAAAACATCTCCACACATACAGATACAGCTCTACAAAATAAAGAAACACCCTGCACCCCAACACTGCCCTCGAACATCGCAGCTGTCTGAGTTCAACCCAAAAAGGAGCATTGCAATCTCGCCCCATTAAAGCGTGTCACCCTGATCTTTATAGAGAAGGGACATGGACAAAAGCCATAAGTTAGGCAGGCACATAAAGAAAGAGTAACCTTCGGACAAGCTTTTCCTGAAAATGCAGCATTTCCTTGGAACTGAGTCCAGTGGTGAGAGTTACAATGGGAAGATTTACTTCCACGTGGATGCCAGGCTTTTAACATCACCCTTTTAAATAATACACATTTTAAAAGGTTATTTTACTGTGAGAAAAGGTTAACGCCACTGTTAGTTCTCTCCTCCTGTCCTGGATCAAGTGTCTTATGACACCCACTGGCAGAAGACAGATGTGGTGTTACCTGGCTCAGGTACAGCTGTGTCAGACCATGGCAGTGGGTGAAAGCCAAAAGTGGGGCAACCACGATGTGCTGTCCAGCTACAGTGCTCCATCTTGGAGAGGTCCTGGTTAAGAGGGTCAGCCTAGTTGTTGGTTCTGGTTTGGGCTCTTCTGAATTTACCCCCTCACATCCTGCAGTACACCTGGGCAAGAGAAGCATGGACTGCACATCAGCTGCTGCTTGTTAGGAGAACATCCACCAGTGGCCCCAGCCCTCCCTCCTGCTCCGCCCTTACTGCTCCCAGCAAAGCAACTGGGGGTTTACACAGAGATCTGGAGGAGCCATGCCAGCTAAATGCCCTCAGATATTCACACAGACCATGGTGCCCATTGCTGCAGAAGATAAAATCTTCATTAAATGCTGCTGTAAATTCACAAGGATTTATTATTGACACCCAGCAAATACAAGGTCATGAGCACACAACAGAAAAGGCACACGGCTCGATGCTTTGCTGCATGCTTGGTCTGCATCAAGCAGGTCACCATCAAATCCATTTCCTTCCCTTGCACTTTCCCAGTCACCTCACCCCATCCAACCACTTTTGTTTTGTCACCCTCTGGTTTCAGTTTATTATCAGCTTGGTCACTGGTTCAGTAGTGCCGCTGCTAAGTTTGCATTAGC
>WHYT01017365.1:639633-677814 GCA_009806455.1 Tetrax tetrax | reverse complement strand
AGCCACTTACACTCAAACCTTTAGTCCTAACTTTCATTTTTTAAAGTGGTTTATGGCTTCTTCAATTTAGTAAGACGTTACTGAATGAGGCCAGAGTTTGTCTTGTCAGCTTTTCCAGCAGGGTTATAAATCTGCTTGTGAAACACAAATCTGATGAGAGGTTTGAGGAGTAACAGGCCTTTACTCCTAACAGGCTGCAGATGGCCCTGCCTCTGGATCTCAGATGAGATCTATTTTAAATCTAATTTATTTTCTCTGAAATGCATAACAGGTGGGGATGCTGTTGGGATTCTTCAAGGGCAAGAAGTGAGCTGTGCCCAGAGATACAGCACAGCCAGGACAGCATCCCACAGCCTTTGCTGGTTGAAATAACACTCAAACCCACACAACCTCAGATCCCACTATCTTACATACGAAAGGTAATAGAGGAACATGGTCCACAGTTGTCAAATGGTATCTGTGGATCAGATTAATCCCATAAAACCATACTATCCAACCTCCTGTCCTCACCATGGAGACAACAAGGCAAAGCTTCTTGCAGACAGCACAAGGACCAATGCTCTAGCAGAGGAGACACAGGCAAGGGAAAGAGTGACCAAGGTAGCTCTCCAACACATGGAAATGGCTGCACAGGTTTTAGCCAGAATGGGCTGACAGGATTACTTTTCAACCAAAACTTCTTAATGGGTTATTTTCTCAATGCAGATCTATACCTGGAGCACCAGGCAATTATCCCTGACAGTCCCAGCACCGCTTCCCCAGCGGGATGTAGGGGGGACTGCCATCATCTCCAGGGAACCTGCGGCATCACCCACTGCCAGGGCTTCATCCAGACCCCAAGCATTCCCATCACTGCAGAGGGAGCCCAGTGAGCATCCCCTACACCTCAGCACCTCTCATCAGCCATGCCAGAGAGTTAAGGAACAAAACACATTTTTGTTATTTTACACCATTAAGCACCACAAATAAAGAACAGCCTGCACACTGTGATCCTACTACACCTATAAAACCTGGGATTTAACCAATACATTCTTCAGCCCCACCTGCTGGCACCTTATCTATTAGCTCTTTGCATATGTAGCAGTAAAACATCTCCACACATACAGATACAGCTCTACAAAATAAAGAAACACCCTGCACCCCAACACTGCCCTCGAACATCGCAGCTGGCCAAGTTCAACCCAAAAAGGAGCATTGCAATCTCGCCCCATTAAAGCGTGTCACCCTGATCTTTATAGAGAAGGGACATGGACAAAAGCCATTAGTTAGGCAGGCACATAAAGAAAGAGTAACCTTTGGACAAGCTTTCCCTGAAAATGCAGCATTTCCTTGGAACTGAGTCCAGTGGGGAGAGTTACAATGGGAAGATTTACTTCCACGGGGATGCCAGGCTTTTAACATCACCCTTTTAAATAATACACATTTTAAAAGGTTATTTTACTGTGAGAAAAGGTTAACGCTACTGTTAGTTCTCTCCTCCTGTCCTGGATCAAGTGTCTTATGACACCCACTGGCAGAAGACAGATGTGGTGTTACCTGGCTCAGGTATAGCTGTGTCAGACCATGGCAGTGGGTGAAAGCCAAAAGTGGGGCAACCACGATGTGCTGTCCAGCTGCAGTGCTCCATCTTGGAGAGGTCCTGGTTAAGAGGGTCAGCCTAGTTGTTGGTTCTGGTTTGGGCTCTTCTGAATTTACCACCTCACATCCTGCAGTGCACCTGGGCAAGAGAAGCACAGACTGCACATCAGCTGCTGCTTGTTAGGAGAACATCCACCAGTGGCCCCAGCCCTCCCTCCTGCTCCGCCCTTACTGCTCCCAGCAAAGCAGCTGGGGGTTTACACAGAGATTTGGAGGAGCCATGCCAGCTAAATGCCCTCAGATATTCACACAGACCATGGTGCCCATTGCTGCAGAAGATAAAATCTTCATTAAATGCTGCTGTAAAGTCACAAGGGTTTATTATTGACACCCAGCAAATACAAGGTCATGAGCACACAACAGGAAAGGTACAGGGCTCGATGCTTTGCTGCATGCTTGGTCTGCATCAAGCAGGTCACCATCAAATCCATCTCCTTCCCTTGCACTTTCCCAGTCACCTCACCCCATCCAACCACTTTTGTTTTGTCACCCTCTGGTTTCAGTTTATTATCAGCTTGGTCACTGGTTCAGTAGTGCCGCTGCTAAGTTTGCATTAGCTCTGACGGTTACATATGGAGGGTTATTAAAGCACCTGGCAGGTCTATTAATCCATCAGCCACGTCCCTCCACTCCCTCAAGCTCCTTTTCCTCCTCCCTTGGCCCCAGTACCGGGCAGAGGCAGAGAGTGCAGTGGTGTGAGGGATGCCTGGGGAGGGGAGTAGAAACAGGAGCACAATAGAGGGGGAATTACAGAATTTCAGTTCCCAACCTTTTCCTCCTGCTCTGAGCACTGGAGCAGGCAAATGGGAATATGCTCAAGAGATGCTATGCTGTGATGCAAAGCCTTATTTTCCCAGACTGGTGTTTATTTGAGCATCTCAGTCTAATTTCCCTGATATTTCTTCTCTTTTCTAGAAGGAATCAGAAAGCACTGGATGCTCTGTGCCCACCCATCTGCTTGCCAGGCAAATGCAAGCTCTGGGGACTGGGATGGACTGGCTGAGCAACAGAGAGCAGGCAGGAGGCAGATTCTCCCACAACCTGTAGCCAGGCACCCCCACAGGCCATGGGATCCAGCAGCACAGAGGAGGGAGGCTCACCTTGTCAGATGATGACCTTCATCGACACAGCAAATACACACTCATAGCAGCTCCTGAACCTCACCCAGCACCAGAAAGCTTCAGGGGAAGCCACTGAAGCCCCTGCCACATGTCTAGAAACCCAGGGGACGGCCAGGCAGGTTTCTGCAGCACTGTGCACACCTACAAGCAGTAATACCAGCAGAAGTACCACAACTGGGAGCTCAGCCTAGAAAGAACTCTAGAGCAGCAATGTTTACAACTTGCACAGGCTTGACTATACAAGTATTTTAGTAATATAGAATCTAAAAAATGAAAAAAACAAAAAAAACAAAAAAAATCAGAAGGACTCATAACAGGTCTAAGGCTAGCACCCACAAAGAGAGAGCAGGGCCTCTAACTGGGTTTTTATAGCTGAGGGTACCTCCCTGCCCCCAGCTGAGACCCCTCAGCCTTTGATGAGCCCTCTAGAAAAGTCCCCAGGCAGGGCTCACTCTCCTTTCCTGCTCTGGAAGCCTCAGAAGAAGCAGCAGTAAGTTTCTCCTACTCAGCTATTGCTACATCTTGGATTTTTAGAAAGGCCTTATATTTATACAGGAGTGTTTAATACGTGCTAATATTTCTAATGTGCGTGTGGAATTTGCTACAAGAAGGTCTGCCTCAGCTGGTCTCACCTGGTCAAACTTTGCAGTAGATATAGCCAAGGCTGAAGGTATCACTGGGGATTTGCAAGGTGACCAGTCTCCAGGCTCCACTGCAGCATGCAAAGCACAGCTGGTGCTGCAAGGACAAAGGAGGATTTGAAAGCTGGTTCTGAGGTACAGAGCCCAGGAAGCTGCACATGCTGTTGGACAGTAAGAACTGATATGGTAACTGGTGCTTGGAGAGAGAAAAACTAAAACTAGAGGAGAAGTTTGGTAGATGTGCTGCTCCAGGAACCAGAGCAAGCAGGGAAACTGGACTTTGCTGCTTACTATAGGATGAGGTGATGAAAGGAAATTTCTGCTTTCATGAAGTAAAACATTGGGTGAAAAAGATGCTTTTCTGCAAGATAAAGTGTTCCTGGATATGGCAATCAACACAACTATTGTCTAACTTATGACACCAGGATCAAGGCTGGTGTCTGCTGGTGGGAGGTGCGCTGAGCTGCAGTAGCATCAGGCCCAGGCAGGGCTGGGGTGAAGCCCACCACTTCAGGAGTCACTGAAACCCTTGGTGCTCACAAATGCTGGACTCTGGTTCGGTGGCAGGACAATGACTGTGCCATACCACTTTGTATTGGCTACCCTGCACCACCTCTCTGCACTGAAATCCTGCAATATGCTGAGCAGCTCCATGGAGAAGACTCTGCTTGGCCAAGCCCTGGTGTGTCTGCAGGTGGGGGACCATGGGTGTGCTCCAGGCTGAAGGACTTCAGGTGGGTCTGGATGAATTTCTCAGTTTGGGTTGCTGTAGCTGTGAGCTATCTCAGCTCTACTGCTAGTTAGTTAATGAGTCTCCCAACTAAATCATCAGCTCTGTCTGCTCCCTGTTAACCTTTTCTCCCAGTCTCATCAAGAGAGATGAGGAAACATGCCTCATATTGAAGGGGAAGGTCTATCTTTTTATTCTTTGATTTACTGATGCACTAACCTGCAAGGCTTTCTGGGATGGAGCGTTTCCCTGCTATAACCCTACTGTCTTTGGCAATATTACAGCTGGGGAAAATTTATCTCACTTAGTGGAAAAAGGTGGCCTAGGGAGGAAGGGATGGAAGGACTTGCTGATTCCAGACCTGGGATTAGATTTCTCCAAGCAGGAGAAATTGATAGATGGTGGATTTACAAGGGATCCACGGGGAACAGCACAGTCAGCTATGTGGTGTGGTTTGCAATCTGCAGTCCCAGCACATTCTACAGCTGATGTGTGGTTTAACTCCAATTTAATTTACTTCAGCGGGAACTTTTCTTTGCATTTGGACTTGTGCATAGTAGCACCTTATATACCTGTAAGCTGATGAGCAGAGAGAAAGGCTTTCTCCATTGAAATGGGTACTCAGGAAGCATTGCAGTAGTGGCTGCTTTGATTTGCTTTATCCGGTGAGACAGCCCACTGTCCAGCCACTGCTCTGTGCTGCTGTTGTGGCTTAGATGATGAGAAGGTCTGCTTGAAGATGCAGTCACTTGATTGTTTTCTGTGGCACCTTTTCCCTCTAGGGTACTGTACCCATGGGGATGATAGAGTTGCATAGAAGGACCAGAGACACGGAGCAGGGTCACATGAGATACCCAGTAAAGCAGGGAACTGACTCTCCAAGTTGTTTGCTTGATAACTCTGTGACCTGCTGGAGCAGGAGAGGGCTCTCCTCTCCAGTAAATATTTTAGGATCTTAGACTTGTTTTACAGAGTCCACTTGGATTTGTCTCGGCTAACCCAAAGGCTTTTCTTGTAGCGTATATGTCCCAGTCACACCATAGAATGGAATA
The DNA here is from genome assembly GCA_009806455.1 of Tetrax tetrax. Classification (NCBI taxonomy): domain Eukaryota; kingdom Metazoa; phylum Chordata; class Aves; order Otidiformes; family Otididae; genus Tetrax; species Tetrax tetrax. The sequence continues at coordinate 672,632 of WHYT01017365.1, read as the reverse complement.
TGTTTAAGACTGGCTGGTTCAATAGCTAAGATGTAGTCAGATACTTCAGATAGGCTAAATCACTCCTTGGCATGAATCAGTGCATCTCTTTTCAAATATAAACCTTGCTGTTTTACATCACTCACCCTTTTTGTGGAGTTTCTTTTCTTTCCCTTTCCAAGCCTCATGGCTTCAGCCTGGATCCATATTCATAACTCTGGTGTGTAATAAATATTTTGCCTCACTTAAAAGCACCTTGTAGCAAATAGTTATGGAAAGATATCCCTGTCCTTTCAGTGCTGTCTAAGGTGTTTGTGATTAATTGAGCAGCTTCCCACCTGGAGCAGCAGGTTTGGGGATGGTTATATAAAACTCAATTTCTTACTCTCCTTGCTCCATGGCAAGCAGCATTGGGGGATTTACACCCCTCAGATCAGCATCCCCCGATGTGGCTGGAACACTGGGGGCTATTGGGTGGCACACGGGACCATAAGATGAGCCTTCAGAGGATGGTTCAGCCTAGCAAGTTGTGGTTGTCCAGGTATGCCCCAGTGCTGGCCTGTGGAACAGGGGTGAGTGGTGCAGGGGGGGACTTGATCAAACCTGACCCCTCAACAGACTTGCACAGTAACGTCAGAGGGAAGCAAAGCAGTGCAGGATCAGCTGCCCATGACCTGAGCTTGCTGTATGTCTACCTCTTTGACATGAATGATGTGTTCATATCTGTCTTCCATGGTATTTTGTTTTTCTCCATCTGCCTGGGAGGGAGCTTCCCTGCAGGGACAAAGTGGCAGGATGAGGCTGTAACGAGCAGAGGGATTCAGTCAGGGCTGTGGAGATTGGTGATCCCAGGCTAATGGGATATATTGCCCCAGAGCGGTGGAAGGAAACGCCTGCCTTGCTCTGTGAATACTTCCAAGATTTTCTAAGTCTTCCCCAATTCTAGTGACAGTAAACTGACAGCTCTTCTAGAGAACTGGAGAAATCCTGAATAACTTACCAGGTAAGAGTCCCCGAGGGATCCGGGTTGTGCTATGAAGATGGATGGATAGGTGTGTGCAGTGCACAGCCACAAACCTGTGAGCCCGCGCCGCAGGGTGGCTTCCCCGGGATGCCTGACTGGGCTGCCTGCAGCCTCACAGCCGGATTATTACTGCAATGTGTTCAGTTGTCTTAAAATAAAACAAAATTGTTACTGGGAAGGACTTGTATGGCTCAAAAACATTGTGTAAAAGGGTCCTGGTGTGGAGGAGAACTCCTCTTGTTCCTCCTGGTACAATTTTCTTATTGTTTAAATACAAATGAAGACAAACACAATGTTATCCATGATGACTAATTTTAAAGACTAATTTCTAATTCTTTGGGGAGTCTGATAGTCACATGGAGGTGAGCAGTCCTTTCTGACTGGGAGTCCTGTTCACCTACTGCTAGTTGGCCTAGAGATCCTCAGTCACTTAAAGGAGGAAAATTCCAGGCTTCTAACACCATTAGCTCAGGATCTCAAAGAACAGATGGGGTATGACTTCATAACAGTGCAGACTTCATAACATGGCTTTTTAGCTGTCTGAATTCTCAACTCACTTTGTTTGAAGCCTTAGTTCCTAGGATCCTGTGGGCATACGAGCGTCTCAGCTTTTCCTAATTCTCCCCGCAGGAGAGGAAAGCTAAAAGGGATGTTCAAGTGCGCTGTTTGGAAGAAGATAAATAACCTGCTCCCAAATTTGTGCTAACTTAGAAGTACCAGTTTTGTCTTGGCCTGACTCTGAGGTCAGCAGTGCTGGGCAGAGGGTCTTCACCTGCACTCAGAGTCAAGCTTTTGAGTTGCACTTGAGGAAACCACCTGATTTATTGGTTGGTTAAAAAAAAAAAAATCTACCTACCACAGTGTCTGGCAGGGCTGTGTACAGATGAGGTTAGCAAGTCAAATCCAGGGTCTGGATTTGAGAGAGGTTGGTGAAAAATAAGATTCATAACTGTTGTAATTACACAGACTAGCAGTGGGGTGATTAAGTCTTCCATCTGAGAAACAGAGCTGACCTGTTAGTGTCCAGCCAGCCCTGTGACGGATGGGAGGCTGATGATTTATGCTGTGGGGCTTTGCTTTTCTAATGATTTTTGGAAAGCTGGTCCATAACCTGAAGTTGTTTGCACCTGTAGATCAGCCTGATGGGTTTGCTGTCTGTGGTGGCTTGTTACTCTTGTTGGATTGCTTGGCTGATCATGTGCATTTGGGCTGTATTATCTTCACCTGGATGAGTGCAGAAGAAGGAAAAAAGGGGGATGTGAGATACACTCAAAGCAGCATTATGGATGCAAACACGAGGACAACTTGTGCAGTTCATGATGACATGTTAACTGAGGGATGAATGAAATTCCAGCTAGCTGGGAAACTGCAAAGACTGGCCATGTCTTTGGAAGCCTGGTGTCTCCCTTTGTGCTTTGTCAGATCTGCTGTACCCCCCAGGACCCAGTTTTGCTGTCCCTTTGGCAGGGTGGGCTGCAGGCATTGGGTGGCACTGGAACATTGGGTGTGATATTGCATGATAGGTCTTGCAGCATGGGCTGTTTGATGTTATTTTACACAGGCACAAGTGAAAAAGGAAAGAAAATTAAGATTTTTTTCTTTTATATACAGTTATCCACTGGAGAGCAGAGCCTGGAGGCTGTGTGATCAGTGAGGGGGTTGCAGCATATATGGATTTTTAGGGGGAACAGGGAGGGAGGAGCCCTCTCTAAGGCCGCAGGACACCTCTGTCTCTGTGTCCTGGTGCGATGGGGGTCAGCAGCTCTCACCCCATGTCTCCATCCCACCAGCTCCTACCAGCCCCAAGTGCAGACCTGAGCATGGATCCCCAGTCACCTGGGCTCACAAATGAGCTCCTGCAGGTCTAATCCTTTCTGTCCTCTGGGAGGAGAGGGACAAGAGAGGGCAGAAAGGAGGGAAAGAAGGAGGCAATTTTTTTTGGAGGTCTTGCAGCAACACTCACAAGGGGAGAGTAATCGCTCTCCTTGCACTGCAGCTCAGTGGTCTCAAGGGCAGAGCAGAAACCCTCAGAATAAAATTTTGCAAAGCACCATACTCAAAGACGACCACCCCTTCCAAGCTTCCCGCAGCCAGCAATGCTCATGGGGATGTCCCCGGGCTCTGGAGCCACAGGCTGGGCAGCACCTGGGCAGTGTGGGGAGGTTGTACTGGGAGAGGGACTGCTGCCAGCGCGGCCCGGCAGCTGCGGAGGTGCAAAATGCTGATGCGCCAGCTGCCAGCACCATTTACATCAGCAAGATTGGTCTCCTAGGACCATAATGGATGTAGGACAAATGATGATGGTGAGCTGAAAGTGCTATTACTCATTATTGAAACCCTGGATTACTCTCTGGCCAGTGCTAAAACTATAAAGCCGGCAGCCAGCGGACAAGCCCCTGGTAACCTCTGCCACTGAACTAAAAGCTTTCGGAGGGCGAATAGAAGTGCTATAAATCTTGTGGGTGATGTTTAACATTTGTCAGAGAAACACTTTGGACTTATTTTAATCTCTTTGTTTCGGAGAGTTCATCATAACAAATAACCGGTGCCTTGAGCCCGGCCAGTGAATCCCCTGCCTCTCCCGGCTCCGAATGGAAACTCGAAGTGGCCCCTTCGCAGACAGGGCTGCTCGTGTGCTGTGTGGTCTCCCAGCCGCTCCTAAATGGATGCGGTCTTCGCAGTGTTTACACGTGCTGCCTGTTATTGCAATGGCACCGGGGCCTGCAAATGTTTTAGCTTGATTTTTATTTTTTTTTCAAAAAAACTGTCCATTAATCTTCCTCAGCGCTTGGAAGGAAAGTAAATTATTTATGGTGCGGATGTTATAGGGGATTGTTCCTGCATTAACATTTCATTTGGGAGTGTTAAATCTGTCTCTCATGCTAAGTTAGGGATGGGGTTTGTCAGGTGACTTGTCCAGAGATGAATCCCATCCAAGCACACATCCAGCAGTGCGTGTTCCTCTGCCCGGTTGCTTCCCTGCCATGGAAGGAGTGCCCTGTGCTCCAAGGGAAACAAATCCAAGGGCCAAGGAGAATAACCTTATAAAGCGTATTTTTAAGCTGTAAATTTCTGTACTGGTTTAAGTGAGAAGCAGTCGCAGCTAAAAAAAAACCTCTGTGCTCACTTCTCACATCTGGCTCTGCCAATGTGCTGCCATTAGCGTTCCTGCTATTTTTGTCCTGGCTTATTCAGGCCACGCTGTTCTGCTTGAGGAGAGACTTACTGGTAGGTAAAACAGCCAGAAATGCATTGGATGAGGTTCATTAAGTGTTGCTAAGCCTGATTTTAAATTAGTACGTCAAAAAACAAGTGTCCCTTGTTATTGACCCTGTGGTATCCAAAGGAAAGATGCATTTGGGTTCCCTGTACTGGGCTGTCCCTGTCACTGCTCCTCCTGACCCCTTCCCAGGAGCAAAGGGAGTAGGCTGATGTGTGACACATTACAAAGGGACGGTTTTCTTAAACCTCAAAAGCTGAGGTGTTAGTATGAGTAAGGGTGCCTGAAGTTGGGAGCCTGCAGTGGGTTTGACTAGTGAGGATGAGCCTGTTAATGGAAATATTGATTGCCTCAGAAGTTCAGTGCTGCCAACCAGCCTGCACATATGGTACCGGTTTTATTGATATATGAATAAGATTAAACATGACACCTGTGTCAAGCGAATCCCTTGGTACCATTTAACTAACACTTAAAGCAGCTGCTTGTGAAAGATTACCTTCAGGCACAGGCCACCCAAGCAGAACAATATCATCACCTTAAGCACTTTCCCAGTTGTCGACAAATGGGAATTCTTGCCTTGTAGCAATATAATTAAACAATATTAGTGAAAGTCAAACAACAGGGCGTTCAGCAGCTGAATGTGCTCGCTGGCTGTATGGTGGCTTCGCTGATCTTGCCATTATCTCTGCACGCAACTGTACGCCTATGGGCATTAGGTCTCTTTGAGCTGGCTCGAGATTGGGATTGCAAGTAGGATTTGCTATGAATCAAAATATTGGGCTATTCTAAAGTCTTCAATATCACTGCTTTTAAAAAAAAAAATATCTCCACCCTTAAAAGGATAGTTTTATTGTGGCAACAGGTTAGGAATTAATTTCTTTTATTGCTGGGAGTGAAAGAGTGGCTTAAGGATGCATCTCCCTGTTCAATAACGAGCAAGTAATTGAACTTTGTCTTGTGCAAGTGCAAGAAATTTCTTCCCATATTGGGGTACTGTCAGTTTTATTTTTTCTGATTTCTCCTCAAACTTCTGCTTCCAAATTATTAGTCACAACACAGGAAAGACTGCCAGTTGGGAATAATAGAAGAAAATTCAGGTTTCTGGATGGCAAGGATCCTTCTGCAACACATCTCTAGGAAAGGGCAAAACACTCCAGCCCTCACTGATTTGTAGCTGGCAAGGGTAAGGCAGGCAGGAGATGGTGCCACTCACTGTCCAGATCTCAGGTGACCACTGCGCTGTCACACAGCTGTGTGGCTGGGGACTGCTCAGGTCCCACCTACAGATTTCCATTTCCCCAGTGTTGAGCATCCCTGTAGGTAGAGAATGTGCGGGAGGCAGAGTATCCAGCCACCCCTCTTCCAGAAGTGGCATATAAAACTAATCATAGAATCATAGAACAACCAGTTTCATCTCTCTACATCCACTGCCTATCCCCCATCTAATCTATCTGCCTCTTTGAGTAAATCATCTTTCTGTTAGAGCTGCAGCACGCTTCCTGGAAAAAGGATAAGTGGTGATGGGTGGTGAGTTGAAAAGCAGACAATAGATTACTCATGACATAGCTATTAGTTTTTTTGCCATTAATAGGTCAAATATGCCTTAGAAGTCACCAAAACCCTCTCTCCTGCTATTACAGGTTTGACAGGAAATGTAAACAGCTTGAATTGTTATTAAATTAATCCCCTTTTCAATACCAATTTTGAGCTAATAGAAATCTAAGACTGTTCATGTGATGTAAAGTCCTACTGACTTTTGAGACTCTGCCTAACTTCTCAATGTGGACTTGATCAGCAGATCAGGGCTTACCCAGGAGAAGATTTATATGCACCTAAGAGCTTTAGGAGCATAAATCCTATTGACTGATGAGCACAAATTCCACAAGGTGCCAATACCTTCAGCAGAACATCACAACCTGCTGAGGGCAGGTGGGCAGAGAGCTCATTTCAAAGGAGCATGTGGCCATAAATCCTCTAAATACTTCTGAAAACAGTTTCTAGAGTTGTTGAGCAGAAAAAAAAACAGGTTTGTGAGCTGCAGAGAGCAGATGTATCCTGTGCACATCAAAGATGTATTGGCTGCATCATGACCTCATGAAATTGCTTGAGCTGGCAGCTCTTCCCTTGTGTCTGCCATGGGTGCAGCTTAATGATACAATCTCTCATTGTTTAGCTATTGGAGTAAAGCATGGGATAGAGCCAAACATATATAACTTCATAATTGCTTTGCCTGCCCCTTGGCTCCCCAGCAAACTCCTGTCTTCTATCCTCCGTCCGCTCCCGCTGTGCGCTGGCGCAGCTTGTGATGGCAAAGCCAGGTTTATGAAGCCATCACCTGCCAGTGTCAGAAGTGACACATCTGAGCACCATCTAGAGCTCCCCGTGTCCTCAGTCTCTGCTGACTATATTTATAATCCAATCATGCTGAAAAACACAAACATAACTTCTGCCTGACTTTCTCTATTACACTGCAAGAGCTTTTTTTCTCTCTAGGATTTTTAATCCCTTGACATTGCAGTATTTTGCCTGGTGGCATCTCCCATGCCGTTTCTCCCATTTACATGGCTGGGCTGTGCCTCGCAAAGCTTACTGCTTCAGAAAGGCATGTGAGCACCATGCCGGGGTGTCCGCTGAAAGTCCTTGCTGGGCTCTGTGCAGAAAGGGTAGGGGCGATGACTTGCAAGGGAAAAGGATGCCAGAGGCAGCCGCTGAAGAATGAGCGCGAACGACTGCTTTATGATATGTTGTGGAGGCTGGAGGTAATGAGAAGAGCTCTCCCCAGCTCCTGTACCTTTCGCCCTTGTGGTCTCTGGGCACCTCCAGGATACGACAGCATCGTTATTACCCCAGTTTATAGTATACAGAGGTTAAAGCGTCTGCTCAAGGTCCTTCTGAAAGGTAATAAAAAGGGCAGGAATAAGACCCAGGTTTCATGATTCCCCTTGTGCCCCAGGAGCCTAATTCCTCCTCTTACCTTTTCCTTTCTAAAGTCAGGCACTTCCCATGGAGCACTCGGTTTCTCCATTTATGGGGACTGTGTTCAATGTTATCAGCAGAAGCCTTTCAAAACGCTGCTTGTACCGTCACACCAAGGCAGTGTGGGTATCTCCTGTCACCCATGGAAATCATCGTGCAGGGCACAGGGTGATGGAGAGCCCACCCTGACTCTCCTCTTTCTTGCCTTAGAACAAAGGTATGTTTGAAGGCCACTGTGAGTGAGCGCTGCTCTCTTACGGTCACCCTCTCTTCTCTCGTGGACTACTAGGTAAAGATGTCTGGATGCCATGCTTGTACGGGTCAGACTAGGTGACAGCCCCTTCCTCAGTACAGCTGCTGTCCCCCTCCAGAGCCCAGGCTTGTGCAGACGTAAAATATTAGTGAAGACCTCTGTCTACATGAAGTGCCATGTAAATGAGGCTTGATTTTTCATTGGACTAGAAGAAATCTGGACTCTAAAGTCTACCAGCTTTTCCCAGGCGTCTGAGTCAGATGAAGACAGTCTCTCTGTCTTGGGGATCGCTCTGGATTTGAGGATTCCCATCCTGCCCTGGCCTGGGCAGTCTTGTGTGAACTAGTTGTTTATTGTTTTTTTGTAATTAGTCCCATCTTTTGAAGTTGGGTAAGTCATCAGCTTCCACTTGAATGTGTTCCCTCTCAGTTCAACCCAAACTGTTTTAGAAGCTATGCATAATTTATGGACTGGTTACATCCACTTCCAAAGAATAAATGAATGAGTGGAATCCCTTTGTAAGTTAGGTCATATATACATTGGCACCTCTAGCAGAGTAGGAGGCGTGAGACCTTCTACTGATATAAACTGCTGAATCAAATCTGACTGAGAAGCTATATTTGGTCCTACAGCTTCTGCTACCATACGTAGGGACTGTGCCAGTGGGGTAGGCACTGGTGTAGCCTTGTTTTCCTATGTTCGGAGTATCTTCACCTATCCCTCTGCCTTATAGATAAGCCTGGCCTAGATTGCTTTTATGTCAGCAAAGAGCACAGGGAAACGCACGTCCTACCCAAGGCCGCTGTGCTGGTAGGGCTCCTGCTGCAGGAGAGGGATGTTAGCTCAGCTCTGAGCTGGTAACTCACGATTAGAGCATGCCTCGCTCGCTACAATAACAAGAAAATTGCATTTGCTCAAACTCTGAATTCAACGCTTAAACCCAGCTCTGGTGGTTTTGCTGCTTTTGCCGGTGTTGCCGAGGCTTGCAGCGGAGAGCGAGCGTATTGTTACAACTGGGGACTGCACTTGAGGAAAGGAACTTCCCCCCTGGAGCACTGTATCCAGTTCTGGAGCCCCCAACATCGGAAGGACGTGGAGCTGTTGGAGAGGGTCCAGAGGAGGCCACGCAGATGCTGAGAGGGCTGGAGCAGCTCTGCTGTGAGGCCAGGCTGGGAGAGCTGGGGCTGTTCAGCCTGGAGAAGAGGAGGCTCCGGGGAGAGCTGAGAGCGGCTCCCAGTGCCTAAAGGGGGCTACAGTTGTGACAGGACAAGGGGTGATGGTTTTAAAATAGAGAGAGGTAGATTCAGATTAGATATTAGGAAGAAATGTTTTACGCTGAGGGTGGTGGAGCACTGTCCCAGGTTGCCCAGAGAGGCGGTGGATGCCCCATCCCTGGAAACATTCCAGGCCAGGTTGGCCGGGGCTCTGAGCAACCTGATCTGGTTGGAGATGTCCCTGCTCCTGGCAGGAGGGTTGGACTAGATGACCCTTGAGGGTACCTTCCCACCGGAACCATTCAATGATTCTATGAACCAGCCCAAATTGACTATTTTCCCCCATCTGGTGCTGCTGGGTTGCAGTGCTGCTCCTCTGCCAGCAGACTGGGCATTCCCACTGGAGAACCATGGCTACATGGGCAGGGGTGCCCCATAGTGCACAGGCCTTCTCTCAGGTGTGTCCTACTGCCAGCAACAAATAAAGCTCTTTAGGAATTTGCCCCCTCCCGGGTCTCCGCGGGCTCCTTTGACTTTCGCGTGGCCGCTGCCCTTGTTGGAGTCCGTTCCAGGAACGTTTCACTGCGCCGGACGCCCAGGCCACAGCCTCTGCAACTTGAGTGTCCCTCATGCATTTAACATATCCTTTATGGCTGTTAGGAAAGAGAAAATTAAAGAGAATGGCACTTACAGGACATCAAAGATACAAAGGGCCTCTTTATCCAGGAGACATCTCTGCGTTTGGGGCAGTATTTTACCTCTTTAAATGGCTGCTTCCCGAGCCCGTAAGTACAGTGTTGTGCCAGCGAAGTATGGATTTTTAATTAAGCCCCCCTTCCTCCCTCCCTCTCTTGCACATAACTATAATTTTAGAGGTTAAGAAATCCCCTTAATATCTAGCTAGAGGTTTAATGCTATACGCTCTTTAAAGAGCCCCCCCCACACTGCTGTGCTGCATTAATAGCTCAGAGATGATAATTTTTACAGCCTTCCAGGAGTGATGTCTGCTGTTAACACTTCGGGATCATGTCAAGGGAGTGGAGGGGGATGGGGAACTATACCCGTCAGCCGATGTTTCAACATGGGGCTTTAATCTTTTTAATTAACACAGCTTCATGGGAAAAAATACAGGCAGTGCTCGATGCACAGCCCTGGGGAGGCGGTGAGTGGCTCCCGCTCCTGTGGCGTGGGTGCTCCTCGTTCGCGGGGGAAGGAGCATCGCTGGTCCCCACTGCAGAGCCCTGGGTTAGATTGTGGAGGCCTGGGGATGCTGCAGTGACAGACAAATATGCAGGAGAAAATGACTGAAAACCTTAGCTGCTCACGTAATTCATAGGTCAGGTAAACATCTGAGTGAGGCTGCCATGGTACCAGGGCTGTATATCACCTTGGCCATGTGCGTGCTCAGAAAATTGTAGGAAAACTTGTAAAGTACCATGTTTTGACAAACATGATGGAAGATATGGTTCTGTTCTTGGTGCTGACAAGATTTTGTGTTTAAAAGCATCATCACCAGCTGTGGCATCATCCCAGGACAGACCATTGTTGCCATCCTGGGTCAGACTGGGCTGTCTACTGGAGTGATTGGTGATGGACGCTCAGGAATAGGAGATATGTACGGTGTTACTTCAGAAACACTCTCCCACAAAACATACTTGCCCAAACCCAAACTTGGTTTTGCATCTGTTTGCAGCCTTTTCACTGGTACTGAACGAGTCTGGTCCATCTCTGCCTGTTGTCACCTCCTGAAGTCAGTGATTGAGTCCTTCCATCACTCGTGTGTGAGCAGTACAGTCACGCTGCCCCAACCAGAGCAGAAACTCTGTCCTTTTCTACCATCTCTGCTTTTCGGTCACCACTGCGGGGTTTTTGCAGCAATATGCAGTGGGTGGTTCTGGCTGTGCCAGGACGGGCAGCCCTGCACCCATGTCACCTGTGTGAGCTGCTGTACAAACAGCAGGGCTGGTCCTCTCCCCACTGTGCAGGTGAAGATGACTCGTATAAAACACATACTAGCACTGAAAAGCACGGGGGGTTGATTTTTTCCATCTTTCCTTTTACACCTTTCACATTGTGTACAAGGCCTTTGTGGACTGGAGATTCACAGCCTTATTTTGTGCCCTGCAGCAGCATCTCTGCTTTTTCTGTTGCCCCTCCAGCTCGTTTGAAGCCAAGCCATGCCTACTCATACTACAAACACCCTCGCTTCATTTTGTGGACATACCACATCTCGCTGCCAGCACATTTTCCCTGCTCCACAAAGCTAAAACCTTCCTGAGCCTCCTTGGCTTCCGTGGGGCTGAGACGCGTCTTGAAAAGCCGAGCATGTGCCTTGCTGGAAAGAGCTGGGCTGGGGCTGCCGTTTGCGCTCCCCGCAGCCGCGGTCCCCAGTGCCTCACCCCTGTGATCTGGGCTCCCGTTGACAACAGCCTCCGCTTTGAAGGCGTGCTCAAAGCCTCTCGGGGCCAGCCGGGAGATGACTTCAGACCTCTCCGGTTTAGCACGCGGCATTGTGTGGGCAAAGATCCCTTTCATTAAATCCGATAGGTGACACTTCTTTTTTTTTTTCAATATTTACAATTCAAAGCGTTCTGATCAAAGTGGTGGAAATTAAGATGTGGATGTGAGATAATTAGTCCTTTCCCAGCGTTTGCAGCAGAAGAGAGCGTGCAATCCTCTCTCCCTTTGTACGCCCCGTGTCAGCCAAAAGCATTTCTACATAGCTGGTGCCTGTAGATATATTTGCTGACTCTTAATGTCAGCAAATCCCGCTATGATTAGGCCTTGAGGTGACAAAACAAAACCTTGACTGTTACAAGCTAGGTAACTCAGTGTTGAGATAAAAACCAAAAAATAAACCCCAGTAGCCTTTTAATGGAACTGAGCACAGCGCAAAATAAATTTTTATAAGTTGTTAGGTCCTCGCAGCAAAGGGGAGAACTATAAAACCCTGTTTGATGGTTTTTTAATGGCAGTTGTTTCATTTAAGGCTTTTAGTGAAGCAGGTTACATGGCAAAAGCAGAATAATAAACAGTAAGAAAACGCACTCACCCTGTGAAACAACCTCGATTAAACACTCAGCGGTAATTTGGGGATATTGGCTGCAGGGTTTTCAGCAGGACCATAGCAGGGGCGGGTTTTGCCTGCTCGGCTTTCCATCCCCAGCTTTCATCCCTGGTCACGTACCCCTGGTTCTGCCTCGCCCTTTGCCTTGGCTTGTGCTCACTGCTGCTTTATAAATGCTTCTCAGCAAAGTGCTTTTTGGAACCGAGCTTCCTCTAAGGGATATCGTGCTGTTGCAGCACTGTAAAACAGGCTTTCATGTTTTGCTGAATGGAACAAGAGGTACATGAGGTGGTTTCACCACCTTTGCCTTCCCAGTTCAGCCCCTGCTCTGGATTTTGCAGGTGAAGTTCAGGTGTCAGCAATAGCTAACCTAATAACAGAGGAATTCCTCGGTCTGTGCATCCCTCGTGCCCCCAACATTGTGAAACCATGTGTGATGGAAACATCCATGGCTGACAGAAAACAGGCAAGGTAGGAACCTGCCCCTTGCAGCCCAAACCCACTCCAGCCAAAACAAAGATGGGAGAATGCAGTGGGCTCCTCCGAGCATCTCCAGCCAGCTGGTGACCAAAAAGCAGGGCGGCAGGTTTTTGTTTATGGGTAGGAGTCTCAGACACGTGGTCTGGGCTTTCCTCCTGCTCTCTGTGCTTAAGGCACTGGTACGCGGGGGTCTGGCTCACTCTCACGGTATGGTGTCAGGGAGAGGAGCCCTTCTGCAGGTGGGGTTTGGTGTTTGAAAAATCTATGTTCCTCTTTCTGTGAGCTGAAGCATGCTTTGCGTCTGGTTGAGAAGAGAGGAGATGATGATGAGTATAATCCTTCTCCCAGCAGAAGACTGCTGTTGAGCAGTTAAAGAATAATGCTCTTTTACTGGGGCTTTGTTTAGAAGTGGGCTTAGCTTCGAAGCTATCATGATACTGGCTATAAAAAGTGAGAAATGTCTGTGAACGTTTCCTTGAAATATTTATTCGTAGTAGACTGGAAACCCTACCCACCTTTTGAAATTGTCCCACGCCCAGAGGTGCTGTGGGCAGCTTTGCCCCGGTGGTCACAGCCCAGCTGACATTGACGGACATCACAGAATGATCTTGGTGTAAAACATTTTTGATTTTATAATCATCAGGAAATTCCTTCATCTTGATTATAAATGTTGAACCTAAGCATTTTGATAGTATCCTCTTAATAGAAACCAACCGTCAACACTAGTCAAGCAACAGTTTACTCTGGGTAGTTAATGCCATTGGAAATGCTGTCTTCTTTTTCTTTGTTTTTTTTTTTTTTTAAAAGAAACAAAAAATGAGAAGCAAATCCAAACCTGCATTTTCCATTGATCTCAGAGCAGAGACACAAACAGCTGGGATATTAATGTCACACTTTACAGCGATATAATCAAACCGAACTTCTGAAATCAATATTTCTTCATAACTGACCTTTCCAAATTAATCATATATCGCTACGCTACTCCATAGACAATCATTTCCAGTAGAAAGACTAACCATTCAGATAACTTTAATTAATCTTCCTCCATTCCCCGCTCACCCAATGAACTTTCACTGAAGTTTCACCCAACTGTTGAAAGCCATCATCAAACTGGAGATCAATGCTCAGTCTAGGGGAGAAAATGTCTCCCTAAGCAATACAGAAGAAATGTATGTACACAGAAGATCTTTTTGAGTCTGCTACCTCCTTCTGTGCTGTCTTCCTCTTCACCACCTGGCCACGGCCCCAGGACATAATTATCTGCTGGGAAGTCATTCCCATAGGAACAGACATCGGTGTGACAAACAGAGCTGGGTGACCTCTTAGCATGAGCATGTGGGCAAAATGGATGAGCTGTGCAAAAGAAATGTTGTGTTTATGCAAGTTTATTTTTAATAACTGGCTATCCAGGGCGTTGAGCAGCTGGAAACATATTACCAGGATCATTACGATGTTTAAACACAAGCCCGTAATATGGATAAACAGTAACATCACACTGAGATTTCAGCCAAGAAGCTCCATTAACTCTTTAGAAATTGCAGACAGGCACAGTCCAGCCAAACAACCATTCATCTCCTTTTGGCTGGCAGTAAAGGAGTCATCAAAGCTTGGAGTGGGCCAGCTGCTTCTCCAACACAGCAGCAGTGCTTCATCCCAGAAATGCATCTTCTGCATGACTATTGCATGTCTAATCTTTAGAGACGCAGCTGAGACCTGACTGCTACCTGGTTTAGCTGCTACCTGACTTTCCTCTGAGATCCCCAGTGGTGCTTCCAAAAGTGCGATGTAGATAGTGCTTCTGTAGAAATGTGGACTGAGGACACCAACCTGGAGCACCTCTCCTGTGAGGCCAGGCTGGGAGAGCTGGGGCTGTTCAGCCTGGAGAAGAGTAGACTCTGGGGAGACCTTAGAGCGGCCTCCCAGTGCCTAAAGGGGGCTGCAGGAAAGGTGGGGAGAGACTCTTCAGCAGGGCCTGGGGTGACAGGACAAGGGGTAATGCTTTTGAAATAGAAGGAGGTAGATTTAGATCAGATATCAGGAAATACATTTTTACGCTGAGGTTGGTGGAGCACCGTCCCAGGTTGCCCAGAGAGGTGGTGGATGCCCCATCCCTGAAAACATTCAAGGCCAGGCTGGACGGGGCTCTGAGCAACCTGATCTGGTTGGAGATGTCCCTGTTCCTGGCAGGGGGGTTGGACTGGATGGGCTTTAAAAGTCTGTTCCCACCCAAAAACCCTTCTGTGATTCTATGGCTTAATTTTGACAAGCCACCAAATTCTCAGGTTTTGGTGGGACATCTAAAGACCACAGCTATAATTCTTTCAGCTTATCCAGTTCTTGCAGATAAACATGTGCATGGCAAAGTAAAGTTCCTGCAGTGCTGTGATTTCAGAGCAAAACATCAAAGACAACAAATAAACCCCTCTGCAGGCAGAGCTGGGGTAGAGGAATGTGCTGTGAAGAGCCTCGGGGGGGTCTCTATTGGTGGTTAGGGCTGACCTAGGATCACCCATCCACTGATACCTGTCAACTGTTTTATACAGTCAACCTCTCAGCTTGATGAAATTCAGAAGTCCATGAAATTACACCCTGAATTAATCTGGCCTGTTGCCAGGACAGTAAATAAGTCGTAAGGCCCAAATTTTATGTTAGAAGCTTTTTTTTTCCCCCCAGTATCCTCCCTTACTGCCCAGGTAAGATGTAATGCCGTTATCAATCCTGCCAAAGGGATTCAAACACAAACCCCTTTGACTGTAATTTTAAAAAAAAGCGATACATCTGACAATAAATTAGTGTCATAACCAGCCAGGATGTCTCCCTAGGAGGGGAACGGGGGGCTTTGAACTGCTGCTTTTGTGTCATGGCATTGGTGTTCAGAGGGTCCCTTTTGACGCCACAGCCTCTCATCTCCGAGTGACACGACAAGCAGCTTGTCACCAGCCTCGCCAGGCGCCGCTGGGAGCAGTCACAGCACGCTCCTCCACCTTTGGAAATGCCAATCATGGCCACGTCCCACGCGGGGACTTGCTTGTCACTCTTCTTCAAAGACGCCCATCTCCCAGGCGTTCATCCCCAGGGATGGCTCCAAACATCCCTTGTTGTGGAGGATGGGAAGGCAGGAGTCCCCAGAGCTCCCAGGTAGAAGCTTCCTGGCTGCTCCTCCGTATTTTGTGCAGGGTCACCTTTGTGCTTTGCTCGGGGCAGGCAAGGAAGCCCTGTGCAAGCATGGAAATAGCTCCTGCGGGACAGTATCTACAGTAATGAGTTGTGGGATCATTGGGTTGGTCCTTGATGCATGGTTTCCTGTGAGAAGGTAAAGCAGGTCTCTCCTGAAATCCGTGATAAGCCAGTGCAGAACTGGAGCTGTTGGCTTTTCTGGAAAGGAAATGTCTTTTTAAGTCCTTAAAAAAGCAGCCTGTTCCCTAAGCCCCCGTGTCCCCACCAAAGGCTGCTTTTTCCTTCAGTGATGATGAGGAAGGAGAGGTATGAGGTTCCCATGGGCTGGATCTCGTTGGGTGGGCTCCTTATTTGCTCCCCAGCTCTGGTGCTCTGGCAGGAGCTTTGCCTCAGGCAGGTCACAGTTTTATGCCAAGGGGTGAGTTTTTGGGGTGTGATGTGGGGGGATCCCAGTGCCAGAAGGGACCATGGGTTTGAAGCAGCAGTGGGTCCATACAGCGGCACCTCTTGTGCCGGTGCAAGCAGGGTGTGATGCATGCACACATGTGCTGTAGAGCGTGAGCAAGGTGGACGTGATGCATAAGGCTTGCCAGATCTGGGAATCCTTTAAAAATCATTAAAAAAAAAAAAAACAAAACCAAAACAACAACTGGAGAAGCTCCCCTAGGTACCTCTGAAGAGATAACTCTGTGAAGCAACAGCGTTAATCCACACCCTGCCAACAGCTGCTTAATCTCTCTGCCCTAGGTGACTGAAATCATAGAATCACAGATGGGTTTGGGTGGGAGCCTTTAAAGCCCACTCAGTCCAACCCCCTGCAAGGAGCAGGGACATCTCCAACCAGGTTGCTCAGAGCCCCGGCCAACCTGGCCTGGAATGTTTCCAGGGATGGGGCATGGATGGCCTCTCTGGGCAACCTGGGCCAGTTTTGAATCCAGAAATAATCTCCTATTTCTCTCAGTCTGCTTCTGAAGGCCTGCTTGTGGAGGAAACATACAGTTTTGCAGAAGGGGTGCACAGTATGGGGCCGTCTGGGAAGTGGTTTGTAGGTGAGATCGACGTTATCTCTAGCTGAAGGTGCTGCATTGTTGATGCCTACATCCTTTGAGCATTGGTGCAGTCATTTCTGCTGGGGTAATACCTTGAAGTCGTGACCGAGATGATGCGTCCTGTTGTGCTCTACATCTGTGGGGTTCTTGGCCCAAGCCAAAACTATACTGGGGGGAGTCATGAGTCCATGATAACAATTTCAGAATATGGATGGCAGCATACAGTGGGCAGTGCCATTGTTCCTGGGTCCCTGGCTCTTCTGGAGTGTGACAGCATCACACCAAGAGGGGTACAAAGGCCATCATTTCCCAGGGCCCCAAGGACTTTGTGGTGCATGAAGGAAGGTGAAGTTGGAGATGTTTCTGCACGGTGCGATACAGGTCAAACAGCAGAGACGTGACCAGAACCAGAGCAGAACCTGGATCTCCTGCAACCCCATCCCATCTGCGACTCCACCTTCCTCTCCCTAGGCCAAATACTGCTCTGCAAGTACAAGCGCCTAAGGAAAGTTGTGGCTTACCAAAATGTTTTGCATTCAGATGTCATTCCTTATTTTAAACATCTCACATACAGGTTGACTAGACATCTTAGTTATTTGGAGTAAATAAGCCATAAGTCAATTTGCATCAGTGGAATGAATTGGATTCATACCAGTGCGACTGAGATCAGGAGTGGCAAGTAATTTGAGAGATTTGAGAACTTAAATATTTTTTTAGTTTTTTTTTTTTTCTAAGTTCTTCATTTCACCAGTAATGAGGTTTCTTTGCCCTTTACAAAGTGACTGGAATGAGGTCAGGTTTTTGCAAGCTTCTGCCAACGTTTAATAAAAATAATAATCTAATACTGTCCTTCTGAACCAAAACCCATTACCTATAGGTTCAGATGGAGAGCAAATCATGACCGGGGCAGAATTGGCCATTTCATGGTCCTGGCAGCCCTGGTTTCCTTGTCAGGAATGATGAAGCTGGAGGAGGCAGAGCCCTCAGGGGTTCTCAATGCATGTGATTTTTGTAAAACTTGGAGACACGGTGTGCTGCTTTCTCCAAACCCTGCCAGCGATGGATGCATGGCTCTGACCTCGCTCACGCTCGTGGCAATGCAGGAGGACAGCAGTGAATGTGGTGGTATTACCTGGGTTTTAAATGTACCCATGTAAGAGGTCTGGGGAGCAGTTGAATCCATGTGTTGGTTGACCTGGTCTGGCTGAGAATTAACTCTCCCTTCCCAAGGTTTTCCTCAGCCGAGGCAGATCCCCATCTCGCTGCGCAGGGAGGGATGTGACCATGGCACCTTCTGGGAGGCAGGAGGAGGGGAAGCTGCTCCTCACTTACAATGGCAGTTGCTTAAATTGACTGCCAAAACGTTAAGGCCAGCACTTGGATTATTGGAAGAGCTGGTGGGGCTTTTTTTGTTTAAATGCTTTTTTTTTCCTCATAAATGGCTTGTGTTCATCTAAAATCTTGACCAAACAGCCTTGGCAGTGTGTGTTGACAACTGTCCTAGGAAAATAAACTCCAAATAAGCAATTACAGATCACCTGAACGCTGAGAAAGGATCGCTTGATCTTGCTTGGTAGACAACTGCTTAGTGCAGAAGGCAAGGGGACCTGTGTCCCATCCAGCGGTGCCTTTGTGGTCAGATTTCCTACTCTGGCTTTTGAAGGCACTGCTGATTGTGGAGAGGAGCCAATCCTTCGTGTTGGGCGTGCAGGGCAATGCTTTCCGGATTGCCGGGGGTGCGAGGGCGTCCCTGGGATGCAGACTGGAGCTGAAGTATGTGTGGGCGCAGGCAGGGTGAGGCAGAGGAGAAATCAGTGAACGGCACCGCTGTGAGATATTTGCAGTAGCCTACGACTGCAGCCAACAGCCTTGAAATACCGACGCCGCTGTAAAAATTTGAAAAAAAAAAAAAAAATAGCCAGACAAGCGGTCATTCGTGTAGGTCCCCTCTCGGTCCCAGTTTGGCTTGGAGCAAACAAAGCTGGAGGCTCAGGGAGGGCTGAGAGCTGCCACTTGGCATTTGCTGCCGCTGGGTAATAACACCCTTTTCCTGGCAAAATAATCCCTCTGGCAGGCAGCGAGCCCAGAGACCGAGAGGCGGCCTGCGCAGCTTGCCTCTGACCGACGCGGGCCAGGACGACACGCACCGCTCCCAAAATAAACAGCGAGTTCCTCCGGGGGCACCCACAGCGTCGGCGCAAGGCGACGTCGCTGCCAGCACCAGTGCGGGAGCATGGAAATAACAGCGAATGTGAAGGAAAACACAAGAAACGGCCGGGCCAAGGAGGTGAGAGCAGCGCTGCAAAGCCCTGGCTGTGCCACGGAGCCAAAAGATGCTGTGGAAATGCAAAAGGAGCTGGAAATGTCTGCTCACGAGGCTTGACTCAGTGTCATAATTGCTGTTTTTGAAAGGAGTAGTGTTTCACTATAAAAGAAATGAAAGATCATCAAAGTATACGTATACGTTCAGTATGTATATTTTTTTTCAGCTATTTAGTCAAACCCAATCAACTGGAGTCAGAGGAACACGTGCAGCTTTCAAGCCATCTTGTTATTACTGCAGCAATAGTTGTTATCAATACGGGAAATCCTGGCTAGGGAAAGAGCTTGGATATTTTGAGGAGACTTGAGTAAGATATCTCAAATTTATTTTAGGTAAAAAGTCATGTTTTTTAAGGCAAACATCATATTTTGAGGTAGTTTTGATTCTGGAGCACTGGGGATTAGCATAACTATGTTGCTTTAATAAAATCAGTTTAAACGCTGAAACCACTCGCAGAACATCGCTTCCCTCCCTGCCCTTGCTTCAAATAAGTTCCCATTTTCCAACTCAGTGGGCATGCTTTGCGAAGACTAGATGAAATGATGGACTTGGGTCTCCTAACTAACCTTAGAGGAGAGGAAAATGTAATTTACTTGTATTTAGCAGCAGCTGTTTTGACGGTGGCTATTAAAGTGATTGGCAAATATGGTAGCAATTTATCCCAAGTAGTAACTGCAAGCTGCTATTTTAGGTTCATAAAAATGTAGTTACAAAATACCGTAACGTACCGAATGCAACTATTTTATGATCTCATAAAAATAGCACTGCAGCGTTTCGTCCTGTTCCCCGACTCAGGCTCTGCCTGCTCGGCCGGGGCTGCTCCCTCGGAGGCAGGGATGCGTGCGGGCAGCGCTGCCCTCAATTAGAGCTCATTACAAGCTGCCTTCGCCTAATTGCAAGACAGGTCACCTTTCATGTCCTGCCAGGGGACGATCTGAGCGTCCCATGCTCGGGCTTCCAGAGCGCTCCGGAGTTACGTACCGCTCTTGGGTGAGGGGGTTGGCCTCCCCAGGACCAGTGTAGACCTAAATCGGGACCGGTGATAGCTCTGGGCACGTAGCACAAAGGATGAATCTGGGCAAATTGCTGCCAAGGAACATTTTCCTCCTCTCTCTGAGTTAAAAATAAGCTGAGGGTAGTGTAACCCTTTGGGGATAGGCAGTGTCAGCAGCAGCAAGAGTCACGTTTGAAGAACTTGGGGCCCTCTTTAAAACTAACAAATACTTTGGCTTGAGCCTGACCTAGAATTTCAAAATACCTCCCCTTGGCGCTCCCAACCAGCGGTGCTTCCTCCCTAGCGAAGGCAGGGTTTGTGCTCAGAGAAAGGGGAACTGTTAGGAGAGGGAACTTGGCGTCAGCCCGCGCGTCACCAGCCATCGCCCTCTGCCCAGACAAACGATAATTAAAACAACGCTGCCCTACCACCGGGAACGGTCTGGTTGCTGAGTTACCTCCTTGCTGAGGCTGTGTCCAGCACAAGTGCCTTTTCTTCCTTTCCATACTTAATTCAGCATTTAATGTAGTCACAAAGAAAAGGCTCATCCTTCCTAGTGCTCCTGGAGACTTCCTACAGCCTGGAAACCCCTGCCTGAAGCCGCACTGACAGTGGCTGGTGTGCAGACTGTAATGGTAGGAAATTTCAGCCCGTACCTTGCAGTTTTGGAAAGAAAGACAGATAAACCAAGCAGCTCTTTCACTGGATGTGACTGGAAGTGCTGAGGATCAAAATAACTATTTTTAGGTGCAGTATTTATCTCCGCAGCTAAGCTGTCCTGAGCCCTGTTCCCCACAGCCTCTGCTGAGTCTTGAGGATGCAAAACTTGGCCCAGAGAGGAGTGAGGACACGGTGGATGGAAGAGGCTTGCATTCAGCCACAGTGAGACTGTCTGGGGTTCTGGTCAGGTCTCAAAGCTGCTCACACCTTTGGGTAAACCAGTCTGCCTTCCAGCAAGGCTCTATCATCGCCTGCGTGTACGCAAGGTGGCCATGCACCCATGGGAGAGCATCTCCTCCAGGAGAGGACAGGCTTTTTGCCATTAGGAAAGCCTTACAGCATCCTTTTCTCTTACATGCTTGCCACTGTGCAAGGGCAAATCCATCAGAAAAGGCAGCATTAACTCCAGAGACATTTCATCCAAGTCCACGCAGGGTGAATTTGGTCAAAGATAAGATTAAAAGGAGCATCACTTCAGAGAGTGCCAAGGCTGTGAGCCTGGGGATTACCTAAGTTTTAGGGACTGCAAACAAGGTGATGAAGCCGTAAATATGTTGTTTGGGAAAATTCCTGAGCCTTTGCCTTGTTGTTGTCTCGGTTCCTGAACAAACCCACAAATCATCTCCTGTTTAAGGGAGAATCATCCCCCGCGGACCAGCCCTAAAGCATCAGGATTAATGTCAGCCTTAATTTTCAGTTGTCACTTGCAAGGAAGCCTTGTCCCTGCATATTTCATAAATACAGGCTGTATTTTCAAAATTCTGAGAAATGAAAACACTCTCAGCTTTCCAATAAAACTCAGGAGGAGCAGTAACTTCTCTGGTAGAAGGCAGGATGGCCTCCTTCACAGCTGCCTTGCCGTCGTTTATCCAGCAAAAGCCGTCCCACAGGCCAGCGAATAAATCATGTAAATGTGCTCTGCTTCTTGACATCCTGATAACGAAAATTAGTGGGAAAGTGTAGTTTCTTGGGTGAGCTGGTTCGACAAACCTCCCCTCTTCCACCCAACCCGCAGTCTGACCCAGGCAAACCTTGGGGTTCCACCGAAGACTGAACAGCTTTGGTATTTCCTGATTTCTCTGCGCGTCGTAGTTCTGGTTGGAATCAGGAGCAGAAGCGACAATAAGATTCTCTCTCTGCAGCGTTTCCCACCGGAGCGAGAAAATATATAGCCGGAGATGCTGCAATAAGGCTGTTGCGAGCTCATTTCTGCAAAGTATCTAAACAGCGGATGCAAATTACAGCTGTGGAGCCAGCTTTAAAACACACCAGTGTTCAAGGCTGTCTGGGACCAGGATTTTTAGGCCGTGCCTATCTCTTGGTCCTGCAAGATAGCCCCATGCGTTATGTTCTCCAAGGTTTTGATCTAAGGATGTGCATAATGACTCCCAAGCTAGCGAGCATGGAAGACACGATGCTGTCCTTTTTAATGAGTGACGGGGCTCAAATTAACATTTGGAGTATGAAAGGGAAAGACTCTTGAAAGGATGCCTCATTATTTCTGATGTCAAACGCTTTACAGGGAAATCCAAGATCAGAGCAGATTTGGGGGGAGTGAGTGTGAATTTGGGTCAGTGAGGGAAATTTGGTCCTTCATCAGGCGGGGCTGTGCGTGGTGAGGTGATCAGCTGCAATGCGCAGTGATCTATCTGGGCTTTGATTAATTTCTTAATGAGCTTATGATAGGCAACTCTATGTCTATCCCATGTGTCAACCTTGCTATGTGTCATTTATCCCTGGAGATTCCAGTCGGGCACAGACGCATTTTAACATTATTTTGGGCTGTAGGGGCAGTTAATTGCAGCCGATTTTCGCTTTGAAATTTTGGACTGATTCAAAGCTCAGAAGTGCTTCATCCTTGACGAACTGCCAAATGGGGGACAGCTTGATCCCTCGTAGGAACCTCACTCTTTTCCATTCGCAGCCACGTTTCGAGTTTTGCTGACCACAAATGCAGTGTCTAATTTCTAAAGAAAAGACACGATGCATTCGTGCCCTGTTCCTGCAGACATTAGTAGTATCTCTACAACTTTGCTCATCTGAATATTTCTCCTGATTTCGGTGAGACTAATAAAACAATACGGGAGATGCGATAGCATGTAAAGGAGTGGGACCTTAAATTGCATCTCTAAAACACCTCATTTCTCCGGAAACTTCTGAAACTAAAGGATCAACTTTTCAAATGCTGCAAGCTCTGTGTGGATAGAAGCAGAAGCCCTCCTGTTCACAAAGGGCTGTAATTTATGCAGACAAAAGCAATTTAAACTAAAATTGATCCAGCAGCACAAAAAGTGATTGGGTCAGTAGTTTGGCAAATAAGAAGGATGAGTTCACTCCACGGGCATTTATAGTGGATAATAAATTAGATTTGGCTGAAATATTTCCACCAGACTTCTTTTTTCAATCACAACCAAAGTATTATGCAAAAAAAAAATCCTTATTCCAGAGCTTCAGAAAGATGAAATTCAGGTCCAGGTGACGTTCAGAAGAACCGTGTAGCTGAATGAGGAAAGGGGTTGCAGTGTGGGTTTATGGATATAATTCTGGCTGAAGTTCAAAAACTTCTGGAAACTGCAAATATTCCTCGTATATACTCTACTGATCATGTAACACTCATAAACAACAGACGTAATTAGAAACATTTCAAGGCTTTGAAATTGCTTTGCTCCCAAAGGAAAATGAAACTGTTGTTGCGGTGTAATAGAGACGGAACCCCTGGGTCGGGACGCTGCCTGCATCGCGACGCAGGCGAAGGGGGGACTGTGGCTTCGGGGGCGTTGTGCTCTGAAAAAGGGCTGTGAAGGAGACCCAGCCGCACGCCAGCCGAGACTTTTTGGTTTCATTTTCGCATCCGAGTGAAAACAATTTGCAAAACCTCAAATTGCCTCACAAAATGGAAGCGTAGGTTGCTGATCAGCTGCAGCAATCTTTATTGCCCACGATATTAAGAAAATAGGTTGTGAAAATGTTGACAGATTGAAAACACCGCTCACGTTTTAGTCTGCCTCCATACTGGAAACGACTTAAATACCTATTACCTGTAATTGAGGATTCCTGGGGCCTAAGTGGTGAATTGGAACACAAAAGATAAAGCCAGGATTTCGCAAGTGATGCATTTGTGTTGGTATGAACTATTTTGTGCTTGTTGCAAATGGTGCCTGAGAAATAGATCTTTGTATGAAACGGACTGGTTTTGTGAAGATATTTGAGGGAACAGAAAGAGCAAAAAGGTTCTCTCATTAGTGAATTATTTTTCATAGAATATTTTCAGATTCTTAGGGGAAACCTAAGAACTGTACCGATGGGTCTCCAGTAGTTGAATATTTTCAGCTGGGCTCACCTCCACCTCTTATGTTTGTATTTTTTGTTTGGTTTTAGAAAAGTGTAACTTTAAATGTTTTTTTAAAGAAACCTTTAACAATTGGCAACTTCCAATTCCATGAAAACACATTTTTCTTTTCACCTTTTTGTCCAAAACCCCAAGAAATCACATCAGAATTGTATCCACTTCAGTTTGCCTTGTAATTTTTCTTTCCTACCTGTTCGACAGTAGGCATTTCTTTCAGAGAAAAGTTCCGAGTTCTTAACCCTTCTACCTACAGCTAGACTCAAACTGGAGACTTCGGAGCCATCCAGGAATGTGATAACTAGTTAGGCTGGGAGTATAACAAAAGATTTTTAAAGATGTATGTCACAGCCACCAGCTTAAAGGGAAGTTTGGACTGTGTTGTTCATCTGCCTTATTACACCATCAACTGAAATACTGCATTGGGAGACCGTTTTTCTGCAGTCTCTGTTGAGTTAGACTGACCTTATTAATCAGGAGAGTCGGGCAGCTCTCCTCCTAACCAGAGACAAGATGTAGGTGCCCAGAGTTTCCCAAACTTGGGTGAAAGAAGATGAGATTTGAGGTCGTTTTCTCTACTTCCTATCTCGTACTGCCATGGCAGATGGCTGGACCACGGTACCAGCCTCCATCACTCAGGTGTTCAGCTGTTGAGCTGTTTATTAAGTTGCAAACTCTTCACGTGACACCATAGTGCACTCCTCAAAACTTCACTTTTGCTATAGTGCCTGGCAGGACTCTGGTTGCTGAAAGGGCTGACTAAGAGTAGGAGGAGCTAGCTGCACGGTCCTGTAGTCCTTTGCAAATGCCGCGAAATGAGCAGATGTAGGGCTCACCCCAGTTCAGATACTGGGTCCTGAACTATCATTAGCTGCCAAGAGCAAGATACACCTGGTTATGCACAAAGCTGAACCCTAGATGTTCAGGGATCACCCGGGTTGAAAATTCAATCTAAGGAGGTGTGGTATCTTCAGGGTTAGGCAGCAGCTGAACAAGGCTTTTGAGACTCTGCTAACCTTACGTGATTTTGTGAATGTGGTTCTTTCTCCACCACTCCATCTCACTTTCTTAAGTCAGTGTTGCACAGTAGGCTTGCGTTGGCATAGTGTGAATGAACTGGGTTGAAAAGCTGTGTGAACTATGACTGGACACGCTGGTCTTGAAGTAAAGAACATGTTTTCAGGAGTGGATTAGCTTACTACTCCAGAACCTCCTGCCTGAAGGAGGAAGAGGGGTCAGCAAGAACCTTTTCTCAATTACTAAACCTATGACAAGATTTTGGGTAATAATTTCCAGAAAAATGAATTGCCTTATGATCCTAAATTCCTGTTTGAAAAAAATGGCTTAAGAGCTTCCTGAACATCAGGTAACTAAGTGGTTAAAGTTACTACCTATCTTCTGAAAGCTGTCCTTAGTGTTAGTTTAAGCTAATCTGTTTTATTTTACCAGAAACCAGTTGGGTGAGAAACCACATCTCAGCTAGCAAATGTTCTGCTCTGATTGTTTCCCTGGTTGAGGGACAGCAGCTAGGGCTGCAGATGGGCCATCAGCACAGGATCCCTTTCTGCCAGGCTCTGGCATGGGAAAGGCAAAGGAAAATCAAAGGCTTCAACCAGAAGAGTTGTTCTGCCATGATGACTGCGGAGGGATTCACAGGTGTAGGAGCCATGGGGTTATTTTAGCTCTCTAAGGTCTTTGAAATCTTTTGTAGCGTGTAAATCCGGATGTTTTACGCTGGCAGTCAGGCATATCTGCAGCAGACACTGTTTCTGAGCATGTACTCTCAAAGACAACAAAAAAACCAGCCAATTAAATGCTGAGATAAGAGCAGCTCTGAAGTGAAAAGATCTGAGCTGGCCGTATGGTTTTGTATGTGAAAGTCTCCAATTTTTAGCAGACTCCTTGCTTGAGTTGTATTCCTCGCATCACTGCTAAATGTGTGAATTCTGTTATTAAGAATAAAACAGATCAACTGTAGAAAAAAACAGATAGCCTGGCAAAAACTGGCAAATGTGGATAGTTCTAACTGACACCTTCAGTAACTAAATACAACTTGGCAAGTGTTTATAATTGAAAACTGGCCAAGAGGGCCAGCTGCAGAACTGGGTTATCTGTAACTCACTGACTGGTAAGAGCTCTGAAAGGAGAGGATGTACTAGTGAGCTCCAGGGAGCATGTATTGCCCTGCCATAACATGCTCCCTGCCATGGTCGCTCAGTTGGGGAAGGGGAGCAGCTTGAAGGACCAGTGATGTTCTTCCTCCGCAGGTGAATTTCTCTAACTCAGACCTGCACAAAAATGACTACAGAAGAACTTTAAAACATCAGCATGGGAAATAAAAAAAAAGAAAAAGTCTTACCAAACATAGGTTTCTTTCACATGGTGGATGTGTGCTGTGAAACATCTTTTGTTACAGTATATGATTTGCAAACTTGGAACCTGACCTAGTGAAAATACCGAGACCAAACGGAAGGCTGACTTTGATTTCAAAGACCTTTGGAACAGACCATTAGCTGATACTAATCTATCTGTGCGTTTGTATTTGGTTAGTGTCAAATCATTACTGCAGTAGCCAAAAAGGGCTTTTTCCTTGGAGCTTTTTGTTTTCATTTTCTTAAATGTTTTTCACTCTATTGGAGAACTCCTGAGAAAGGCTGCCTTGGTGGCTCTGCCAGCAAGGGGATGATGGGAAAAAAAAAAAAAAGAAAAATCACTTTGGGTCATTTTGTCCAACCTGAAATGTTTTTTAGTTCAGAGTGGTTGAAATACAATTATCTGAGAAAGGATTTAATATGCTGAAACAGGCCTTGTATTCTCACAACTCTCTTTTGTGTCACAAGTTGGACCATAATAACCCATCTTCCAGGTAAACATCTGTAATTCACATCAGTATTAAAGTCAGGAAGTTCTTACCGTCTCCGATGATCCCTTCCATTTCTCAGTAATTTCTTCTGTCTGTAAAGCAGTTACTGCCCTCAGAATTGCACCATTTATCCTTTTCAGTTATTAGCAGGAATGTGATGGTCTTGGTGCAAAGACCAGGACTCAGACCTCTGGGGACAGTCTGAGATCTGAAGACATCTCCCCAGGCCAGGCAGAGGTGTTTTGGTGGATGCAGCAGTGAGCCCACCGTGCGTGGCGCTCACGGCAGCTCGGTGATGAGCAGAGCTTGGAAATGCCTCCGAGTTAGCGTTATCCATGAGCTCCACGTTCACAAAAAGGAAAGAGAAGCGTGTGGCAGGCTGTACAGCTCGACGGGCCATGTTAATAATCTGTTCTGACATTGTGAATACGACATCCCGGTCTTTCACCCAAGGTGCTGCCACCATGCTGAATGACTTGCTGTCGAACTCCAGTTTGGATTTTTTAGCATCATCTTGGTCACAATGCTGCATGTGCAGGAGTATCTACCTGAGGTTTTTTATAACCTTTCCTAGTGAAAATTAACGCCAAAAATTGTTGCATTATATTTCTCCTTTGCAGTTTTCCAACTGCTGCTTCCTGGATCTGGGAGCACAGTGATTTGTGATCTCTCAGGCCTGCTGGTGTCTAACAGCATCTCGTGGCGTAGGTAACGAGGCTGCTGTTGGGAAGAACAAACAGCCATGACATTTTAAGCAATCCGTACTCCTCGCTCAGTATTGCACTGGGACAGCTCGTGCCTTTGAGTGACAGCTCTTGAGGCACGGGCTCATCCCTCACTGGATGCGCTTTCTCGGGGCGCTTTCCTGGAGCCGTGGCCGTGCGCAGCAGGGCACTTCAGTTCTCAGATTCATGAGTGGTCCTGTCCCCTGGTCATTGAATCCCAGTCCTGGCCAAGGAAGGACAAAAATATTATTGAGGTGAAATGAATTTGCCTCCCTCCAAAGCCACTCACAGCTGTCTAGCTGATGGATCCTGAGTGGCATCTTGTAGGTCCCCAGGGCCCGCAGCTCTGGGTGGCCACGCAGCCCAGCATGTGCTCCGTGAGGACCTTCAACACAGCGATGGAGGAGAGCCTTTACAGGGGCTATAGCTGGGGCATTTCTCTTGCACTCCTCAAAAAGTCTGGGTCCTACGGACGAGGGCCCTGGTCTGTCTGGTGGCCTTTTTCAGGTCATTTAATTTCTGCCTCCATTGGCAAAATGAGAGCAAGGTCACTTGTCCCTTGGTTAGCCAGGACCATAGGTTGATGAAGCCATGATGCTCTCCCAGACACACCCCAGCTCTCAGCTGGGCTTGGCTTTGGGGTTCAGTCTAAACCAGTGTTCCCAAAGACATGAGTAGTACTGGTGGGATTCAAGGAGCCTGACTGGCTTGAACTTTGCACAAGTGTCAGAGTAGAGGATTATTATATCCATATTTTTATGAACGACTGCTCAGCATGGAGTGGAAGGTGGTGGTTATCCAGCTCTGATCCCTCCCTGCGTGGTGGCGGAGGGGTTGACCCCTCCTGGACAGAAGCCCCCCATCGCTCTGTCGAGTGACACAGCGTTTTGGGAAGTCACATCTGGAGTTTTGTTACATCCTAAATCAGGGCGGTGGCAGGTGTGTAAAGCTGGGATTTCAGAGCCGTTAGGACAGCTAATATATGTGGCAGTTGTTTATTCAAAGGAGCAATGGCTGAAATGGGGTTTGAAATGATTTGTTTTGTGTTTTAAATCCATTTCTCTGAATTCATGTGATGTTTGTGCAGCTACAAGGGAATAACTGAGTAGAATTTCCTGAGACACATCATCTTGCTGCAGAAAAGTTGCTCTGCAAAACCCTCCGGGTTTCCCTCCAACATGCTGTGCTGTGCCCGTCCGGTTGCTCCTCTGTGCTCGGTCAGCTCAGGGTGGTCCTGCTCTGCAAGACTGATGCAGGAGGAAGGATGCAAAGACCGGGATATTTTGAGGCAGAATTCTAGTAATTCATTTCCTTCTGAAAAAAAATGACATATTTGCTGTGTGAGCTCGCCACGGCTGGGCCAGACCTCAGCCACGCTCCCTAATGTTCCCTAGTGCCACCTTCATTATTCCATGTGCTTCTGTAATGACAAGAGCATTTCTGTGGTTGCTGTAAAAGCTGAGCAGGCCCAGATGAAGTCTAAAGGCTGAGCATCCTCTCTAGGAAGAGGCCTCAACTGATCTCGTGGTTGTTTGTCTTCAAGGAACATGAGTTGGGGCTGAGGGAGATTTCAGAGGTTGTTCTAATAAGATTTGACATCTGAGGACTTGTCTGGCAGCTCCCTGAAGGCATCTGCTTTTCTGGCAGGCCATGCTTAATGACATTTACTGTGCTCTCCTTTTGAGAAGAAACAAATGAGAGTGGCAGAAACCAGTCGCATTTCTTCTTCCCAGAGGCCGGCCTTGCGTTTGTGTCAGCCACGCTGTAGAAACCATGACAAGCTCTTGGCTTCACCAGTATGGTCCTTACAGACCCGGTGAGTGAGTGTCACCACGAAGACAAGCGCAGCCTAGAAATCAGAAGCCAGGCTAGCAATAATGCAATTTCATAATTGGGTGCTCCTCTCCATCACCCCAACTTTTCTTCCCTTCCATAGCAATAGCGGCTGCTCCCGTAGGATTTTCTGTCTCTGTTCCCTTTGCTGCCTTAACGC
Organism: Tetrax tetrax; assembly: GCA_009806455.1. NCBI lineage: Eukaryota > Metazoa > Chordata > Aves > Otidiformes > Otididae > Tetrax > Tetrax tetrax. The sequence continues at coordinate 643,229 of WHYT01017365.1, read as the reverse complement.
ACAAAATCCACAGAGGATGAACCGCTGCCAATGCTAAGCTGGTATGATGGTGGTTAGGAAAAAAATATTTCTACAGCTGATAGTTATGGTGCAAAAAGGATGCTGAGTGACATCCTTGGAGCAGGCAGATGTTATATTGACCGACGCCTTCATCTGAATAAGTCTGTGCTGGAAATGATCAGTGTGAGCACCTCTCGCTAGCGATGTGCAGAAGGGAGGTGGGAGGGTGGGCATCTGCAATGGGCTGGTCAGAAATGTCCTCTCTGTAACAGCTTGCGCTCGGATCTCACTCTGTAGATATTAAATAACTAAACGTTAGAAAACTCCAGAGGTAAGGACCACTACCTCTACTCCAAACCAAAGCCATAAAACTGAATTGAAGCCCACACCAGCACATTCCAGATACAGAAACTCCCTGTCCTCATTTTTGTACTAGCCTCGGGAATACCATTCACCATGCAAAAGTGTGCGATCACTTCTGGAAAGAAAAGCTATTGAAGCCTTAGTGCCAGATTGGCGTCATTACAAATGCAGAAAGGAAACTGTCAAATAACTGGTTGTGTTTTCAGATGTACCACATGTGATCGGGGCCGTGTTAGAAAACATGATCCATCCCATGTAAATCATGAACTGCTGAACAAAAGTCCTGTTTGTAAATTGGAATATTGGAAGCCAGCTTTCCAGTCTCTCCATTTTGAAAGTAGCTCTGCGATGCTTTGAGCGAGCACAGAAACGCAGTGGGGCTCAGCCAGGTTCCCCGGACCTTGCCAAGTTTCTAGTCAAACCCTCTCTGCCTGCATAAACTAGGAGGAAAACTGGACCCTCAAGTTTGACTTGACGCACAAATGAAGTAAAATCTGGCTCTAGAGACATTTATTCCAAACAATATAATTTGTCAGACTGACCGTATACTGTAATTCTACTAGTTACTCAATCACTTTTGTTAATTATTCCTGTTGATTTGCCCCTCTTGAGAACACACAAAAAATTGAAACCCCATAACTGAATTGAGTGTCAGTTTTTATTACACAGTTTTTGAAAACCCCATAACCCATTAGGCCTCTCTATGTGCATAGGAACATCCAGACGCATGACGAGAAAAGCAAAAAGGCTCCAAGCCAGAGTGCCAAGCCCTGAGCTAGCAGGACTTGTAAGGAAAATGTATTTTTATTAAGTGATCTGAGAAAATAGTCCACTCAAGTAGCAAATCAGAACATTAAATGAAATTTTGCTAGACATATCTATTTGTTACAGCTCACATGTTTTATGCATATATTTCAACAAAATGCTTGCCTAGAAGTTTCTTGGAAAGACAGCCGTGAGCAGCTCGGATCTGTGTAATTCTTTGTCCATCTCAGCCCTTCCTGGGCAGAAATGCTGGGCTGGAACTTATGTAGGATGTGGGTCCTGACCTGCACCACCACCTGAGATGTGATGTGAATGCTGCTCTTGCATCCTCTGCAAATGGAAAAACTCAAGTTTAATTTGAAGGCAGCTATTCTCTTCTAGTATCTCAAGACGACCTACAGGCCAGGTTGGCCGGGGCTCTGAGCAACCTGATCTGGTTGGAGATGTCCCTGCTCCTTGCAGGGGGGTTGGACTGGATGACCTTTGGAGGTCCCTTCCCACCCAAACCATTCTATGCTTCTATTTTACCACCTGCTTGCCATTGCAGGTGTACCAGAAAGGTTTGGTTTTACTCCAGAAAGGAACAAAAGCTACCTTCTGTTCTTCAAGGAGTTGTCATCCTCTGGGCAGAGCTACTCACCAAAAGGGAGATTAATATGGGCAAGGCAGCACTGAGCCATGAAAGCGTCACGTCCCTGTGTCCTGAGATAAAAGGCATCCTTCCCGAACATTTAACGACTTTCTAAAAATACAACTAAAGTAGAGATTATAGCTTTTGTAAGAGAAGCTAGTGATCCTGGGTTACGATTTCAGTGTAAAAGGTGTAAGAATGCCGAGTTCTCACCCAAGTTGGACCTTGCATGTGAACTTAAGTAAGCTGCTTTATCTTTCCGTGCCAGTATTTGTGCAGGACGCATGGGACTCTTGAAGGGTGCTAAAATTAGCTATTTATGTGCCAGACCCATTTATTCCAGACTCCAAAGAGTCTAACTTTGGAAATTTTTATTGGGTATAACTGTTTAGATTTATATTGAGAGGTTTAAAATAAGTGGGTGTGTATTTTAATTTAGAATGTTGAGGAACACATGGAAAAGTGGTAAAGAAAGGCCAAAAAAAAAAAAAGATAGAGCAGGAAAATTAAGCTATTCACCTATTAGAATAAAACCTCCATGAATTCAGAAAGCATAATGGCATGAACTTCAGCCATGAAAGAGTTCTTTCCAAAATGCTCCTAGTAGCACTGAGGGGTCCAGTGACATGGCTGGAAGAGGTCAGGTTTCTTCAGCGTGCAGTAGGGCTGGGCTTGAAACCCTGAATACTGGGGGATTTGTTCCCTTCAGTCATTATTTCTGCATTTTCTCTTCTTTTGAGTTCATCTAGGACAGTGGAGAGCTCTTGATTAATTTAGTGATTAAAAGTCAATCTTGAAATATCTTGAGCTGACTTGATGGGCTTTTTATTTACCTGCCTGCCTAAATAGATCATTGAGTTATCTTCTGTAAGTTTTTCACCCTTCCCTCTGGAGTACATTGCTATGGTCAAAGGCAGGGTGTGGGACTAGAGAAACCCACAATTTGTTCTTGCTTGGTAATCCAGATAACAAAGCATGTATTCATTTTATATTATAGCAATTCTTTTTATTGTCAGACTTTGATTTAGCCAGAATAAATATTTCTTTCCCGGTAAACCTGCCAAGGCCTGGAGGCATGCGTGCTTTTATGCTTTTGTGTGTGTGCAATACGCAGTGAAGTATGTTTGTACAATAAACGCGGGTTATAGTCTACTGCTGCGGTGAAAATAGAAATGATAGCACTGGCAAGCCAGCCAGAATGCCACTTCTCACCCATTTTCAGTGCCAGCCTTCCTCTCTCAGGTGGGTACGGGTTTAGCTGATGTTGTGAAGCCCTACAAACCATCCCCAAGAAAGCCCCACTAATGGTTTCGAGATAAAGCCGAGTTGAGTAACCGAGCTTTTCATCTGACATGAAAAGACCAGAAGCTACGTTTGAGACAAAAGCAAAAGTTTAACAAGTTACCTTGATCAAAGAGTTTTCAAAGGAACATTCAGTTATATCTGCAACACCTAAATGGAAGGGTTGTTCTTTCACTTATTTATTTTGCGATAAAGAGGGTTATTAGGTCTTGTTATCTCCCCTCACTTTAATGTATTCTGCTGAAAACCTCAGCAAAAAAAAAAAAGTGTGCTTTGTGAACAACAAAGTGACAAGTGAAAAAGAAAGATTAAAATTAGTTAAAGGATAAAAAACAGCGTGTATTTCACAGTCAAAACCTCCTGGTGTAAGCACTGATGCATTCAAATGAAGAGAACACATCTTGATTACGATGCAGCTCCGCCTCGCTGCTCCAAGTGCCTGGCTGTGATCTTTCTGCAGACAACTGAGATGGTTTCAGAGCTCTGAATTTGGGAAGAAAAAAAAAAAAAAAAAAAAAAAAAAAAAAAAAAAAAA
>WHYT01017365.1:572996-627243 GCA_009806455.1 Tetrax tetrax | reverse complement strand
GAAAAAAAAAAAAAAAAAAAAAAAAAAAAAAAGACCATGCAAAAAGAGCTTACTGCTTCTGGATTCATCACATGCATCAGATGAAAAATGAGAAGGCTGCGCATGCTGGAACAAAATTGGCAGGGGGAAACCAGGAATTGTAGGCTTGGGAAGCTGAGATTTTGCTAGCAGGGGAAGATGCTGTATCCAGATGCCAGGTTATGGTTTAAGGTTACTGCGCATTTGTGGTGAGAAAGCTCTCAAGTTTTACAGCCCTTGGTCGTAGTCCTTTTCCTGCCTCCAGACATATTTTTTTCCCCTTCAACTCATCTTATTAATCACATTTTTTTAGTCTTAGAGCCCGATTCAAAGCCCAGTGAAATCAATGGAAAATTTTCTGTTGACTTAGCTGATCTGTGGTTTAGGTCGCAATAAGATTTTTGTCTTTGAGCTATACAATGCTTGCATATTTTGCTAGCATGAATGTGAAGGAAATTGCTTCCTTAAATTGTTGTATGAATTTGAAATTTGTTCTGAGATTTGTCTCCTTTCTTTGAAGCCTGAAAAGAAAGAAAAACCCTCTTGCTCCAAACCAGAGTTTGTATTGGTGTGGTGTAATAAAAGAACACACAGCACCCACGGTATTTCCATAGCTGTTTTCTATCAGCCATACAGTTTTCTTTCCTGGAGGCTGAAATCCAGTATGGGAACAGCATCCCTTGGTGCTCCTCTACCATTTTCAGTGGTGCGGAAGTGTCCAAGATGTCAAAAGAACCTCTCCTGCTATATGTGACAAGACAAAACGTTCCACGGAGTATAAATCCTGCCTTGCTCTTCTTGACGGTGCTACAAGAGGATGGCAATTTCCTCATGCTGAAGTGTTCCTCCAAAGCCCTACCACATTTCCAGGAGCAGGAGAGCGCTCCCCAAGCCGCACGGACCTCTCCTTGTGAGAACACTGCACCTTGCAAGAGGACAAACAAGCTTGCGTGGCTTGGACTGTCCTCCCAGCTCACCAGCGGCCATGGCAGGTGGAAATATCACCTTTCAGACCATGCATGTTAACAGGAAGGGGTTTGTTGTCATCAGCATGAGCTGGGGAGAAGATGATGTCAAGGAAATGGGAATAATGGTTGTGTAACAGGGAAAAAATGCTGCTCTCTGCAGTGATAGTTACACCTGATTTAGCTACTGAAAGAAGAAGGAGAAGCCATGAAGACATTAAACCTCTTATCATCCTGATGGAGTGAAATTGAAAAAAAAAAAAAAAACCTCATGTTTATTTGGCAGCAAATGGGTTTATTAACTTCTAAAACGGTGTGTGTTTGAATGTGATAGGGAAAGCAACATTCGTCAGTGTTCACCGCATCAAAAGGCAAATTAATCCTTTGAAGAAACCTAGCTTTTAAAAATCTCCCCTGTTAAACAGTCTATCAGGAGACAGGCGGAGCTGGGAGCTGGTCCCTGGCCGCAGAAGGACCTATGGTGACGTGGGTCCAGGTTCAGCTGCTCTCTGGTGCAAGGGTGAGCTGGTTCAGCCCTACAAAACCACAATGCAGGAGCTACTTTTAGGCTATCTTTTCCCTTCCAGCTCTATTTTAACTCTTCACCCACCACAGCACCCATAAAGCTCATGGAACTGAGGTGGCATGAGGGATTTTGGTGACTTCCTCCCTCCAGCCCCACCATCCCTCAGCATTATGCCATCGTGGTCCCACCAGCCTTCTCAGGGATCTGCCGCCCTCTCCCATCGGCAGCTGGTTGCAAATCACTGTTGGTGACTTTGTAAATATTCTTGGAAGAACTTCAGCGAGCCACATGTTGCAAAAGGATCTCTACTTCCCCTACTAATAATGCTCCGCGACAGGAATATCATTTTCAGTCATGGAAACCAGTGTTGTCGCTTTCAGGGTTTTTTAGGAAGGATGCTCTGATTTTCCAATCTGCTGCTTCCTGTGAGATGCCTTCTCCCCTCCGGAGAGCTCCCCTGAAAGGCAGCCTTGGAGCCGCAGCGGCATTGCGCCCCGTTCCATGCTAACGATGAAATACGTGAGCGGCATTTCTCCAGATGGGAAAGTACCATCACGTACTGTGTGAACAGGAACGATGCAGAAATGGGAAATTTTGCTGCTTACTTTCTCTTGCCTCCTGGAGAGCACACAGATATGTAAGGCACCTTTCTGTGCACCTATGGAACTCCTCTGATATCTTCACATCTGCACTTCATCTAAAACAGAGAAATAACGGATAACGCTGAAATCACAGCCCCACATTGAGCTCATGTAACCACTCCTTTGCTGGCAGGCAAACACAGGTGAAGCACTGGGCTATCTCCAAAGCACACTGGATTTGCTGTGATTCCTGGTTGTTTCAGGTTATTTCCCTTTCCTATGCTGCTTTTCCCTATTCCGCGGTTCGTTCAGATGGGTTTCAGGATTTCTGAGGTGAGAACTGAGGCTGTTGTGCTGATTCGTATCAAAAGTGGGTGCTGGTGAAAATAAAGGAACCTAAATATTTGTTGGCTCTGAGCATGCGTTCAGGCTTCTGGCTTTTCATGGAAGCATCTGGTGCCTCTGCGTGTTGGTACAGCCTGTAGTATGGTGGGACCCCAGCACGGCAGGCATCTCAAAGTGCTCCTGTAACACAAATGAATATACTCAGCAGAAGCAAAGGAAGCCCCGAGCATGCTGCTTTTTACAGGTATTTCACTCCTAGGAGCCAGATCTTTGCGATTTAGTAATTCCTTGGTGAAAGGAAAAAAAACTAAAACCGTCCAGAGGAGCACTGTTGGCCATTTTGTTGTGTGGCTGGTGAAAAAGGGTGGGGTGAGAGGAAGGAGAAGCAGTTGTGTCTCCTAATCCCACTGCCACTGTGGCGAGGCTGGGCTGCGCCGAAGGAGGACTGAGGTGCTGAGGACGGGCTGCTGAGCCAGCTCAGCTCATGCATGAGCTCGCTCCCCAGTTGCCCCAAACCACCACCACGCTGGCGTGCGCTCTCTCCAGCCCAGAGCGGTTGGCTGGTCCAGGCAGGGATCTGCTCCCGCTTTCAGCTGCTGCATGTGGAGGTCATGCAAATTCAAGCCACCCCAATGCTTGAAAGAGGAAACTTCTTCAGGTGATGGAGCAGACGTAGTCAAAGGTACGGGACAGCAGGACATCATCACTGGCACTGCTGCATAGCACGGGAGGTGGAGAAGAAATGCCCAAATGCCTTTGGTGCTGCAGGGATACCCCACCGAGGCGATGCTGGTCCCCGAGACGCTGGAGCAGCCTCCCTGCTGGGATAGTGACACTTGTCCTCTGCCCGGACAGGCACAGAGCGACCTGTTACAGCTCAGGGTGTCCTCAGCCCTTCCTCAGCTCCGTCTGGTATCTGTCTGTAATTAGCACTTAGTTTCTGACGACGAACAAGCAGCTGTTTCTCCAAAGGGCCAGCAATGAGGACAGACATCCCTCTGGTTTGTTTTTCCAACCCCAGCTCTAAAAGCTCGGCAGGACGGAAGCATTCGTCGTTTGGCAGCTGGGCTTCCCTTTGAGTTGTGGGACAAGCAATGGCTGCTCTTCCCATTTTACAGATGTGTAGACAGGAGGCACAGGAGAGGGGAAAGGAGGAATTACACCCCAATCCCTTGAATTCCAGGCTTCAATTTCCAGACAGCTTTGCTGTGCATGGATAGCGGGATAAGACCACACTTTTAGAAGAACTGCTGGGAGAAACAGATGGCCAACACGTTAAATTAGTTTTTCTCCTTTTTGGGGGGCCTATTACAAAAAAATGAGGGCAGATCAGAAGCGTGGCCCTCTCCTCTATCTCCCAGTTCCTGTGCAAGGGGATCTCACTGGGACAGAACCCCAGAGTCAGTGTCTTTCGCCTGAAAAACCTCGCGGCAAGCCCCAGCTCGGGCAGTGCCGTGGAGATGAGGATGCGCTCGGCAAAGTGTCTGGTTTCTGGGGTTGGAAGTATTTTTTTCCCCCACTGGAAGGGAAGAAAACAGCCCTTTGAAGAGGCTCTGAAACCCAAGCAGAGTGAGCTGGGGAACATTTACTTTAAAGTACAATAATGTTTAGGTTACAGCCCCTAATCCCCCAGCCCTGTCCCAGCAGGGTGTCGCAGGGAAAGGGGCTTTCGGAGCAGGGCCGGTTGCAAGTGTGACGCAGGCGAAGGGCTCCCAGGGAAATGCTCTCACATTTTTTCATGCAAAGATATTTTAAAAAGCAAGAGAGAGATGGCCCGGGTGGGAAATACATCCTAACAGATGTGTAATATCATTAAAGCTGACTCTAATATAATCTAAGCTGCAGTTTGGTGTATTAATGCTTTGTTTATCTTTAAGCACAGATGGATATTTTTATTAGCATTACTTTGTTGATGCAGCTTCTAGAAAGGTTAGTCTGGAGGGCAGATGTCTGTGTTATGAGAGAGTGTTCACGCTGGGGTGACTAATCAGAAAGGTGCAGCTTTTCCATGAAAATTTCAATTAGAAAATTAAACCTCGTCAGCGCAGGCAGCCAGGATCTGGTGTTTGGTCCACGTGTGGCCAATTAGGATGAGTTACAAAAGTCCTTCCTCCCCAAAACCATCCTTGGGGCCTGTTCTTGTGCCCTCCTGGGATTAACCCTGTCTGTGATACTGGTGTGAAATGGGATGCTGTGGGTGCTGGTGAGCCAAGGAAGGGCAGGAGGCAGCATGAGTGTCTGGTCCAGTGGCTGGTTTCTCTATGGGGACTCATGATTTTAGGGGTAAGCATGGCATAAAAAGGGATAAAAGCCAGGGTGCAATGGGGCTGGGACTGTAACAAGGACAAAGGGGCTTGGTTGAATGTTTGTGTTGAAAAGAGTGATTTGAACTGCTCTTAAATAAGGGGCAAATTGGCTTTCTTCATCCACTTGTCGCTCCTTGAAGCAGACTTAAAATGAAATCCGCTGAAGACACTTGTATTAGCTCCAGACCCAGATATCTTTCTTGTGATGGAGTCCAGACCATTGCAGTCAATTGGAGGCTGCTCGTTAGATTAGACCCTCAAATGGTAGCCAGTACCAGTTTCCTTAGAGATTTTATGGTCCCTGTCTGAAAAGGTAACACCTGCTCAGGCCGGGGCAGCTGTGAGGTGCCCTGAGCTTGGGGATCCTCCATCTGAGCCCCAGGGAAACCCCCCCCACTGCCCCACAGGGCACTCGGGTGATGGAGGCGTGCAAGCTGGATTTCTGCTGCTCTTAGCACAGCTTTCTCTTCTGCAGAGTGCCTGGGACCCGGGAAATGCTGTAGCACTACCGCGTTTTCCCCTATAAACTAGGATGGGAGGCAGCAACTTGGTCCTGGGGAGGGAAGAAGTCTGAGCTCCGGTGGTGTCATTCCGTCGGCTGGAGGATAAGGCAGAAATCTCCCATTCTCAAGTTTGGTTTCCCAGATTTCCCGTTTTCTTTTCCTGAGCAGAGGAAAAAAGCAGTGAGGCCTCGAGGCAGGACAGCTCCGAAGGGAAGCCCTGCTTTCTTTAACCTGCTAAAGGGGTTTTGAAATTGTCCCCACCTGAGGTGCTGCGTTAGCTCAGGAAGTATCAGAGCAACCCCTGGTAGCCCAGGGGACTGCAGCCTTCCAGCCAGCGACAAATCCCTCCAGCGATCGAGCACTGAAGTTGTGTCTGGGCTGAGCTGGAAAAGAAAAGGCACAAACCCCGCGAGCACGCTGACAACCAAGCAAACAAGCGATGGTGTTCGGCTCTCAAGAAGAAATTCCCACCCAGTACCAGAGTAAGGTCAGGCACTTGCCTCTCCTTGCTCCTGGCTTGAGTTCACTGCAACAGGACCTGCTTTGAAAAAAGCAGCTTGTTCCTAAAAAGAACATAATAATCGTGGGACTGCAGCCGTGAGATCCATCATCCAGAGATCTAAAGGCAGGAAGGGATAAAAGTGTCCTTTTTCTGGGGATTTTCACTACCCCAGCCCTCCTTCCCCGCAGGTCAGCCTGTCAGTCATCCAGCTCTCCCACTGCAATTCCCAAGAAGCAAAATTTCAAATGAAGGGGATGCTCAGGCACCCTGACTCCAGGGCTGGTGACTTTCTGCCACAGCCCAGGGCTTGGCAGGGCATAACGAGATGGGGGAACTGGTAATGGGGTGCCCCGGTCACTGTACCATGGGGAGGCAACGTGGGGTGCCTGGAGAACCCCCGCTTCGGCAGCATAAATAGTGAGGAAGGGGAAAGAAAATAAAAAAATCTCATTTACATTGTTACAGAGCTGCTGTCATGACTCCAATAGCTCAGTGTTTGACGTTGGGGATGAAACCATTTGATTATTCACAGACAGCGCAGTGCATCTCCATCCACTGCGCATCATCGTTGGAGAGCTCAAACAGAGCTGAGATTTGCAATTAAGTCTGTTACTTTGTTTCTAAGTTAGAGTTAATTGAAAATGCCCCTTAAAGATAAGGCTCACTCGAGCAGGATTCTTGATTTGATTCCTGTCAGAAGGTTATTGCCCTGATCCGAAAACCACAGGAAAAATCAAAAAAGCCAGCAGACAGGTATCTCAAAGCAGGCAGGCTTGGTTTCTAACATCCCAGATTGCTCCTCTTCCCCAAATCCTCTGAAAAGTCTGGTGGTTAAGCGGAGGCAGCTGTTTGGGTTATTTTCTTTCACCCATGTGAACGTTCACAGCATCACAATCCCTTTTAGAGAAAAACCAGAGCAATTGCAAACACATAAGGAAGCTACAAGTAGAAGCAAATTTCTTTCTTATCATAACTTTCCCTTTCTTCACTGTTTGTGACTAAATAAGACTGATTTTGAATATGTGGTCCAAAATTAGTGGCTGAGATCCCCATTTGGAGTAAAACAGAGACTCTGGCTCTCTAGTCCTGGTGCTTCTGGCTAGGTATGAACCAGACATCATGAACACAGAACCGCTCACCCAAGCCTGCAAGCAGCCTGGACCCACGGCTCGTGGGAAAGTTGAACTCCTCCTTCATTTCAGCTCTGAAGCTAAAGATGGTATTTTTAAGGAAAGATGATCAGCATTAGTTTGATATGTTACCAACTGAAAGTAAGTATTTGTCAACTGACGTGGGGAAACGTGATGGAGTGCTGAATGCAGGGGAAGATCCCACCTTTACCTGGGAGCAAAGCTGATCCTGCACGTGCAGAGTATCGCTGTGACACAAAGGTGCATCCTTCCATTTGGAGGCAAAAGCCTCTATTTTGGGGTGCCTCCACTTCTCCTTCTGTTAATTTCCAACTGATCCCCCCAAGCATGGGCAACCATCACTATTTCACCAGCTCAGGCAGTTTCTGTGAAGGCACAGAATCACATTTCCTCCCCCGCCCCGCCGTCTCCTGCCATTAACAGGTGGCGGATGAAGCGAGCTCCGCTCGTATGTTTTGCATCAGTTTGCATCACCTACTACACAGCTCTTACAAATGAATCTGTCAAGCCTAGCTGGCACCTCTCAGGATAAATGATGCAAATCTGGGGCCGCGTGAGGCAGCCTGTGCCCGCAGCGCCATCCGTGAGTGCCTGCAGCCCGGGGAATGTCTCTGCAAACATCTGTTGTAGTTTGAGGAGAGATGGCAGAACGGAGAGAGAAAATCCCCAATAATGGATGTTCTTGAAGTTTTTGGAAGCTCAGCGGGAGAGAGGAAGTGGGGTGGGGAAACAAATGAGAGAGAGGGAGAATATTTTGCCCGGCAGTCACTCATCACTTGAGCCAGGTGATTATTAATTATCTCTATGCATTGACACAATTTGCTAGTTTTCTGGGTAGGTGGGTCCTGCGCTTAGTCATCTTGGCATTTTTAAAGATGAATGAAGAATTACCTGAGATGTAGAGCCAGGAATGAGAAAGATAAATAACACCAAGAAGCTGATCGCTGCCCGTCCGTCATAAAATTTCTTTAGCTCTGACAGCCGGTACATAAGCAATGAATGAATGCTAGCTACACTTCCTCTCCGTCTGCTTCCATATTTCACTCCTATTGCTTAGCTCGAGGGAAGAGCTGGCCAGACACACCTTCAGGATGAAAGGAGGTGCTGGACCATTCACAGGATCAGGATGATACTCGGAACAGGAATGCCAAAGCGTTAAGTTTATTAGAGTTACTTTGCCAAGAGCATTTTTCACTTCCTCCAGTTTGGAAATATTGGGAAAATAAAGTCAGAGAGAAGGTGATCAGGATCCCAACTGTACCCAGGTTTCATGGTGTTGTGTTTCTATCCCCTTGGTCCATACAAGGAGATGTTCAGCTGTTCTGAAGCCCCAACCTGTATCATCTACACTTCAGCTGGAAACCAACCACAGAGACCTCAAGACTCTACTGAAATATCCATCAGCCCCTGCCATGGGCTCTCACAACTGTTCTTCATTTTTGGGCCTGCAGGCAGCTGGGACAAGAGCAGGTTCTCCCACCTGCAGCCATGCCCTAGAGCCACTGCTGCCCCTTTCATCTTTGAAGTCCTAAAGTAATGAAAATAAATATTATGAGGTCTATAATAATGACAGGGAACAGGATGTTTTGATCATATTAATTGCTCAGGATCACAAATCAATGTTTCCCCAGTGGCCAGCTTAGCCTCGCCGTGCACATTCAAACAGATGTGACCTTGATGAGCAGGGATGCTGGGGGCTTGAGGCAAGCGTGCAAGACAAATGAATGTGCTCCGGCAGATTTATGTGAAGTTATTCCTTGGTGCAGAAAAGTCTATCTTCTTTCTCCTAACTGCTCCTCCAAAAGTGACTTTTCTTGTATACGAAACATGAGCAATCTGCAGAGGTAGTGACAATGTCAAGAGGTCTTTAAGGAAAAAATGTTTTTGTGGGGCTGGAGCAGAGAGGCAGCAAAGTGGAAACAGAGGCGTAATTCATTCAGAACAAGGTGTCCTCATTCATTTATAGCAGCCTGCTCTCCCCGTAAAGGATATCCTGCTCAGACAACGTGGGTACTTTCTTTTAACCTGTCCCTGCATCAGAAGAGATCATGGATCTCTTCCTCTGCAACTGAGACTCTTTCATTTCGTGCCACCATCATGCCAAGAAAAGCCACAGCAGCCAGCGGGGTTGAAAGGGCTATCTGTAAACACATGTTTACTGAAACTCCTGGTAAACCAGCCATGGAGTCATCCCCTCCCGCAGCTGTATAGTTCAATTCTTCCTAGTCTCAGGCAATAACATCAGGCTTTCACTAGTTCCTGATGAAATTAGGCACTAGAAGCCCAAATACCGTGTGTATGTGTGAGGGAGAGCAAGATGGAGATAGGAGGTCCGCATGGGGCTGAGAAGAAAATGCTTTGCTTCTTTAACCTTCTGAAATGAAAGAGCTGAAGTAAATCAGTAAATACTAACGACAGATAGGCCTGTGAACAATAGGCTTCTTAGCATATCTTAAAACTCTGATTAGCACCACTGCTGCTGGCATGTGGGATGTCCCGGAGCCCATCTGGTCCCAAGGGACTGCAGATACCGTCAGTGATTTATGAAGGTCCAAGTGCTGAAGAGGACATGTTCTTCTGCTATGTCCACCGTGGTGTCCCTGCCTCTGGGAGCCTCTTGGAGCTGTGTCTCACAACTTCAGAACCCATCTTCTGGATTCCAACCTAGGATGACTTTGGTACATCCTCCTCAAGGTCAGTACTGACGTGGTCTCATAAACGTTAAGGGATCATTATGATCATCCGGTCTCATATTCCTAGGCTATAGGACTTCCCTGGACTCATTCCTATTTGAACCACAGCATGGAGAAGCATCCTGTCCTGACTTCAAAAGTTCCAGTGATGAAAAATCTACCACAACTTTGCAAATTCTTCCAACGATTAATTATGGTCACTGCTAGAAATAAAATTAAAAAAAAAAAAAAATCTTCTTTTCAGTTTACATTTGTTTAGCTTCAGCTTTCAGGCCATCTGAGGAGAGCATCTATAAATGCATTGGGTTAACTGTGGTTGAGTAGACTTTCCATCTGGAGAGGTGGAAAGGAATCATAGTGGTCAGGTAACCCCAACTTGAGAGGCCTAATTAACATGATGGATGGGGTTACAAAAGGTTAAGTCTCTGCAGGAGGAGGCAGCCCTCCTGGAGACAGAAGCAGGGATTTTCTGGCTTGTGGGACTCTGACAGACAGCTTTGTCTCGAGGGCCGTGATCACGAAAAAAGGGGTGAGAATTAGCCATCGTGGTACTGTAGTAGTGAGGTCTCGTGCAAATGTGCTGTGTGTTAGGTGAGAGAGAAGCAGAGGAGACTGGGCTGGGATTCACCAAGTGGGACAGAGCCCTTCCTGAGGTGGCTGTGATCCTAATAGGTGGTGAGTCCTGCCTACAGCTGCTGAATTGCCTGGCACGGGTAGGAAGGTGTTTCTGTATCGGCACTTGAAAACCAGGTACCTATGGCCAAGAGCCTTGCTCTGGTCCCTGTCTCAGCTAATCCCTCCCAGGGATGCCGAGGGCTTCAGGCAGCACCAGAGAGGGATGCAAGGACATGGGGAGGGGTGCAGGCTGTGGTCAGAACTTTCAAATTCATCACACAGCTGTGGAAAACTGCCAGGGCTTGTAGACTGGAAATAAGACTACAAAGAGCTGCATGGACCTTACAAGGCAGGGTGGGAGGACTGGTTTCCCAGTGTGCACGGTTTCTGTAGACTCTCAGTGCAAAGCCACAGTACCTCGGCGCTCGCTCAAGCTGGGCTGACCCCAGCCTCGCTCTGCCAATGCAGAGTAACAAAGGCAAGAGCAGAAAGAGGACTTCTTTCACCTCATCTTTAGTGCAAAGCAGCCCTGGGTCCCCTGAAAATGCGAGAGTGGATTCTGCCTGAGATGGCTGCTTTCAGGTGTTTCACAGCTGCAACTGAAGGGAAGATCTTCCTAATCACTGCTGTAATTTGTGGACCTATAGGCTGCCACTGTAAGAAGCAATATCTCCTCTAAATTCTTATTGTCCCTAGTCTTTACTGTAGGATCTCTGGCTGGCATTAATTCACCCCACCCTTGATTTGAGCCCTTGGCAGTTCATTCCCTTGGTCTTGGGGAAGACTTCTCCATGTGCTAATTCCACCGTGCCCTCCTTAGCCAGCGTAAGAAACAGTATGACTCTGACTACTGTAACAAGTAGCCCATATTAGCTAGGGTAATGTCATGAATTCACCATTTTTGTCTTTAGGATGAAAATATCCCTAATTAACAACTTTTCTGCTTCTGAAGGATATCTACACCCCAACAGGCTGCAAGTTCATCAGGAGGGGAAACCTGCTCCTAGAAACAGAGTCCTTCCTTATGATCACAGTGCCTTGGATTTGTGAAAGTTCGATTATCAAAACAATCATTTGTCCGGCGTTGAAAAGCTTCGAGGAAAGAAAGAAAAGTCAATATGTTTGACCTCACTTCTGGGAAAGAAACTCTTGGGAGTCATTACAAGTCAACTGTGGAAGAATCAACACAGTGATTTTAATGGATGAGTCTGAAACAAATTCCTTCCAAGAGCCAACATTCTTCTGTCCTTCAACCCGCACTTGAACGAGCAGAGAACGGAGGTCGTCTTCTAAAGCAAAAGTCCTCTGCTTCCTTGGGTATCTGAGAAGAGAGAAGGGGGATAAGTGG
This sequence comes from Tetrax tetrax, assembly GCA_009806455.1. Taxonomy (NCBI): domain Eukaryota; kingdom Metazoa; phylum Chordata; class Aves; order Otidiformes; family Otididae; genus Tetrax; species Tetrax tetrax. The sequence continues at coordinate 615,690 of WHYT01017365.1, read as the reverse complement.
AAAATAATTTATCAGACCTGAAGGGAAACAGAGTTTGTCAGGATTTCCTCGCTGGTGCAAAAGCAGCAGCAGTGTATTCAAATGTGGTCAAACGTAACACACTCATTTTTCTCACTTAGGTCGTGGTTCTGGAAAACATCTCGGAAAAGCACTTCAGTACGTGCTGACGCTTAAACCTGGGTGTGAAGCCCATGCAGACTCAGGAAACTCAAGCACGTGCTTACAGATAAGCATGTACACACTGGAGTGCTGTCCTGATTAGAGCGTATGTTTAAGTGGCTCCTTGAGCCGGAGCCTCTGGCTTTGAACAGGCACTCCTATTCTTTGTGTTAGGCAGAAAGAACCAACTAAACACTCGCTTGTTTTCTATAGCACTGACCAGAACCACCTCGAGCACCAGGGCAGCAGACATAAGCAGGAAAATTGACTCTGATCATCCCTGGGGTCATTTAACTAAAACACACATTTCAGACGAGCCAAGTGTTCACCAGCGCTTTTCAACTCCCATGGTGTCAAAACAATTAGCAGATCACAGCAGCCCCCATCCGCTGGTGCTCCAACAAAAGCATCTGGCCAGCACATGGAAATTTAACACACGCACCAAGCAAGCTCCTCCACGCACCGTCCGCTGCCTGCAGGACAACACAGTCTGGATAATTCTTGTATCGCCAGAGAGGTTATGCAATTCAACTTCACGTTTTGAAAAGAGATCACGGCAGGATTCCAAATATCTATTGATATCATTCAAACTGCAACCTGGTAACAGGCACATAAACCTACTTCAATGGATTACCTCTGTTAGAATTGATTCATAAGTTGTTTTCTTTCTAATCCAAGACCTTCTGTCCCTTTGCTGTTAGTTGCACTCCTGTCTCACCTTGGTAATTCCAGTAAGTATAATTTGATGATAAAGAAATTAGCACTCTTTCAGGTTGGTAGATTAAATCATAGCTGTCAGATTGGAAATACGCTACAGCCTGATCATTTAAAAAGCAGAGGCAGGGAAGCAGTCAGCCAGTGTGGATGGAAGTGAGCTGTGAGACTCATTTCTGTGTCTGACATTCTCATAAGAAAACAGAAGAAAATGGGGGCGTGGATGATGCTAAATGTGCTTTCGGGCTCTTTTGTTAGGGAGGACTCCAAAAGCCTGTGGTGGGGATGCTCAGGGTGTCTCTAGCCAACCAGGCTGCCTCTCTTCTGACGCCTGAGTTGCTAACACGGGTGGAGTGAACACCTTGCACCAGCTGCTGGGTGACTCCACTTTGTTGTTCCAGTCTCCAAAGGGAATAAAAGACTGCAAGCGACCTCCGGCACCTCCTGCCTGGCAATCTATGGAAAAGGCCGATCAGATAGCAGATCTTGTGAAATACATCCTAAAAAGATGAGCTGCAAGTACTTGCCCAGCAAGAATAGGGCATGGGGATGGATTGACAGTTGATTATAAAAGTCCCATTCAGTCAGAAATGGATTTCATTAATCAAACACATTTTTCACATAGCTTTGGACCTGGCTGAAAATGTTCCTTCTTATTTTATTATATGGCATTTATTAACACAGCTATTAGCTATGTTAATGCAACCTCAGAGGTATTTTCATTGACTCCTAACAGACACGTCTTGTGTATGCCACATAGAAAGCGCGACCAGAAGGAATCTGACGCAACCAACCCTTCCTTTGCAATCAACGTGGGATCCAAAACAAACCTCTGGTGCTCCCAGCATCGCTGCCCAAGGAACCAGGCATCCTACAAATAAATACTGAATTGCAAACCTGCGGCAAGCCAAAAATAAATCTGCTTCACCTGAAGTGGAAGAGAAGGCAGAGTTCAAGCCTACTACTGAATTGGTGGCCACAGGCCAACACCGTTCACTTCAGGGCAGTATAACACGATTCCTCTGACAGGCTGACCCACTGGGCTAGGAAAATAAGGCCGTATAACTTTCTCCCTATGCCCTGCTGAATGGCATCCACCTCCCTCCACGGGCCGTTCCCCGGGGCAGAGCCAGCGCAGGACCTCAGCCGCGCTCCCGCCGTGCTCTTAGGGCTCAGCGTGGCTGGCGGGCGGTACTGCCACACCTCTTCTCTGCGTACCCCCCACAGCTTATTCATTTGCAGTCCGCCGGCTTCCTGCTCGCCTCTACCATTTACATGTTTTGCTTCATTCAAACGCTTTTCAGTCTACATCAGGGCTGTCTTTTTTTGCTTTCTCCCTCCCTGTGTGTGTGCAGTTAGCACACCTTGCCCAGCCCCACGGCACTGGTGTGCCCGTCAGCTGCAGCTCACAAAGAGCAAACGAACTCGGTCATAAAATGTGTGTGAGTAGGAAATTCATTGCAAGATTGCATGCCAAAACATTTCAAATGTGGATTTTTATTTTTTTTTTAAAGCCACATACGCAAGCACTGGAGTGCCATCTTTGCATGTAATTGCTTTTTTCCCCTCTCTGGTGTCTTTGTGGTAGAACATCTGTTGTCTCGTCACTAACTGTCCTCCATGGCTTTGGTGTCTCTCAGGAGGATCCTGCATTGTGCTGATGTAGCAGTCTCTGGCACCCTCTGTGATCCTTCAGTGCTCCCTCGGATTTGTCCCTGATTGCTGGGTTACCTCTTTCTGTCCCAATTTGTTGTCTCTACACCCTGCCACTTCGTTTGACCCACTCATCATCAGTGCAATAATGCTGATATGTTAGAGATGGTGCATAGCCTTCTGAGGTTGCCTGCCACTGACATGGCAATCGGGACACCTACCTACCTCTATGCGGTGGCTCTGGCACCCACAGTCCTGCAGGACCCTGGGCACATCACTTAATCTTACCCTCCCCATAAATCTGTGAGCACAGGAACACACGCACGTGTTCCTGGGTTGCAGAAGGGAAGCTGAACTTGTGTTTCACAGATGCCTGTTGGCAGCCCCTCTCCTAGTCAGCCCTTCCTCTCTAGACCCCAAATGTGAAATATTTGCCTTATTTTCCTCAGTCCAGCTTGTCCATTGAATGCAAGCAGGGATGGACTCTTTACGCATTGGTACAGCACTCTGCCCAAGGGTGCAATGTAGGGCTATTGGGGCAACTTCAACATAAGCGATGCCTTACGCGTGTGTGAGGTGTGACTTTGGGAGAGGAATTCATATTCCTGTGCTAGAGACCTGGAAATCTGAGGTGCTGGGAAGAGATTTGCCCAGTTATCAGCCATGAGGTGCCCATGGCCACAGGCATGTGGCCAGAAATAGGAGCAGAATCATTCATAGGACCCGGAAACATTTATTTACCGAGAGGGTGGTCAAACACTGGAACAGGCTTCCCAGAGAGGCGGCCGATGCCCTGTGCCTGTCAGCGTTCAAGAGGCATTTGGACAATGCCCTATGCTTTAACTTTAGTCAGCCTCAAAGTGGCCAGGCAGCTGGACTAGATGATGGTTGTAGGTCCCTTCCAACTGAAAATATTCTAATCTAGTCTAGTCTAGTCTAGTCTATTCCCCATTCCTCATTTCCCCGCCCCCAAATTGTCCTTCCTGCTTGTGCGGCGGTGCCAGCCATGAGTCCCAGTGTTGTGTTATCCTGGCAGCAGGGTGTTGGTTTGGTCTCTCACGGAACTTTTCAATTGGTTTTCAGTTTTCCCTTCGAGCTGCTTTCTTTGAAGTCTGCTTTTTCCAGACAGTTAATTCCTCCAGTGCTTTCCCCACAAAATGCCTTAAACTGCTTCAGAATGGGAAACGGAGGGTGCATTAAGGGGTAAACAGGACCCAGCTTCCCCAGCCCCGTGGTGGTACGTCGTTGTCAGTCCCTGCAAGACAGGCACGGGGACAGTTGGGTGCAAATCTCTCCCGAGCCTTCTGGGAGCTGCACTGGAACAAGGACCTTGTCTGTCTCCCCTCCCTCCCATCCCGGCCCTCGTGCCTTTGCTGACGTCCCGTCGCATCCCGCTGATGTGACCATTCCTCTGCAGCTCCCGGGGCCTGCTCTGCTGATTTTATCCTTTTACCTCTGAAACACCCTCCACATTTTGACACTCTCCCTCCACACTACAACTCCCTTCTGCATCCGCCTTTAAAGCCGAAGCTTTTGCTGTTTATTTTTTGCGGGCAGCAGGTCAGATTTACCCCTAACAGAAGGCGACTGTTCCTGATCTGTCCTTAGGGCTCCTCTGTAGCCTGCCTGTCTTCAGGGCTTTACCTTGCTGTTTTCCAAAACTGCCAACGTTACTATGTTGGGTCAGACTGGGACCTGTCTAGCCCAGCGTCCTGTCTGGCACTGGAGGCTTCAGAGTCGCAAGAAACCTCAAATCTACATTTACGGGCTAGCAACCCCCCTCTTCCCAAGCCTCTCTGCCTGCGTCCCGCCGCGCGGCTATTTTTGCTCTGCAGCTCCTCCTGGAACTTGGTTCAGTTTTAAATTCTAATCCTGGGATACTGAGGATGCTGTAGTTCTCTTTGAAAAGATTTACTACTAATCTCTCCGGTCTCTGTGACAAAGGACAGTTTCTCAGTGTTACCTCAAATGTTAAAATATTAATGAGGAGAGAGTTTGGTGGCTGGCAAAGACTGTCTTCGCTAGCGCTGGCGATGGGCTTAACGATCTCTGTGCTTCTGCTACTGGAAAATGAACATCTTACACCAGAGAGATTAGACAGACCTGACACCTTTAATAAAATATGGCCTGTATTTCTACAGATGTATTAAAAGTCATTTAAATCCTTTAATGCTTTATGAAATAGCAAAGCTTTGTGTGAATCTATTTAGCATCGTCTTTAAGCGCTGCAGTAGGTTTTATTTCGACCCAGCTCCCATTTGTAAAGTGCTCTCTCTCTATATCATGTTTATATATATATAATTTTTTTCCACCCAGATGACTTTTTGAAATGAATAAAATGCTCATAAAAGGTGCATGGTTGATAGCACTGTAGCCCATAGCCAAGAGTTTCGAAACGGGCTGCCTGTGAGAATCTTAAATCTCCATTTACGGGCTGAAAGCAGCAGCCTGACTTTCCTCTATGCTCGGCACCAGTGATCCCACTGAGTCCCATCTCTCCCAGGGCATCACCTTGTACCAGGACATGGCCACCACGGGCACAGACAGCTTTGAGGAGAGACTGACCACCACCAGGCAGCACTTGGTGGCCACCCAGCCAGAGTCAGTAGCCAAAACTGGTACCTAGGAGAGCCTAGGGCACCTTGTCTGAGGATCTGTCTTTTTCTTGGTTTCACTTGGTTTGGGATGAGGACAAAGCTGCTGCTCGGTCACCTCTCCCTACACGGTCACCCATCGTCCCCGGGCTGTGGTTGGAGAGCTGAGGCAGTGCCTGCGGGAACGGTGCTCGCCTGAGCTCACCGCAGAGCGGCAACGGCTTTTTAATGCAAAGGTTTTCCTCGCTGCTGCTGGTGACGGGGTGCTGGTAGAGTTTTCAAGCGCAGAAGTAGAAAGCCCTGCACTGTGGGGCAGGGAATGGAAAGGAAGAGGAAAGCATTTCCCTAGCAGGGGGGTATGGAGATGGCTTGACCCCGCGCTCGAGGAGGCAGGTTCTGTTGTCCCCGCAGCGCTGGGCAGCCCTGTGCAGTCACCCAGGACTCAGGTCCCCACTCTGGCCTCGGGTGACAAACCACTGACCGTGCCGCTCTGCCGCGTGTCGCCAGGGCTGCCTGTCCTCGGCCACGGCCCACGACCACCCTCTCCCCCTCTGCCCATGCAGATGGGAAATACTGGGCCAGGTGGAGATCAGTGAGTAACCGACCTTTTTTTAGTTTGCTGGTAATTCTGGAAAAAAACCACCAAAAGCTGTGTGGCTTCCACTGTGTTGCCAGAACTCAAAGATTTCTGCTTCGAAAAGGAAGATCATGTGCCCTAAAACCCACGTGAAGGACGGGGACTCTCCCATTTCCCTGCAGCAGGGCAGGAACGTGGGAGATCAAGTTCAGTTCCCACGACTGCCTGATTACAACTCAAACCCTCTTCTCCCATTAAAAGGCTCCAAGAAGAAGACCATTAATGCATGCTCAGGCAAGCTCCATCCATCCCATCGCTGCGGCCAGTTCCACTTACTGCCAAGGATTTATCTGGCTGCTGAGAGAAGGGCCAAAAGGATGTGCCCGACCCCGCGGCCCACCGGGCAGGGGCTGCCTGGGGAGGGGAGCTACGCGGTGCAGATCCCTCAGGCATAGAGGGCACCTGGGGCTGCCCACATCCCTCCTGAGCACCCTAAACCCTTGAGATATTGGTAAACCAACTCTCTGTTTCCCACACTCCTTTGAAGCTAGATTTGCATTTCATTTGCTTTTGTTACCGTGCCTAAAAGGAGCTTTTTTTGTTTGGGTTTTTTTTTGTTTTTGTTTTTTTTTTTTTTTTTTCCTAGAGGGAGCTGAACAGAGCACTGCACAGCCACATGTTTTTGGTGGGTTGGCTCAGGAGAGCAAGCTCTAAACTCAAGCTTTGGTTACCTCCAGCCAAGAGCTGGGTTTCGAGTGCTAAGAGCCGGAGCTTTGCCTGCCTTTAGCTGTACAGGCACGGGGAGCACCAGGCTCCAGTAACAGAAAAGTGAGGTCTCCCTTGCGTGTGAACGGGTCAAACCTTCAGTCTTTTCCCGAAAAAGCAGAAGTGACATCCGCTCTGCAGATACAGACGACTTTAACAAAAAGAGCCGCTCCTGCCAGCAATGCCACTCTTGTTTCTCCATCTTCTTGCAAAACCTTAGGATAAAAATAAATATATATTTTTGCATTTCTGCTTATAGAGAGCTTATTTATGTAGGCACAGCCTCTTTGTTGGCATCAGCCTTCCAGGCCAGTCATGGCACAGTCAGCGCGTTGTAAAAGCCAGTGGAGTGGGTTAGCAGCTCTCCCCATAAAACCTGCTCAAAGCCTCGCTCTGTTGCTGTGCGTTTAACTTCCCCATTCGGGGGCCGGCGAGAGCAAAGGCGACCTGCATATGGAAACTTTTAATTAAGCTACTAATATAGAGTCGAGTCATTTCTGGCGGAGGTTTAAGCAGTCTGTGGGAGAAGTGCTGAGTTGTGGGAGAGGAAGGCAGCGCTTGTCTCCAGCCCTGGAATCTGTCCATTCATCAAACAGTCGTCCCAGGAGTTGAAGCTGATCCAATTGCGTGTCAACAACATTGGCCATGCCTCATTAGAAATCAGTTGTAAAAAGTTTTTTAAAAGAGCATTAATTCATCTTGTTTCTCTTTTTCCCCCTTTGCTGTGGATTTTCATCACCCATAGTGAGAATTTTAGGGGAAATTGTTTCTCAGTGGCTATTTTCCAGGGCAGACAATTTATTTTTTCTCTTCCTCTGGTAGAAATTCTGGCCAGTCTTTTTTAAAAAAATTATTATCTAAAGTCAAGCTTCCAAACCCACAGCCTGATTGGCAAGTTGAGCAGCAAGAGAACATCAAAGGAACTCAGCAGGTCCGAGTATCACACACACTTCCCGAGGTGCGTCGCCATGAACTTTGGAGTCCCCCATTCTTATAGCTCCAGCCCAGCCTCGACGATGCTCTAGAGCATCGGCAAACGGCTCCACTCATACCATTCCAAGGGGAAATGAGTCCCGCTTGTCCACGAGGAGGTTGGAGAACCACAGACTCCACTTGCCACATTGAGGAGCTGCGAGTACGTGGAGGTGTCAGCGAGCGGCAGTTGGCTTTCCCAGCTCTTTCTGAGGCTTCTGAATTTATGTTTCTTTCATATTGGGATGAAATGAAAGCTTTCCTAAAGCCTTGTATGGAAATGGAAGCCATCCTCGTCCCACCCCACTCTAGAGAAGGGAGAGCAGGGACCAGTCCTTCTCTGCCGCAGAGCAGGGAAGTTTTCCAGCCAGCAGGAAAACCCCTTATCTATCTCCCCATAGAAACAACACCATGAAGAAATCTCTTTTACGAAGACATGGAAGAAATCAAATGTCACCAACAACATACCATCTCCCAGCCCTGGCTCTGGGACATCGGCATTCGCCCAGGGACACGCCATGAAGGCTGCGAGCGTTGCTGAGCCCCTTCCCTGCAGCTGGGAGGTACTGATCCACTATTTACCTCTCTTTCTTCCTGTTTATATACAAAAACCTGATGGTATTATTTTGTTAAAATGAATAGTTGCTGCTCCTTAAAGAAAATATTTAAGTTGCTATAGCAAGTGTGTCCTCCTAACACACCCAGCCCATCTGGCCACACACCCACGTGTTTGAACCCATTTTTACTCAGCTGAGAAACAACCTTCTCTTCCTTCTGGAGCAGGTATTAATATCCTCTGGCTCTGGCTTACAGCTTATCTTCGCGCAGCAAAGAGGAATTCAGCGACTATCATTTTGCTACTGGGATTTCTGAGCAAGCCCCGGGGCACCTTGGCCTGATTGAAGGTCATTGTGCTGAAAGAGAATTTGATGAGGAACGGACAAGATAATTCAGCAGAACAGGGAGAGGATCCAAAAAAGAAATGTAAAACTGAAGCAAACTGAGACCTTCCTGGCGTATCTGAAACTCATGAAGGAAAAAGGGAGGCCTGGATCTGCCGCGACAGCCGGGGCTGGCGGAGTGGAGCGAGGTGGCTCTCGCTGTGCCGTACCGGCGCGTAGGGAGGGCTCTGCCAGTCCCTCTGTGACCCAGGACAACTCACGTAGGGGGGATTAACAAAAGCCATGCCATGAACCAGGCTCTGCGTGGGAGCTCAGCCATTAGAGGTGATTCTGAACTCCTCCGCAAATCTCTTTTTGCTTCACTTCCCCTGGTAGAACGGGAAGAAGATATTTCCCTCCTGGCTCATCTGTAGAGCGTAAATGCTCAGGGACAGAGCCCGTCTCTCGCTGTGCCAGTGCCATCCGCATCAGAACTGGGCCACCATAAGGACTGAACTAAATTACAGCTGTGCTAATTAATACTAAATGACTGTAATTGTTACAATACTGTACCAGAGGCGCAGGAGAAGGTATTGGATTGCAGACAAGGTGGTTTGGGGAGTCTGGTGAACACAGTGTGCCAGGAAGGATGCTTTTTCAAACGAAAGGGTGAGTGATGATCCAGGAGAAGGCAGGACAGACACACAGCCACCATCAGGTAGCCCAGAGCCCCGTAGGGGGAAGGGGCCTTGTGTCAGTCCGCTCCCACCCTTGAGGGTGTTATCACATGGAAAGAGGAAAACGCAGTGACCGAGGAGCAGCAAACAAGGCAGAGGAAATGGAGATGGTGGAAAAGTTGGGAACAGCACTAAGTTTTCTGGCAGGAAGGAGGAGCGGACACAGAAGTGAGCGGACGTCTTGCTGAGGAGGGGAGGCTTTCAGGGAGACGGCAAGGGCAGACGAATGACTGACTGCTCCCGGAGGCATCGGGAAGGCTGTTAGAAATACATCATGGGGACACAAAAGGCAAAAGAGAAAGTAGCTCCATCAATAAATAAGGAGGAAGATTAAATTAATGGTGACTCCAAAATGGCTGAGCTGCTGAACTCCCTTTTTAAAAATCAGTCGTTAACAAGAAAAATAAGGGAAAGAGGTACTGCATGGGCAATTAATTAGGAGTTTCCCTTGCCAGAGCCTGGCGAGCTGTGGCACCTCACGATCCTCCCTCCTGCCCTCAGTCCCAGCTCAGAGAGTGGCTGTGCTACTGGGACCGGCGCTGCTGTCGGCAGACGGCTTGGGTCATCTCTTTGATGTGGCTCCAAGCCACTGAGCAAACCACGAGGGCTGACTGGCAGCCAGGGTCAGGGTTTCCAAAATAGAGACCAGGATGGTTCAGCCGAAAAGTGTTACCTGCTCTGTGCCTTCCTGGAGCCGCTAGCAGACACCTGTGCTGATGAAGAGGTTGCACATGCCACGCGTGGACACTGGTGCGTCACACCACAGACAGGACAGTGCCTGGCAGGAGAAGGGAGGACGGACTGATGGCCACAGAGCCCGGTCTCGGTGGGGACGGGTGCCCAGAACAGTGGCACAGAGAGATGTTGTCAATGAAGAAACTTACACCCATGGACTTTGTGGAGTAGGAAAGTATAAACAGAGGTGTCGTTTCAGGATATTGCATAGGTAAGCAAGCAGTTACTATTACACATACTGAAGCACAGGAGCACCTCTCCTGTGAGGCCAGGCTGAGAGAGTTGGGGCTGTTCAGCCTGGAGAAGAGGAGGCTCTGGGGAGACCTGATAGCAGCCTGTCAGTGCCTAAAGGGGGCTGCAGGAAAGGTGGGGAGAGGGGCTGTTGTGACACGACAAGGGGACATGATTAGAAGGAGATAGATTAAGATAGATTCTGATAGATTCAGATTGGACATAAGGACGAAAGTTTTTAAGCTGAGGGTTGTAGAACACTGGCCCAGGTTGCCCAGAGAGGCGGTGGATGCCCCATCCCTGGAAACATTCCAGGCCAGGTTGGCCGGGGCTCTGAACAACCTGATCTGGTTGGAGATGTCCCTGCTCCTGGCAGGGGGGTTGGACTGGATGGGCTTTAAAGGTCCCTTCCCACCCAAACCATTCTGTGATTCTATGGTTCTAATATCATACGAAACTCTGTGTGCCTGGCTGACTGGCCTTTATTCATGATACCTAGAATAGAGAAACGATTACAAATGTGTGTAAAGGACAGAGCTGAAGAAATGAAAAGAAAGCTGTGTATAAACTCCTTATAGGACAAGTCAGAAAGGCTTCTCCTCTCTGCCCAGCTGATTCATTGTCCTGTCCTGATGGCCTTTTTTGAGTGTGCTTTGCACCCATGTTTGTGCAGGACAGTGAAGCTGTTTTTGTACCCTTCAGCAGAGATGCACCCTCCAGAGCGTTTCCCTCAGAGACCCTCCTTCATCTAAGCTAATTAACAACTCCTCGTCTCAACAAACCCTGTCTCTCATGGGCATGTTTGCACATGAAGCATCTCTTACACTCTTACATCTCTTGTACTCTGCATCCATCTCTACAGTAACACAGAGTTGACATAAGTGTCTTAATGAGATAAATTATAACTTATTACTGGTTCATTGGCTCTTGATGGGCCCAACATGATGATGATTAACTATCTGGAGGTTTCAGGGGGATTGCGGGGGTGAGAGGTACTGCCAGAGCACCACAGCCAGGGTGAAGGGCTTTCTCCCGCACCACTGCTGCCAGCTGCCTGCCCGACCCGTGCCAGGTGCAGGGTTAGACCCTTGCCGGTATCTTCTCTCGTGTCTCCTTCTTCAGGATCCCCACCTCTGTGACAGGCGTTCCCCTTCCGACAACCCCACCAATGAGGGAGGAAACCTGTCCTCCGAGCTCAGGCTCCCACGTTTGGTGCCTGACGTTAATCAGTGTGAATATTCCTTTCTTCGTGTCCTTGCTCCCTATCTGTAAAGTCGTGGTAACAGCGCTTCCCTCTTCTCTTGGTTTGATCTCCTTGATTTTACTTCTCTGGCCCGGGCTGCACCTTGTGCTGTATTTATAGAGCACCTACTGCCATGCGATCGTGATCCTGGCTGGCACACGTCGTGAGCTTAATCCTAGAAACATGTAGTAAGAATTTTAAAAAGCCCTGGCCAAAATGGGAACATTCCCTCCCAGATACAGACCATAGCCACCAAACTTGGATTTGCAGCGCTTTTTATGAGTATTAAATTGTATTTTAAAACACTGTCGTGAAATAGAGTGAAACAAGTTGAGAGGGTTGGTTTTCTTTTTATTTAGGAAGGTAAAGTTTATGATAAAAAGCTGAATTTATAGTGTAGTTCTGAAAAGAACATTTATAAGGATTTAAAAACTCAGAAAGCTTCCTTCACACCATAGTAATGAAGGTCCCGTAAGGGATTTGAACTACGCAGTAGCCAAATTCAGGTCAGATAAAGTTGCTGTTAACGATGCAACTCCTTCAAGTTTCCCTGTGTAACAAAACCAAGCTTAAACTTCACTCATTTTTGCAGAAATAAGAAAGAATTGGTTTGGAAATACCAAAGACAAATTGCTTGGACTGCAAGGAAAATTACCAAGGTCTCCTGAAGGTGAGTATGTGACCAAAACGTCCTGGGCTACCATCACATAGAAATAAGTCATGTTCACCTGTTTTGAAAACAAACAAACCAACGTCGGACTGGTTAATTAGTGATGCTGGCCAGGCTAATTTCACTCAGTCTCCATATTTGCTACAGACAAGCAGAAAATAGTTTTTCCTTTACAAAAGCCTTCCTCTGTTGCTCCAGCTCCTGGCTGGGCGATGGCACTCCGTGAAGCATGGCTGTCCCCTCCCTGTCTCCTTCTCAGAGGTCCAGACAAGGCAACACTGTGATTATTAGCTCTTAAAACCAGGGGAGTTATGGGGAAATGGTTGAATGGACAGAGCACAGAGAGTTTTTTCATGGTATTTTGGGTGAATATGAGTGTCTTTCCCATCTCTGTATGATGGGGTTGATGACACTGATCTTCCGAGAGCTCTGACAGACATGTGCTATTTCAGAGGTTATTTTTCTTATTACACGATCACCAACCTCTCCACACCATCCAGGTACAACATCCTAGTGTGGTCATACCCAAATTCAGCTCTGGTTTCAGCAGGTTTCTCTCATCCTAGCTTTAACAAACACAAAACCTGTTCACACCCAAGCTGAATTTTTCTCTAAATACTTTGCAAACCTATCCAACAAACCTCTGAATCTTTTTTTTCCTCCTCTCTTTTTCTTTCTTCTTTTTTCCTTTTGCACTCAGAAGAGATGGAGGATATGTTTGAGCTGTCTTCAGTAGCTTCCTATACTGCTGTGCAGTTCTTCTCAACCCAAGTACTGTGTTTTATGTTTCTTGTAGCTTAGCTGAAGACCAATGCTATGAACGCCTTGTGATCCACCAACTTGATGTAGGCTGCCTCAACTCCTTCCTTCCAGGTTGTGGATAGTGATTCACTTTGAGAAAAGAGCTCTGAAGAAGCAACTTTTGCAGGCTCTCACTTTGTTTGAGTGGCACACAAAACCGTCATTCCCTTGTGTAGACAAGAATTTGGCAAGACCCCTTTCATAGAACAAGGACTGGATGTCCAATATTGCTCGTCACGGCACTAATCACAGTTCTTTACACCTCAGAAGAATCTTTAAATTATGGACTGATAGAAGAGCCAGGGGAAAAACGTCAGCCTCTATCAGTGAATCAAAGCATTCAGCTGCACTCACTGTCTTCTGTTTCTTTCCACTGGGTTGGGCCAAGCCAAGCCAGCGCTAATCGGCTGAGAGAACTGCAAATGTTTTGAAATACTGCGGATTAGGGAAAGTCCATGATTTGGGCAGACATGAATTATTGTGTGGAGATATAAATAAATATTGTTCCCAGCTCAGCCTCTGGCTTGGGTCCAACATGCCACAAATTCATCAAAAAATGAATGGGTTAGTGTGTTAACAAGTGCCTGACAGACTACGAAAACTGCCCAGGGGTGCACACGCTGTACTTGACCAGTTGCCCTTGTTTGCCAACATTAACCCTTAGAATATGGCAGCACAGAGCGGAGCCAGCCCACGGAAAACACGTCTGAATCTGATGTGCGCTCAGGCTTGTCGCTCCAGCAGCGCACAGGAGATGGAAGGTGGGTGTGAGTTATACAGAGCTTTTTTCAATATCTATGTGATAGCTGCCAGAGTGAAATAAAAAGCCCCAGGTGGAAGAAAGCTCTCCCCCTGATCAGAACAGCCTACCTTGTTATCTGCAGAGCAGCAGGGACAGATCCCTGATAGCTAGAACTTGACTTTCAGAAACAGTGTTCTGAATTACTGAGGATCTCAAAATGGCTTATCTGTAGGCTGCCTCTTTCATCTCTTGCTATTTTTAATAGCCCATTATGAATCATTTTGATATGTTCATAAATGTTATCCTTTCCGCAAGTTCTTTGCTATGGTTGTCAACTGCTGAGGCTAATATGAACACGGTTAGTTGGTTTGGGATGCGAGATCTTAAAAAAATGACTGCTTGGCTGGATGATTTGTAATAACTCTGACTGCCCTAAACGTCCATAAATAAGAATGTGTGTTCTGCTTTTCTATAATCAAGACATCCTCAGCCTCCTTTGTTTAAGTTGAGGAGGTTGCTCACGGCCCGTTTTGTCTTTCAGGATGATGTACACCATGGGCTAAACATTGCTCCAGTTGAAATCAATAGCACCACAACACACACCTTGGAGGGATGAGGACCCACTGCAGCAGCCAGGAACCAGAACAAGCAGCCTTTGAACCACATAACTTGTCTGGCACACAAACCTCTCCCCGCGTTGAGGGGTTTCTGCACTGCCATCTCCATGAGACATTTTTCCAAGGAGGCTCAACGCCAATAGTGAAGGTGTCCAGCATTGCTCTGCTCCATGGAGCTGCGCTGCTCAACCTGCACCCTTGCAGCCTTCCTCCATGTGTCATTCCAACCACAGCCTCTTCCCTTCCTGAGGACCTGGTGGGAACAGTCTGCAGGCAAATGACTTGTCCTGACCATGACAGCCTTCTCTTGGTATCAGCTTACTTAGGACTTTGGATCTGCAGCCTGCAGGTCTCAGACAGCTTGTGGAGTTCGCAGTCAACAGGACACATATGTTATTTCTCTAAAAAAGAGACCTGCTGTGTCTGTGTTGTGACTTAAGGATCGACTGGAAACACAAGCAAGGCAGTCATTTATTTTGGCCTCTAGCATCCCAGCCTGCAAGATGCTGCGGAAGGACAAAAATTACTGCTAAGAGCAGTAGGGTTGAGGGGTTTCTCCTGCACCTCCTGTTGCCAGCTCTGGTGTGTTTCTCATACACGACGTTTTTTGCTCAGAAACTAAATTGATTCATGAACAAATTAGAAAGATAGAAACCATCCCTCCCTTGCACAAACCCACATGTGAGTGAGCACAAGGTTGCCAACGGGGCGTCAGTCACAGCTTTCAGTGAGGTGGCCGAGGAGCTCTCTCCCCTCATCTCAATGGGGCAGCGAACAGTTAATTAGGGATGTGTGAGCATTAGCAGTGGATCTGATTCAACTTCCACTTAAGTCAATGAAAGCTTTTATTGATTGGTTTCAGCAAGAGCTGGTTTGGGGTTTAAGTTTCAAGATGAAGCTTACAGATGAGCATAAATATGACCGGTCCTCTGAAGTTCAGCTGAATTACCTGAAAGTCCAGAATCCACAAATGACATATAATTCTGAAGCATAATTTGTAAATACCTGGACATGACTGGGCTGCTCTCTCACGCACTGGGTTGGGCAGTCATTCAGACAGCACAAATTGTCCTCCCCTGACTTGGGGCAGATGCCTGCAGGACCTACACTGGTGGGAGGGCTTAGAGCGCTGGCAAAGGTGCCTTAGGACAACCACGGTCTTCCACCGCTGGATAAGGAGGAGGACCAGGTGACACAGGCTCCGGTGGGTGTAGGGACAGGGTTCCAGCCACTGTCATGTTGCAGATCATTTCTCAAAACCACGCTCCTCTTGTCGTGGCCATCTCCATTCCCAACCCTCCAAGCTCACTACATCCTTGCACACCTGGCTGGGGTGGCTTATTGCCACCAAACTGTGTCCAAGAAGCAGTAAAGAATAGGCTCTGCACTGAGAAACAGGGGACAAAATCTATTTGCTCCCTCTTCATTTCATTTTGGAGAAAGAGTAGGAAAAATACCCAGGAGAAGCTATGAACATTTGTGAGAGGTCTACAAAAGAAACCATAAGGAAAGTGGAGAAGCTATGTCAGTCGGAGCAGAAGTGAAAGAGCAGTGCTGTGGTTGGACTCAGCAACGGAGAAGCAGGGAGATGGCTGGCGAAGGTTAATGGGGGCTGGTGAAGCTATTCAGTCCAAAATCCACATTCAAGGAACAGAGAAAAGGCATCCAAATGAGGACAGTAAAGAATGAGAATTGCTTCCAGGAGCTGGAGCCCACAGCGACTGAAGCAGGACTGTTTGGGCATCGTTTGAAATGAGGAGGAAGCTGAAGCCGTTTCCTGGAGCTTGGCACAGCTCAGTCAGCCCCCACAGAGGGACGGGCAACAGAGACTGAGCAGATGGGTGCTGCCTTGCCTGCTGTGTCTCTCAACACGAGTGCTGCTGGGGCTGAGCGCTGCCTACCTGGGCAAAAATGCCTCCAAGGGGAGAAAAACGAGTCAGGAGTGCTGCCAACACGGGGGCTACAAGGTGGAATTTAAAGCAGGGAGGTGGACAGGGTGACAGACTGATAGGGACAGCAAGCGATGACCTTAGGGTGAGCAGAAAAGAGCGATGGGGCAGAGGGAGGAGAGGCAGAAAGATAGGTCCTAGAGGTCTCACAGCATGCACACAGGGCTTCCACCGAGAGCTGGTGGTGGGCAGACGAAGAGAGGTGCTGCCTGTGGTGAGGGATACCGGGCTGTGGAGCCTGGAGAACCTTGGTGCCTCGAGCTCCCGTGGGCAAAGCATCATCTGTCACGGTCTGCCCCTCCGAGCAGCAGGCAAAAAGAGTTAATGGCGGGTTAGCAACACACAGCTTCGCATCTGGGGCTGAGAAGCGGGGAGCGTGAGCACTGACGGCTTTGTGCAGCTAATGGCCATGTCTGCGGAGAAGACACACTCTGCAGCCCGCTGCCTGCCTTTGCCGGCTACCAGGCTGCAATGCGCTTCCCCAGAACCCTTCACGTGTGTCTACCCAGCGCTTCCTGAGCAGTTGCTGAGTACAGGGGATCAGTTCTGCAAGCTGTTTCTTCAGTTTTAATCTGATTTCCTCCCTCTACTCTTCATAAATCTTATTTTTATTAGATCTTTGGAGTCCTAGGCAGCTTGGGAATTTCACACAGATTTTCCAGGAAAAGAAAGACTCCTGAAGGGAGGTATGGGAAAAATAGAGAAAGGGGCTCTGGAGATATTCTGGCAGCAATTCTCAGCTGAAAGAGCACAGGACACAGGTCCTTCTCAGGGCAAAGGGCTGCTGGAAATAACTATTGTTGACCCTGGCTGAGAACTTTAAGGGTAAGAGGTATCACTGCTTGTCAGAAACAGCAATGTCAGGGTGAGTTAAGGGACGGCTGACGTGATGGGGGATCGCAGTGGGTCATGCAGCTCCTTTGTGAAGCTGCGTGGCTGGTTGCTGCTGCCGTTTACTAGGGCTGACTCCCCTCACGCTGCCTCTGGTAGGGTTCATCCCCAGTCATCTGGCTGTTTACTTCCCATCACCCAGATGTTTGCACCAGATTTGACGTCAACTCCAAATCTGATCACAGCTGAATTTACACCAGACACTCAGCAAAGCTCTGCCGAAGGAAACGCTGGAAGATTTTTACTTGAAGTAAGCTATTCTAGCTCGTAGTCAATCGCAGGTGGTGAGCAAGCAACATAGGGCTTGCCAAAAAATGGCATACCACAGGGTCAGCACAAGGCCACCTCAGACAGCTGGGAAGAGACAGCAGTTTCTGGCTTCTGCTGATTTCCTATGGTATACTTGAATTGTACTTTGGGAAATAAATCAGTCTGGCACACTACTTCAGAAAGGCTACTGAGCCCTGCTCTACCAGGACTACTGTTTCACTTGTTTTTGGAAGATTCAACTACTCCAAAACACTGGAATTGGGATGGTGGGAAGTGTTTGGGGGGTTTGATGTGTTTTTTTGTTTTTTTTTTTACCTGTTATTTTCAACTTGGAGTTATTTGCTGAGGTCAAGTCTTTAATCACATAGAATCGGCATGTTTCGGGTTCTCGGTTGGTACTGTACATTTTACTCCTGGTTGTGAGGTTTCTTTATTTAAGACCAAAATACATCTACGCTTCAACCTTGCATTGATATAAGGCTTGCGCATCACAAATGCTGATTTGTACAAAATCACAGAAACCCTCAAACCCATGCCATTACAAGTGACTCAAGGAACTGCCTAACTGGTCATCAGGATCACCAGGAGCTTCTCAGCCACTGAAGCTGGGTCAAGCCCCGACTCAAGGAGATCTCAGAAGGGATGTAGCTGTAGTGTTGAGCAGAGATCTTGTGGTGAGTCTAGATGCCTTAAGCAGTTGATCAACTTCCTATCTTTATAGTCTGGCTCGGCCTTCAATACTGTCTTAGTTCTTCTAATCGGTTATTCCTGTGTTTCTGATATGTCCTAGTGCCTTTCATGTATGACACCATTTAGAATCATAGAATGGTTTGGGTTGGAAGGGACCTTCAAAACCCATCCCTCCAAGGAGCAGGGACATCTCCAACCAGATCAGGTTGCTCAGAGCCCCGGCCAACCTGACCTTGAATGTTTCCAGGGATGGGGCATCCACCACCTCTCTGGGCAACCTGGAACAGTGCTCCACAACCCTCATTACAATTTTTTTTTTCCTCATATCTAATCTAAATCTACCTCCCTCTATTTTGAAACCATTACCCCTCGTCCTGTCACTACAGGTCCTGCTGAAGAGTCTCTCCTCATCTTTCCTGTAGGCCCCCTTTAGGCACTGGAAGGCCGCTGTCAGATCTCCCCGGAGCCTCCTCTTCTCCAGGCTGAACAGCCCCAACTCTCTCAGCCTGTCCTCACAGGAGAGGTGCTCCAGCTTTCTTATCATCTCCGTGGCCTCCCCTGGACCCTCTCCAACTGGTCCATGTCCTTCTGATGTTGGGGGCTCCAGAACTGGATGCAGTACTCCAGGTGGGGTCTCACCAGGGCAGAGTAGAGGGGCAGAATCACCTCCCTCGACCTGCTGGCCACGCTCCTCTTGATGCAGCCCAGGATGCGGTTGGCTTTCTGGGCCATTTCTTCTGTTACATACTACAACTGGGCCCCCAAAAAGCAAATACAGTGGGGCTTCAGCTGACCGAGGCAGAATTGCACCAACCTCCAGCTTCCCCCATGGCATCTTACTAAACTACCCAACAGTCACAGTTCTGAAATGATCTGCAAAGGTTACCACAATAACAGCAGGACGCCATCTTATTTGTTTTGCACTTGGCTTTTAGCGTTCCCTATCTGAAAGTACATCAAATCCTGTGGAGCTCTAACATCAATGCCACATTCTATGAAGCAAGGAAAATATAATATTTTTACAGTTGGTCTTTAAATCATTTTCTGACAACAAATCAATCTTACAAGAAGCCTTGTTGGTGTTATGAGTAAGAGGAGAGATTTTGAGATTAAAGTATAATAATAGTTTGCTGTCTCCACGAATCTGCCCTTTCGTATATCAAACTATTGCATTCTGCTGCTGAGATCTAATTAAGCCCCACCAATCAGATTTATGGGGCTAATAGGAAAAAAGGATCATATAATGCTGTTAATACATGCTCTATAATTAACATTAATGGGAGTCGTGTGGTTAAATGCCCCTTGCATCACCCTGAAAACGGACCTGGAGGTGCAGTGTTTACTTTATAAACTGCAGAGAAGCAGCAACAGTTACTGAGCAATCACTCATCCCAGCAATTAGCAAAAAAGTTAGAGATGCTTCAGGAATCGCTCTTCCCCACGGTGGTGCTTGACCTTGGACAGGAGAGGAGTCTTCTGCACCCCTCCGCATGGCCAAACTTGGTTTCTGTAACCCCTTGCCCGGGTCCGTTCTGGATCCTTCAGTATCTCGTGGAGCCAGCTTCTGCAGACCCAAACCTTTGGAAACTAGATCCAAAGCCTGTGGAGCCATTTTAGGCTGAAATACAACTCTGACATTTGGATACTTGTGTCCAATAAAATTCCCGAGTTTTTTTTTTTCTTTCTAGGAGTAGCTTTAGCGGTTAAACTCAAATGGGTATGTCACATTCCCTGTACCCTAAATCATCATTATTGTTTCACAAGGAGGTATTGCTCTGTCTTGAGGCCTGTGGATAACATTTTCCTTAATTAGAAAAGTAGTGTTTTACCCCCTCTCTCCAGGGGTGCAATTTATTGCCCAAGTGAAAGGCAATGAAAATCATTAAACATTAAATCTCAGCCCTGACACTGAACACTTGGCTACCTCAGCCTTCTCCTCTCTGACCCAAACTGCCCCAAAACCACCCAACCGTTCCAGCCCTCTATGTAACTATTGTGTGTGCTTGCTACGTGATGTTTATTTTATTTTTGCAGGTGTAAATCTAAGTTGAGGCCAAATCTGTGGAAGTTAGGAAAACTAGCGATGCAAACAGGAACTGCAAAGTGATATATGCTGAGTGATGAGGGCTTGGAGTAAAACAGGATATTAATTGTAAGAAACGTGAAGTCCTAATTTTTCCCCAGCTCCCCAAACAGAAAGAGAGTGGAAATAAATGCTTCAAAGTAGGATATTCTTGGTGAATTAGAGTGAGTGTTTTCATTTTATCTTCCTAATAATGATTTAAGATGACTTTTGCAAGAATTTAAGCACCATAAAGAAATGAAAGCCTGGGAGGAAGATGGTTCTGGGGAAGATTTCCATGTTAAAATATTGAGAATGATTTTCAAAAGCATTTAAGTGACTTATAGCCTACATCTCCTGAACTTAAACTCATAAGAGAAAACACTTTGAAGGTGCCTGGGGGTGCAATTACGCTTTATAGCTTGAGCAGTCCTAACTATTCACTTCCTTTTTTTGTTCAAGAACCTCAGGTTCGAGTCCTCCACAGCTTGCACCAGCTTTCAACTTACCAGACTGCGTGGAGGGCAAGTTCAAATGCCTAAACCACAAAAATAAGCATATTTTTTTTCCTTCAGGTTAGCAAGTTGAGGCAGCTTAGCAAAGGATCCAACCACCACCACCCCCCCCAAATTTGTATGAGGGGAGAAGACAGCTGGGTCAGCTCTTCACCCTGACCCCCCGCAATGCCTAACTTCACCCAAGGGGTAGAGAAATCAAATTTTCATTTTCAAATATTACTTTAGGAACTAAATATAGATTTTGGTTTTTTTTTTTACCAAGCCTTTGACTCTTTAAAGCTCAGGTCCTTTTGGGAACAGGTCTCCATCTCCTCAAGAATTAATTTATTTTTTATTAGACCTCTCTCGTTCGCTTTACAAGCATCACGGGCTCTCCGCACGAACTCCTGTCACGGACACCGCGCCAAGCCCGCAACCGTTAACGGCAAACGAGCCCAGGGTGCGGGTTGAGGGAACCGCAGCCAGCGCCAGGCACAGGCGGCTGCGGGGATGCCCCGGGCAGGGCTCGGGGCCGCTTCCTCGGGGGGCTCCAGTCCGGCCCCAACCCCGCCCTGAACGCCTTTATTTGTTATTACACCCCGAAACGCAGGTTATGTATCGTTTACAGGTGAGGCTCGGTGCACTTGGTCCGCAGGACCCACGCTCAGCCGCCTCCCCCACCGCACCGCACCGCACCGCACCGCCTCTCCACGCACACCCCAGCCGCCCGGGCCGTGCAGCGCTTCCCCCACCACCACCCCCCCCCGCTCCTACAAAACCACGGGAAGCCGCGGGGTCGGGAACGGCGGGGCCAGAGCCGCCTTCCCGCAGGCTGGCGGTGCCCCGGCCCCGGGTGCGGGACGGAACGGGCCCGGCCCCGCCCGCCTCGCCCCGAGAGGGAAGGGCCGACCCGGAAGGCGTTTAGCGGTCATGCCGGGCAAGATGGCGGCGCCCGTGCAGTGAAGGGGAGAGGGCGGCGGGAGCAGCGCTGCGGCCATGAGCGCCGCCCGCCGCTGCAGCCCGCCCCGGGCGCTGGCAGGTACCGCGGGGCGGCGAGGCCTCGGCGGGGTCTGGGGGAGGAGAGGGGCCGCGAACGGTGTCTGTGCGGGGCGGGTGGGGCCGGGGCGACCCGACCTCGGGGCTGTGGGGAGCAGCTGGGGCTGTTCTGTGCAGCGATGTACAGAGCTTGTGTCTCTGTGTGCATCCCCCTGCGCGGGGACACAGGTGTGGTGTTCCAGAGCGGCGCCCTCTTGCTGCATCTGCTGTCAGCTGCTTCCTCTCAGTGCTGCTTGTGCCGTTTTGCCGAGGTAGCTTTATCTACGGCATGTAGAGATAGTCGTGGAAGGAGTGACTGAAAATGCCTCTCTGGGGAGCTCAGAGGCTTGGAAGAAAACCCCCAAACCATCAGGGCAAGCCTGCGCTTTCCGTTCTTTCCCCTGGAGCTCGCAGACGTGTTCCTCCCCACCCAAGCAGCCCTGGTTCCCGTTTGTTGGGGTGTCTGTGTCACAGCTGTAGACATGGTACTCTGAATTAGAAGCAAAGTCAGTGGCAGAGAAGGAACTGGAATCTAATGTTCTCTTTTTTTTTTTTTAAACTAGGATTATTTATCTGGCATCTGAAGAGCACTGGAATACGGCAGGTACCATGCCAGTTTATGCATCTGTGCCGTGTAGCCAATGACAGACTGATTACGTTTCAGTACTTTACCTTTCTCAAACGAATGGTAAGTCAAGGAGCGTCTTTATGCCATATTTCTCATTCTTTAATTCATTTTATCCCATGTGATGAGTCAAAAAGGAGACTAGTTGATAAGGATATTTTTCTTATCAGTGAAGCTCAGGCAATTCCAAGTGTCTCCTTTTCTATATTGCATCAAGGCTGAGCACTTGGCATCTAAAAGATTTGAGGTTGGAGGGAACCTGCTGTATCGAGGACAATGCTTTGTGCTGCAGTGTGTCCTCTGCTTGACAGGGGACTTTCCGTGCCTTTGAAGTGGGGTGATCATCTCCTGTTGAGAAACACAAATTGAAATGATTTCTAAAGTTATTATTTATTAAAGTGCTAATAACAAGGGCAAATCTTGGCTAGCAGTCATACAAGTGGTAGATAGAACTCACTTGTGGAGGTAACGTGTTCTGACTGAAGAGTTAATCAGTTAATTTGAATCAAAACTCCTGAGCTCGTTAACTTAATAGGTTACATTCTATAGTGTGCTGTTAGTTTTAAGTATTAAAAGAGCTGTAATTATCATCCAAACCCTAGAAATTGTATGCTCTTCTTTGAATGGTTGTATTGCATGTAAGAGGATGGACGTATTTTGCTCTTCCCTGAGTTGTGTCCTGTTTGTTGTACTTTGGAGCTATATCCATGAAATTTCAGTAAGACAGTCTTGGAGTGAGTGACTGCTTTGACCACAAGAAGTGTGTACGTCTGTTGGTATTTTTGGAGCTTCAGTCCTGTGTGAAGCAAGAGCCAGGGGTTCTCTTCCATGCTTCTGGGGATCACCAGCGCTTCTCAAATTTTTTTTTTTCTTTTTCCTATTGATTTGGTCCATATTCACATCCCTCATTCAGAGTTTCAGATCCCTCTTCTTTAATTATGATTGTTAACATGTACTTTAAACCATGATGAGCTGAAAGCTCCGTCTTTCTGTGCCTGTTGCTTGTATGTGAAAAATATAGAATGTTTTGGGAAAGAAAATAGAAAGATAGGAGAAGCTAAATGCTCTTTTTCTTACTTTGTGTTTTAGTCTTTGAGTTCTATAAGAGAGGCAGTTGTGAGCTGAAAAGCTGCCTTTTTAGTATCTTGTCCAACTTAAACTGTTTTGCCCATGAATGTTTGAAATTCAGGTTAACGCAATCATTTCATCCTAGGAAGTAATTCTTCTAACAATAATGTAGCAATAACGTTAGTGTTAGTAATAACCTGCAATGGACAGGAACATAACTATTCCTCTTAACATTTCTCATTCTCCTTAGTATGTAACTCAATACAACAAAGACCTCAGCCAACGAGCAAAACCGAAGTCAGATTCAGTCGCATCTCCTTTTCGTGAGCTTCAGCAATTGGATCAAGAAAAAAAGGTTATACACAAGATTAGACCAATTTCACCTGTTCATCAACCTTTGTCTGAGACAACAAGAGGAAATGAGTTGAGAGAAACAAAGTCAGCTGCAGAAACTGAAGAGGCAGTCACACCAGTAAGAGCAGAATCCAAAGAAGACAGGCAATGGAAAGAAATGAAGCTACGACTGGATGATCTGCCAGGAATTTTGGCGCGCTTGTCCAAAATTAAGCTTACAGGTACTGCTGGTCATTTTTTTCACTTCTGTACATCCTGCTCAGAGTTCTTTAGCGTATTACTGGTACCTACTGGTGTAGGTTTTTGTGTGATAGTTCTTGCTTTACTGATGCAAAATATCTGGGCCGGTTCCATCAAACATGAGCAGGGAAAAATTTGTTTTATGGAAGCATTTAACAGTTTTCCCTTTCAGTTTGTTCAAAAACAGTAAGGAGGAGCTTGCATTGTGTCATCAGGTAGCTTTTGGGAATCATGAGCAAGTGTTAGTACAGGAAATACAGTGAAACTGGATTAGGAAGTGAATTTACAGACATTGTATTAAGTATTTACAAGCATTGCCTAAGTTTACCAATACTCAGTCTTGTTTATTTACATTTCACTTTAGTACTGCTTATTATTGAATGAGTATTAAAAGTACTAACAAAAGATAACCTGAATAATTTCATATCTTATAAAGGAAAATGTGTGACCCAGAAAATTTTCTAAAATAATTCACTTTTCTAGTCAATGATGGTGTCATAGCTTCAAACCAGGGGTTTGTTAAGCAATTGCTTTGTAGCCTGACTACATTTTCCCTTATTCTAATAATAATACATAACAGCTATAAATTACTTCTTTGCCAATAGGTAGTGCTGTATATACTTTTATGTCTAAGGAAACTAATGATGTGCCCAAAGTCTTACATCTTGTCTGTATCAGGACTAACAACAGAAATATGATTTCCTAAGTCCCTACTGTGGAGCTCTCTCCAGTGGGTGAAATAAATTCTTGCTAATAAAACTGTTGTTCTTTGCCATAACAATTTATTACAATAAAAATCCTGAATTCAGTTTACTTTTGGAAACTTTTTGTTGTGCAATATATACATTTTCATTGCTTGTTTTTCCATGGAAAAATTATACCGCCGACATACAGTGTAGAATGGTCATTTGGTTTTTCTGTAATAAAAAGCCTTATAGTTCTCAGGGTTGATGAGACAGCTCATGTTTTGGACTTGGCAAAACTGATCTTGTCTGTATGTTCTAATGTTCTTACTCATTATTTCTAAAAAAAAAAACTCAAGGCATTCATTTTATGCTGGTAAAGAGTTGGCTTAATAGACTTAAGGGATTAAAAGCAAGTCTTTTGATACGATACTTTGTCACTTTTACACATTAGCCTTGGTAACTTAAAATTTAGGTATATAAAATTTACTTGCACATTCAGCAGTTATCAGGGTTAGTGTACTTCAATTTTGCAACAGCTTTGTGGCACATACAGCCTCAACTATTGTGTCTTCTTTCTTCCTGCACCATCTAGGTCTTGCCTTTTTCTCCCACACACAATGCAGTTTTAGTAATGCTTTGTTTCTGCTGGGCTGACCATGGATAACTTAAGTGCTGGATGAACAATTACCTCTTCTGGTGTATTTTCGACGAGGTGATTTTATTTAAATGGCTCTTTAGTGTGAAATTGAAAGCTGGCTAGTTATTGAAGTAGCATTAAATTTTAAAAATCTCAGTAGATTCAGAAATTTAAAGTTAAAATGCAATGCTCAACTGACCACCTTAAAAAGGAGAGGGAGGGAGTGAACTTTTTTTGCTGATATTTCTTATGGGTAAGCTCAGTGTTAGTACAACATCAGAGTGTTACTGGTGCTCTTCAAAACGGGAGTTTCAAGAACTGCGTCAAGGTGGAAGAGTGTCTCATTCTGGAGAAAATAATTTTATGTGCTTCTTTAGTCATGTGGCATCAATTTCGCTGACAAACTTTTCAACAGTTTCTAGTAGGCTCATGTTTAAGTGCAAAAGGCAATATTGACAGGCAAGAACCACTCTGGCTTTAAACTAGGGTGTTCTTGAGACTTGGAGAAGGCAATGGTTACAGAATTCCATTAGCTTCAGAATTGTCTGTTTTGTGAGAGTCTGCGTTTTGAGATGTGCTGTTCTTGATCCAAGGTATGCGTAGTAAACTTGGTACCTGTTGAGAAGGTATAGAGATATAGAAAAAAAACCTTAATCTCTGTGGGAAGATTTTATTGGAAAGTATAAGAGAGTAAGTTGGATGAAGAGTGATTTGTAGGAAGGGAGTTCTGTTGTCAGTCTTTATTGGTCTTAGGGTAGCGTAGGAGACGGGAACAGGAAAAATACTGGGTATAGTGTGCGGAGCAAGGAAATAGAATTAGCTTTTTTCCCCACTTGTGTAATCATTTAGACAAATTATATATTCTGTAAAGAATATGGTGGTGTAGTTCTTTGATTTTATTTTTTTTTTAAAGACAAATAAATTCTGAGGTCAGTTTTTAAGTTACAAATTACAACTCAATTCCTTTCACCCATGAAGTTCTGATAGATCTCATATCCTGTGCGGTTTTTTTGGCAGACTCTTTATTTATACTTTTCAGGGTACGAAATAACAAAAAAACAAACTCTGCATTATGCTAAAATAGGACTTCCTTATGCCCTTTTCTTTTCCTGCTGCTGAAGTAAAGAGACTGTTTGTTTGTATTGTGAACTGTAATTCACCTTTGAAAGGAAATGAGTTTAGCTATTACCATTCCCTCCTGCTTCATGTAAACTGCAGCTCTGGTGACTCTGCCTTAGAAGCTCTGCCTTACTAACAGGAAAAGATTTTTGTTTATATTCATTTGCCATAGAAAACAATTAGGGAACTTTTAATTACTTGTCGCATAATCTACCTTTTTGGGATCCATTTCCATCCTTTCCCTTCACTGTGGTGCTCTGTGCTGGCTGAACAGCTGTATCTTACCATCCCCGCACATGGAAAGCTAATGTGTCTGTCTACAAGTGCTCAGAATTGTAAATGTCATTGTTTTCAGCTTTATCCTAAGGTTTATGTGTAACTGAAAATAGGAGAGAGACATGTGAAGGTATGGTAATAGGAGGGAATTCTAATAATTGCAAACACGTTAAGAATTTCAGGTTGTCGCATCTTCTTAAATTTAACTTCAAGTTTACATTGAAGTAATAGACGAAAACTAAGATGAGCTATATGTAAAACCACAGGAAAATTATACTTTAGTTTTTAATTTAGGGGAAATGTTATGAAGGCACAATATAAAACGTCCTGAGTATTCCCATTAGACGTTGGTCTTTTGGTGAGGACATCCAGCTAGATGTACAGCATTTTACATAGCACCTGTCTGAGAAGTGCTTGTATCAGCATGGCTCAGATGTAAATTTTAACTGCTAATTTCTAAACAGGTGTAGAATTTTTCCTCTAACTTGCAAGGTCATTGAGGAAGGCGCTGTGTCTTTAGTGTATCTCTCTGCTGTGCCTGGAAGAGTTGAGCCCTGACTCCAGGCTACCGTAACACTGATCTCCTTCAGAAAGTCGTGCTACAGCCCATATGTTTCAAACATTTATCTACCTTTCCTTTATCCTATGTTATTGTACTATAGTTAACATTATTCTTTGTGTTCACAAGCATATTAATTTGTCTAAAGATTCTTTTTTATTCACGATTGTGTATTAACTGGTTGTTGTTTACAGAGAGATCATATGCAGAGTCACAGTCACTCTCCCAGAGTCTTTGTGTTCTTTTACAGCATCTCATTGCAAAGCAGTTTTACCTTCCAGCTCTTAAAAGGTGTTTTAGATTTTTGGTAGTATTTTCTTCAAAGTACATTGTAATAGTCAATCCATTAAAGTGCGGTGACCGTTGCTTTTCTCTCCTGATTACTGAAGATTTTGTTTCAGATCTCACCGGAGTGGCTTCTGCACTTGGTATCTTGCTTTGGTTCAGCGTGTGCAGTATCCATGCAGAATCCCAGGGACCTCAAAGGGACACTTCTAATCTATTTTCCATCAAGCCAGGATCACCTTTAGGTATATCGTTCCTGACCTGATGTTGCTTTGTCCATTCCTAAAATCAGCTAGTGAAGATACACCTTCCCTGGGCAGTCTGCAGCAGTTCCTCGCTGCTGAAAAGCGTCTGTGTCTCTAGCAGAAACCCTCCTTTGCTTCACTTTAAGTATGTTGCTATTTCTCCAAACACTAAGAAGTCTGGAAACCTTCTCAAAGTAAGCTTGTGTTTTGCTGTGTTTCTCTCATTGAGGCTATGAGATGTTGTTTGGTTCTATCTAGCTTTCAGAGAATTCAACCCAGTATACTATTAACTTTATGTAAGAAGAGTTGAGAGTAAATTATCTCTGGTTTTGTCATGATCTATACGTTAGAGCTAGAATAGGCCACCCTGAGGTGTTTACATCTACATAAAGCTGGATTAATTAATCATCTTTACTAAAGTCATTCCAGGGTGTACTGCAGTCAGATCAGGATCAAACCCATTGTGCTTCTTCCCCATCAAAGCGTAATGTGCATGTAATGGATGGAATCAGAAGACTGATGTAAACAAATCTCTGAGAAGGCCCATAAATTTGTTTGATGTTTGTTTTTAAGGAAAAGATATACGTATAATTTTGAGGCTATCTGATCACAAGTAGCTCCTTCCAAAGGAAGGAGGATGTGGACATTCTCCAATCAGATGCCAAAATTATTTTAAAAGGCAGGATTGGAAGTATCTATGCTGTAGTTTTCAAATCTTATTTTAAAATACGTGAATCTTGGCACAGAGAAAACGTGTGAAAGGGAAACTGGGAAAGTTCTGGCTTGACATAGTGGGGGAAAAGTTTTCACCACAAGGACAGTCAAACCTTGGAGCAGATTGCCCAGAGATGGGATGACATTTCCATCCTTGGAGATGAGGAAGCCCTAAGAGACTTGGTCTGAATTCAGCATTGATCCTGCTTTGAGCAGGAGGTTGGACTTGATCACCTGAGATCCCTTCCAATCTGAATTACTCTGTGTTGTTGCTAGAAAATGTTGGACAAAAAGCTCGCAGGAAAGGCTACCAGCTACAAGATTGTGCATGGTTATGGACTTACTGACCTACGCTTAAGATTTGCAAAGTGAAGAAATATGATAATTTATGAGCACTTTTATCAAAGAAACAAAGTTTAATACTGGTTGCTTTCCAGCAATTTGTTCTCCAGGCTACAAGGAAAACTAATGAAATAAAGGATTATTACAGTTTATTTTTTGCAAAGCATTTAAAAATTGTTTGATAGTGAGAATCTCCTTTACCATCTACTCTGTTTTTAGATATAATGCAAAAACTTGTTTCAAATTAATGTCCCAAAATTCCGTTTGCCTCAGGAGTTTGGCCTTCTTTAGTGTGCAGGTTATAATCTGCAACAAGATAAACCTACCCCAAACAAATCTGAGTTGATAAAGGAAACATTGCTGAGATGTATAGTGCTAATGCTAGTTTTAGCTTTCCAGAAATCAAAATATGAAAACTCTGGAAGGACAATTCCATCAGCTTTTGGAATGCTGGTTTCCTTTAAGGAGTAAATAAACATTTGCAGTGAAACAGTGAAATTGTTCCTTAAAGTAGAAATGCATTTGCCTTTGTCCTTCCAGATGTACTGATATATCATCAGTACAGGAGTAGAAAGAAAATCTAGAGTGGAACTGGTTTGCTTTGGCTTTGTACACTTTTATTTTGGCTTGGCTACTTTTTAATAGGAGGTGAACAAAATATGGCATAGTGATTCACATGCTAGAAATAGAAATCCAGGGATTTACACAGGCAAATCATGTTACAATGAGCTGAAGAGGAATGTAAAGAATACTGTACACTGTAGACTTTTTGAATGTGCTTTTATGCTAGAAACATCATGATTCACCCGGTTTGTCACCAATCCATTAGCATTTTCTTTTTCATTTACATTGAAATTGGAGATAAATGTCCCTTGTTAATTTTTGTTAAGGCTAAAGGTGTTTAAAAGACCGAAAATTAGTTTTAGGCTGAGATCATAAGTTTAAATATTGGCTTCTTTTTGAAGAGCACATATAATGCTAACTCTCATCAACAAATCTTGAAAAGATCAATTCCATCTATTATGCAATAAGGTGAAGTTAATTTGGCCCCTAAAGCTCTGAAATAACCGGGATTAAAAAACAAACAGAGTCAATGACCTCATTCCCTTGATGTGATCTCAATTAAATATACTTTTCCTCCATGAGGAAAGTAGAAAAGCAAATTATTGCTTCCACAGTAAAAGAAAATAAACTTCCCAATCCAAAGGGAGCATTTTCTTATTGACTTTTAACGTGTTACATTTGAATTCCTGGGCAGTGAGACAAGCAGGGATTGCCTGGTGTTCCGAGCACTGCCCGAACAACTAAAAATACCTGTTTCACTGGGATAAGTGAGAGGATGTGCTACAGCCTTTTTTAATGAGGTCCTGATAAGTCACACTGAAATGACTGGCTGAAATTAATCTGGAGAAATCAATGGGGACTTTAATTAGTGCTGTAGCTGTACAGTATTAGAATTTCTTTGAGGTCAGTGTGATGGTAATGTTACACTGACTGTTTGCCAATCTGCTCTGCCTTTCTTCTTCAGTAAATGAATTGGTGTTTTCCTGTAATAAATTGATGTAAAGTGCTCTGTAAGATAAGTTTTTTAATTAAATTCTTGTCTGGAAGGGTATGTGTGATTTATTATGCAAAAAAAGAATGTAATCACTTTCAGCAATGCAAACGCCACTGTTTTGCTGTCATCTGTTCAGTGTATTTTTCTCAGTTGTAAACCAGTGTATTTCATGTTTCCTAATGCACTTTACAAAAAAAAAAGTTTGGAAAGCAAGATGCTGCTGTCTTTCTGTAACAAGTGAGGTCCAGTCTTTCAGAAGTGATCGGTACCTGCGTGTCCGTGAGGTGTCCAGTGGAGTTGCAGAACGTGTGGTTATTTCACAGCTTCCCAGCGAGGCACGGCTCCACCGCAGATTGATTGTATTTTGGAAGCAGCTGAGAGGGGCGCAGGGAGATTGGGGTGCTGCCCTCGGTGATGCTGTACTGGGGAGTCAAAACCTTGGTACCAGGCAGAGACCCCAACGCAGCACACTCGCAGCCAGCCTGTGCGACAGCCTTCTGCACAGCGTCCTGGGAAGCCGTAACAGGGCTAAATAATTAATATTTATAATATTATGTATATTATTAGAATAGTATTCAACTGCCAATGGATTTTTCATACTTAGAAAGTTTTGATGAGCAGCGAGTTTTCTTCGCTATCTTTTGGGGATTAAATCCTAAGGTTCTTATGCAGGCACAGTTCTTAAAATTAGCACTTTGTGTGCATCCTTGCTGGCAGGTCTCTGCCGTGACGTTTAGTTTTTCATCTCAAGTAACACTGCTTAGTAGATAATCCAGGTATTTTCAGTCACCAAAGGTTATTTATTTGTCATTTAACTGCAGACAAAGAGGAGGCTTTGTAGGAATCGGGAAGATCAGAACATTTTGATAGTTTGATTTGAGCAAGCTGAGGTAGCTAGCTGAACATATTATGTAAATACTTTCTGTTTAATAACTTAATTTTAGATTGTAAGATTCAAAGTCATGAGCAAGATATTCAGTAAATGTGCTGACTTTTATAGTATAAGAAGTTTTTCATGTCCTACTATTTCTTGCCAAAAGTGAAGTTTGTAAGAGCTATTATTTGGGTAATTACAATATTAGGATTGAGACTTGGCTAGCTTTCATTTTAAGGATGTGATTTGCAGTGCTGTACTAAAGTTATAATTTTGGATGACAAAACTGAAATGAATTTTTATTAATCCACTCAAATTCTGAGGCCTTTAACTGTTATGTCCATGTGATGATGTGATTGTACCTTCTGCCTGAAGTGCGCGTGTGGGGTGGGAACAGTGTGAGCAAATGCTTTTGCAGTGAAGTTACTGGCTTCACCAGCTCTCAATTTGGGATTTTCCTTGCTGTTTTTCTTCCACGTTAGATTTTGGAATGGCATGTAAGTTACTGGAACAAACATGTCTCCTGTACGTGTTGCGCGAGGCAGTTTGATCCTGTAGCAGATTAATAAAATAGGAAATGCAGAGGCATACGTTTTATTCTCATCTCTTCTACTAATATGATCTTTGCTTTCTTTATGTAGAGTATTAGTATTAATTGTACACAGTTCCTGGAGCTACCTTTGATCCTTAAAAGTAGTAAAAAGTTAATCTGCAGAAGGATTCTTACAGGGTTTAGCAACTTTAACTCTGGTGGTGTGTAGAGAGGAGGTGGTTTCTTGCCGGTGCCTTGAACTGTGCTCTCACTTGTGTTGCAGCTCTGGTCGTAAGCACCGCGTCTGCTGGCTTTGCCATGGCCCCGGTCCCTTTTGACCTGACCTGTTTCCTGCTCGCCTCCCTCGGAACTGGACTGGCGTCCTGTGCGGCCAACTCCATCAATCAGGTCAGTCCATCTCTTCATCTGTACCGCAAACTGGGGGTGGCCCGGCCTCTGAAATGCCGCCGAGGAGCGTGAATGGTTGTCTGGGAGTTGCTGTGCCTTCAGCTGCCACATGAGCTTCTGAGCCGCTAAAACTGACACCGCAAAAGGAATTAAAGTCTGCAAATTAAAGTATAGTTGCTAGGCACAGTGTGTTTATTCAGAATTGAGTTGATGAGGTTTTAAGCCTCCCAATAATAATGTTTATCTTGATAATACCAAGCTTGGGTCACTCAAGATGACATAGGAAGAACTGTGTAATTGCAGTATAAGAATAGCCATCAGAGCTCCAGCCTTACAAGCCTGGGTCCTCCGTTGTGTTATTGTATGACCTTGTTGGATCTGGTTAAAGAATGGCTCAGGGCACCTTTCTAAACGTCTGTAGTGGGACTTAGGTGGAGTTTGTGTGCATCTGTTCAGACTGGAATCAGGGTATCTCCTGCACATCTACAAAATGTACTGAAAATCTCTGCCTTCTGGTAGCTGTTTCATGCTGGAGATGTTCTGGGTCCCTGAACAAAAACTTCCTTGAATTTGTGAACATGCCTGTGGAGCTTGATGCTGATCTCTTGGCTCTCTTGCAATCCAGCTCTGAAGGAAAGTTGCTGTTAGGCTCTTTCTAAGTCCCAGAGGAGGGCCCAGCTAGTGAACAAGTAACACCGCTTGTGGTGTTGAACAGAGTTATAAAGCATAGTAGCCATGGTGCCTTTCGGTTGTAAATATGGCCTGGAAAAAGAAGTGGCAGTAGCAGTGCCACTTTTGATAAACTTTGATTTTTTTTCACTTGGGAGATAGCGGGGGGCAGTCCGAGTCTTGGGGCCCTGCTAATGGAATGGGGCATGGAGGTTTCCTGTGATCTATATTCTGGTGTCACTTTGAGTTGGATTTTTTGATGTTTACACCTTGTAACGCCTCAGTTGTAGGCACCTGGTGTGGTTTTTGAGATTGCACCCCTCAGCACATGTCTTGCTCAGACTGAAGTGAGCACAGGTTTTACTGTTTACAACTTAAAACTGGGGTAGGCAGGTAACTTCATGTCTGTTTTCCCTGCGAAATAGGAAAGGTGCTGCATCATATGTAGTTGTTTGGACATATTTAGGTAACCTACTTAACCTGAAAGCACTTAGGTAGCCTTGAAAAATAATTTGAAGAAAGTGACGCTTTTTTTTTCTGAAGTTATTTGGTTATTATGTACTCATGTACATATTTTTCACATAAAGTCTGGGGAGAAAAGCTGTCATAACTAAGGTGAAGCTTTCCTGGGTTTGATACAGTTTGAGGCATACTTTTTACCTTTACTACAGGGTTTTTTAATACTAAAAATTCATTTTATTAATTGTCAATCCTTTGAAATATTTGCTGTTATATTTACTTTCACCTTTGTGGGTACTACTGGACTAAGAAAATAAATTACTTCTATTTTAGAGACTCCTGTGCAACTTCCCTGTCTTGAGATTTTGATAGGTCTTCCTAGAGATTATATTCACACACAAGTAACTGGTTTTCTTTGTCTTCAGCTTCTGTATATTGCTCAATGTGGTATTTTGTCTCAAAATTAGCCACTTTTTAAACTCTTGGAATTCACTTTTAAAAATCTTGAGATACTTGGGGAGTACCAGGAATCCTGTGCTATAATTAGAAGTTTGATACTTTTGGGGCTCGCTGGGCTGGGAAAGGGAAGTTCGGAGTGCAATAACTTTGTGCTTGGGCTCATAATTCACTATTTACTGAATGCTGTCTCACCACAGGAACAGCTGTTAATATGCCCTGAAATAGAGAAGTTTGCTACAGCCTCACAACGTGTAGAACTGTCTTTCACAATCTCAGCTGAATGCTTTAAGTTTGCGCACTGACCGTGTTGAGCCACTTGCCTGTGCAGACAGACCTTCAAGGCAACGACTTTTATTAAGGAAAATAAAGAAGCAGAATTGGTAATGAAGCAAAAAGAGAGCTGTGGTTTATCAATAGATCCTTTGAGTTGACGAGTATCACTTTCCTGGTGTTGCTGTTGGTGCTGTGTCTGAACTGGCTGCGAATTTAATTTTTGATGAGTGCTGTAAGCTTGGGTATCCGTCTCGACCTTTGGGAAGGAGCGCGTTTGACTTGGAACTTCCTTTATTGCTACTCTGCTCTGTCCAGTGCTCCCCATACGCATCCTCTTCCCTGGCAGCTCATGACTCACGTTTCCCTTGTTGCTCTTTGCTGTCCCTTAAGGACCTTTTTACATGATAACCGTCTTTCCGCTTCCCATGTTGCTATAAATCTGTACATCTTTAAGGGCAGCTCGTCTTTCCCACTCCTTATTTCCGTGGTAAATCTGTGTTCACGATTTACAGGCCTCAGATATGTCGTGGGAAGGTAAAGTGTCGATTGTGTAAGATTCTTCCCCGTGATTTAGGACAGGATGTGAGGAGTCTGGTCCCATGAAAATGTAATAGAGGTTCAGTAATATTTGTGGAAGTATTGGTGCAAACTTTTAACTGTGCAAACTCTGTGGTTTGGGTTTTTTCTTATCTCAACCACTTTATTTTAGCAATCTGGTGGGAGCTGAGGCCAGCTTACCCCCATTGAATTAACTGTTTAAGTTGAATTAACTGCTGGGGAGGGAACCAGTACTACCCTAAGTGAGGCACAGAGACCAAGAACTTGTCTTTTATTTATTTATTAAGTTGGTCTAAAATAATGTTTTAATTATCACTTCCTCCCTTGATTTCAGATGGCTGTTTGTCATAATTGAAACTTTTTTTTTTCCTAACCACAAGAGCTAGAAAGTTAACAAAAATTTACCGGTGGAGGTTCTTGCCCCACTTTCACTGTCCTTAAAAGAAAGCGATAATAAAAAAATGATGGGAGTTGGAAACATTGTGTTTTTCCATTGTTTATAGAAGTACAATCTGGATATTTATCAACCAAAGGCATGTATTTACAAACAAGTTTCACAACCCATAAATTCCAGCTGTACTTCCAATGCAAGTACAAATTCTGTGAAATTGGTTAACTATTTTTGAGAATCTGATGGCTGACTTTTTTGTGAAATGACAGTCAAAAGGTTGTGTTGGAAAACATCCTGGAAAACAGACAAAAAGTACTTGAGCATGGGCTTGCATTAGGGGAAGTGTGTCTGTTCTACAGCGAGGTCATTCGAGAAACGTTTGTGTAGAAAATGTCAAGAAAAGTGTCTTGGAATAATTGATGTTAGACAGTAGTTTGAGAGAAACAGAATCAGGCTGGTGGAAAATGTTATGAATTCAGAGGATCTGGATAAATATCAGAGGGTCCTTGGGTTTTCCTGCGGAGTGGGTTGGGTCTGTGGGCTCTAAGGGAGCAAACTCCTGCTGAAGGTGCCAAATAAAAGATAGTGTTTTATTTCTCTTGTCCTCTACCAGCAGTTCTGCCTCTGCCTCACCCCTTCGTATCACAATACTTCAGAGTTGTTCTTTGCACCTAATCTAGCATTTTAGTGGCACGCTAATCCAGTGGTCCCTGGTTCTCTTCCACATCACGCAACACTGCGTTATATCCTTCAGCCCTTCAGGATTGTACTACAACATGTCACCACTTTTCAGTCCCACCTGCTAAAACTGCTTTCCTCTCTTTTTTTTTTTTTTTTTCCCCTCTTTTTCTAATGGCAGTCTTTTTTTTTTTTTTTTTTTTTTTTTTTTTTTTTTTTTTTTTTTTTTTTTTTTTTTTCCATCAGTGAAGTAACTTAAAATTATTTTGGGCAGGTGTTCTTTATTGGTGTTCTGTCTTTTCAAAATAATCACTATTTTACAGTGCTTTTAATTTAAAAAAACCCAAAACTTAATGCATTTAGCAAGGAATAGGCTGAGACACATTTTTACTGTAACATTACGAAGCTAGCCAAAACCACCGGAAAACCTCATTATAAGAGATCAGTCTTATTAATTGCAGTTCTATAAGGAAATGGAAATCTCTTCTGTGGTTTTATCGTGTAAACATTGCATGTTAATCTTGACTAAAACAAATAATTATTCCTAAGATATCACTTTTATACTGCCTGCTTTCCTGATTCGTTCAGGGTTGTATATTGGTACAGATACACAAGAGGATATTTTACCTTAGTGTTGTTCCTTACAAGTGACAAAAAAGAATAATCAAAACGTTGGTTTTTTTGATTGTGAAGACCAATTTTGTAGCTTATTTTTTCCTATACTATACTCATCCTGTCATAGAAATGGAGCGGGAGAAAATTGTGTTAAGTTAGTTAATAATCTTTTGCTTTTTCGTAGCTCTGGTTTTTGATGATTTTTGAAAGCTGTCTCAAGTTTCAAGGAAGAGAGTCTTACACTTATATTATGGAGAAAACATGTCATTTTTTGAGGCTTCTAAGATACTAGCCTCTGATTTATGGAGAAGGAGATAAAACATGAAGAGATGTTTACAACACAATACACGGCATTAAAATGTTAAAGGAATCACATGCACGTTTTATATGTCAAGTACATTCTTCTGTAACTGCAGCACGGTTAAAAATTGGAGAGAGCTGTAAAGATGAAAGCAGGATGTTTAAAATGGCTTGAATTTAGTAACCGAGAGAGAAAATGATGTGGTTGGGTTTGACTGATGGCTCCTTGAAAAGGAAGCAGACTGGACTGAATATCTTACTGAAGTTAGAGAGCTGAAAATAAGAAATATCGTAAATGTGTTAAGGAGAATGAGAGAACAAATGTAAGACCAGTTAACATCCCCATCCCTTCAGGGTCTGATGTGATGGCTGTGTTTTGTGCTGAATGTCATCCTCTCTTGACAGCGGTAATCCCTTAGAAGCGTAGCTGTAATGGGTGGGAAGGATGGGTTTGGTGTTTAAAATACTGGGTCTGAGTTCAGTTGCCAGCCTGCGGACTCTGTGTGTGATCTTTTCTATTAAGAAAAACTGTGATGGTTGTTTGGGTACTGCAGTGATGGGCAAAAGGCTAAATAAAGTAAAATAGAGTAGCCTCTCCTCCTGTTTCCAATCCACTTAATATGTCTATGCTGCCAGAAGGACAGCTGTAGTCTTCACCTTGTATGATATTTTGCTGATCTGTAATGACTTAACTGACCGGTACTCACAAAACAACTTAAAAAATACTGGAGAAGTCATAAACCTGCTTAGATGAGCAAATATTGCCCCATCGTCAAGGAAAGGTCAGCTGGAGCTTATCTATATAGTAACATTTTGAAACCTTCATCGTGCCTCTACATCTCTAGATGAAGCTGTGGTTCGCTGTACCGACGGTCTGAAGTCAACGTTTTGACAGTTGTTTTGGCAAATATGGGTTGATCATCAATGCTTGGGCTCCAGGGAATGAATTGATCCAGTTCAGATAAACAGCTCGTACCGTAACGGCCAAGAAACAATGGAATCAATTGTTGGGGCCATGCTAATGTGCTTGTACTCCTGCACTTAATCACAATGAGTTGATGTTTGTTGTGTATTTATAGTTTTCTGAACTACCTGATATTTAAGGTCACATAACAGGATGAAAGGAGTAGGGAAAAGTAAGTTTGAGGGTTTTTTTATTTTTTTTTTTTTTTTTTTTAAGTAAATGTTATGAAAGAATGCGTGGTACTGATTGTACCAGAAGTCCAACACCTTGTTCCTCTCTCAAGATATATTGGCTGTAACTGTTTTAGCTTGCTGGGCCAGTAAAAATTGTAATTCATTTTTCAAGGAGAGGAAAAAACCCATGAGGAATTCGTTATTGGGAACACCTGCGTCGCTGGGAGGAGGAGGGTGGTTGGGAGATGTGCTGCCTGCTTCCATGGCCGAGTGGAGTCATCAACTCCACATTTTGTCCAGGGTTGTCAAGCAGTAACGATTATTTTATGTGACTAAGATGCTATGTCTGAAATAGTTTTTAAGTAGTAACTCAACCCTTCTTTCCCCTGTTTCTCCCTGCCCCATGAAACAGTTTTTGTGAGTGAGAAGGAACCTGGGTTGCTTGTATGGGATTAGGTCTCACCAATCTCATGCGCGTGGAGGTTTTTTTTGTGTATCTTTTGTTTCTGCAAGTTTTAGAAATAATTTTCTTTTAGCTTAATCAGAGACCCTGCGATACTATTTGTTTCTCAGTTTCCTAATCTGAGAGATGTTTAATGCAGGGATTTTGGTCATAGAAGTAAAAATAGCTCACACTGGACTATTAGACCCCAAGTAAACTGTTTGCTTTCTGCAGCTGTGAAGAAGAATGTAAAGCCATGTGACATCAGTAGCTGTGTTCCTTTCAGAGAGCGCTGCTGTGGTTTCTTAGCAAATCTGTAGAAAAATCTGTTATGAGGATTGAAGCAATTGGAAAAATAAAACAAGGGTTAAACTAATAGGCAGAAAGTGGTGGTTAGTGGTAGATGGTTGGATTATTGAAGAAGTGGAAAAGAAAAATAGCAGGAGTCTGGCAGTCCCTCAGACTCCTTTCTCTTTATTTCCCAGGGAAGAAAGTCAACTCAAAAGAGAACAGCAGTAGTTGTTCTTGTATTCCCCAAAACCAAATGGGTTTTTTGGTATTATCTCATCGTGCCTAAACTTTTCCTACCAAATGTATGTTTTATTGAATGTCTGAAGGCATATAGTGGGAACTCTTTATTCTGATGCTAACATTACTAATATGCTCTCATTCAGACCTGAGTTGGAGGAGGTGACTTCTGTCAGATCATCCAGCCTGCCTCCAATTGATGCAGGAGGGTTGTCCCAAGTAATGTCAGAATTCTGTCTTGTCAACTCTATGAAGACTCTGAATTTGTTTTCCTGCTTCCCCTTAACAGACTACAACACTGCTGAGTTAGAGTGAAAGAACTTTTTTAAATGCTAACAAGATTTGCTCCGTACAGTGTATTTGAAAAATCTGATAGTTG
Organism: Tetrax tetrax; assembly: GCA_009806455.1. Lineage (NCBI taxonomy): Eukaryota > Metazoa > Chordata > Aves > Otidiformes > Otididae > Tetrax > Tetrax tetrax. The sequence continues at coordinate 576,795 of WHYT01017365.1, read as the reverse complement.
AATGATTAGCTTAAAGTGATTTAGAAGGAGCCTAAAATGACTTTCCAAGGTTTTGGGTTACCAAATCAAGATACTTCATGCCTAGCTAACAGCACCTTTCCCTTCCCGTGTGCACCCAGAATGAGCCCAGCAGCAGGCGTTTTCCCCTTTTTTTTTGGCCGGGAATGGCAAGCGAGTCCATCAGCCCGCGCTCCTGGTTGTTCATTGGAGATTAACACCTGATGCATCTCTGTCTCCCTCTGAAGTCCCCTTTGTTTTGACGGAGCAGATTGCCTGCAGCAGGCGGCCTTGCCTTTCATCTGCCCCCCCAGCGATCAAACGATTGTCAGGAGCGGTTATTAAAACCTGGTGTTTAGCTCTGGAGTACGGGACTCAGTGCTGGAGGCAGCCTGTGATGTAATTTACAGTATATAATAAATATAAGAGAAGTGCAACACTGGAGGTCTATCTTGTGCTCTAACGTGTGGTGATATATGCTGCTTTGATATTTTAACTGCTAGGCAACCTTCATTAGTGGTCACTGAGAATCATAACTTACGGCTCCGTCAGATGATTCATAACTGGAACAGTTAGATCAAGTTAGTGCGTAGGAATCCTTGATATCGAGTGGGAATGGCTCAGCCTGTGAAGATGTATTTCACGAGCAGTGAAAATGATGAGCACTAATGAGAACCAACCTCTGAAGGACCGATAAATTTTAAATGCAGAGATTAGCTTTGCAAAGCATAAATTGTTTGACCTACAACTGAAACTTGATAAAGGATCTTGAAAAAATGTTGTAAATTAATGCATACCATTGTTGGAAGAAATTATCTTTCTTCGCATACATATTGTGAGTATTGTACATGAAGAGTCTTCAAAAGCAAATGGATGGTTCCCATAGCCCTGGAGAGGGGGCACTTGGTCCCCAGTCACCAAGTGTGATGTTCAGCAAAGACAATGACTATAAATAAAACAGTGTGATTTTTACTACTTTGGCTCCCTCTGTGGCATTCGTTATTAGCATAAAGCTTCAGATTTTAGAGTAGTTTAAATATTTTGGTGTGATTCTTTCTCTTATGTTACATTTCTTTTATAAATTAAAATCCAACAGAAACCGTAGAGTGGGTAAAAAGTTCTATCTGGTGTTACGTCCTTTCTTTCTGGATCATCATCCTTCCTGATTTGATAGGTAGGGTTTTTTTCTGTAGATACATACAATAAATGCACTCCATTCTTTGTTATTTAGTTGGGTATTGGGTGCACGCTTTCTCTCCCTGCTTGTGTTTGTTGGTGAGCAGTTTGTGTCCTAAATGAACACCAGAAAGTGGGTAGGATGGCAACGGGGGTTTTGTGAAGAAGATGGGGTTGCAGGGACTGCGGCCTCCTCTGTGCTGCCAGGACAGTCAGCCCTGCGGTCCTGTGGTTTCCTTCTCCCCAGCTGATGCTGTCCTTTCATCCGCAAAGGCCTTGGTGATAGATACAGCCTGAGAGGGAGTACAGAGAAAATTCCTGGTGTGTTTCTGAAATATCAGTCTGACCGGTAGGAACTCTCGGGTGGTGACTGCAGAAACCACTTAACTTCTGCGCATACGTGAATCCTCAAGACAACGCGATCTGATGCTACAGGAAGTTTTGTCTCATTAGCACCACACTGAAAGATTCTCTGGAAAGAGTGGGGGCAAGTGAGGTAGGGAGAAAAGAAAGAGCTAATTTACCAAATGATTAATTGTCAGGAATACTTCAGTGGTGTGGGATTCCCTTTAGATCCAATGCCAGATTTCCCCTGGAAACCCTGATCACAGGCAGAACAAAGGAATTTCAAAGGGCTGAAATGATGGAATGTGGAGAGAGCACTAGACAAAAGGGAAAACCTAGTACTTAATAAGATTTATCTGGCCTTTGATCCGTAGGAGTATTGCCTTTCTAAGCTTAGAAAAGGAAAAGTGAAAATAACTAGTCAATATCTTTCTGTCAGTTTTTAAATACATGTTTTGATGTTTTCCAAATCACTGAGAATTTCTTCAGCAATGCAAGTATTAAATTCTAATCTTACTAGATAATTAGTCAAATGTCATTTTCTTTTTGTAATTTAAATGGTGTTATATTCATCTTGTTTATTCCCTTGAGTTAGACTCCTGACAGTTTCAAAACTGGCAATTCAGTACTTTGTGTACTGTGCTGTACAAAAAATAACGAGTATGTGGTGAAGTATGACTCACAAGGGTTAAGGAAAATTATTTCCTGGTTCCCTGAAACAGCCTACCAATACCATTTCTTTAGGGAATAGCTCATTGAAACAAAAACCCAGAGCATTCGAACAATCCCTCTCCTTTTGAATTATTTTAGAGCTTTCTCTTTGAATTTCCATTGTTAAAAAATACTGCGTAAATGCCAGGAGTTTAGATTCTACTTTGTCTTTATAATGTTGAACAGGATTTGCGTTCAGTAAAATTGAGTAAAAGTCCCCTTTCTTGAGTTTTGCATGACTGTTGTTGCTGTTAATACGAAGTTTTACTCTGCTTTGTCTTTGTTACGTGCTCTGGTTATCATCAACTGTGGCTGTGAAGAGTGGACCAGGCTCATCGTGCTTTGCAATTCCCGTTGGCAAAGGCTGGAGCAGGCACTCACAACGTTCTTGCCGGCGTGGGCTGCAAGATGTTAATTTACCTTATGTAGTTTGATTTTTTTTTTTTTTTTTTTTTTTTTTTTTTTTTTTTTTTTTTTTTTTTCTTTCTGTCTCCAGAGCTGCTGCGTCGGGTACGTTGTTTAAACGCCCGCAAGTCCTGTGTGAGTGTTTCTGGAGGCAACAGTATTTTAGAAAGCAGCATTAATTGTGATAATGTAGCGTACAGCTCCTCTTTGTGAAATTCAAGTCTTTTTACCATCACCACCTTCAAAGACAATAAAAATTCCAGTCTGCATTTATCTATTCCCATGTGAGGAGTTACTGCAGTGTATATTGTATCGTTCCATGTGAAATTCTTCTGCTTAATAGTCTCATTTATACACAGTTGTCTGAGGTCAGTTTTCCATTTTGCAGTTGTCAAACAGCTGTCAAATTAAGAGACCAGATCCCAAAGTTCATTTACATTTTATGCCATTCTTTGGGTGCCTGTTTCATATCTTAATATAACTAATGATTTATCTACATATCTGAGTCTTCTTTCTGCACTTGTTTTTCACAGATGTTCACATCCTTTCGCTCTTCAAGAGCAGCCCTTAAAATAAAACTTCTGTAGCTTTTTTTTTTTGTTGAGGCTTTTGATTATACAGCTAAAGGAAGAGAGTAGTGTGTCTTCAGTGCAGGCAATGTAAATGAAAACAGTTTAAATTCTGCCTCATATTAATCATAGTTTGAATTTTGAAGTGAAAAACAAAATAGTAAAAAAAAAAGTTTTGAAGCAAAAAGTTTTGAAACGTTGCTAGAAATGACAAAAGAGAAAAATCTCAATTTCATTCGTTTATCGTCGGTTTTGGTTAATAGTTGGCCTACCTATTGATCTCCCCCTTTAACTTTTGATTTCGTATTTTTCAATAGGAAACCAAAATTAAGAAGGAATTTGTTCACAAATCATCTTTGTAGTAAAATGTATTCATTTTTTTATCCTCAGGAATATCAAAGGCTGTCACACACGCGAGATCACAGAGACCAAATCGAATGCTATTTGTGGTTTTGTACTATGAGGATTCTTCCCTTGCTGAGCTCCAAATGTAAATTTATACAGTCAAGATTTAGGAGGGGGGTGGGTTTTTTGGTGTTTTTTTTTTTGGGTTGTGTTTTTCTTTTTTTTTTTTTTTTTTTTTTTTTTTTTTTTTT
>WHYT01017365.1:467479-564618 GCA_009806455.1 Tetrax tetrax | reverse complement strand
TTTTTTTTTTTTTTTTTTTTTTTTTTTTTTTTTTTTTTTTTTTTTTTTTTTTTTTTTTTTTTTTTTTTTTTTTTTCCAAAGCTGCAAGATGTTGCAGTAGAGACTCATGCAGAGTTGACTCTGCTGACCTGATCAGCCAGCACCCAGGGTTTGGGAATCATCTTTCTCTGTTGTAGTTGAGTAGGGAGAAGGAAGAGGAGATACCTCCGTGTTATGAGGGAAGGGATGAGGAGAGCCTTGGCACGCCTTTTCCTGGGGACGAGTGAAAGAGCAATTGCTATGGATGTTTCCCACTGGAAGTGGAAAGGATCTTTCTTGTGCAGTTGCTAGGACTGCTGTGACTGTGAGGTTGAGGAGATGCACTATTTTGTTACCAGTGAAATTCTTAGTTTTCTAAGGACTTTTCATGGGGGAGGCTGAGAGCAACTGTATTTCCAGTTTTGATAGGGGTCTGAGGTAAACATGTGCGTATTTGGGTGAATGTCTCTGTAGCCCATGCGATAACTCATCCTGGGAAGTCTGATGACCGTGTAGTGTGAAGTGTTTAATTATTTCAGCTTTTCTTTCCTTGGTAGTGTTGCTCCTTTTTTGGCATCTTTATATAGACTTTAACTGTCGTGGTAGTTTGGCACAGACATCATGATGGCATAATTCTTTTGATTTTTCCTTCAAACCCCATAAATAGTTTGTTGGAAAAGCACCTCTAGGATTGTCAGGGTAGCAGGTCACTGAGAGCGTGATAAAGCGCGCTCTGACAGAAGTGATGCCCCAAGAGGTGGGTTTGGTTCCAGTTTTGAAAACTCTGTCACATGTAATAGCACCTATCTACTCTTGTGCCAGTGCTTTGGCATTTAAACATGAAATTTTTGAAGGCACGGTAACAAGTCTTTTAAGTAGAGTCTGTGGATCAGGGCAGATGTGAATTACAAAGCTCCTTCCCTTCATATCTATGATTGTAGCACAGATTTTTGTAATTTAATATCTGTAATGCAATAGTGTCTTGGAGAGTCCAGTGATTTTCCTATATAAGAAGGTGATGATGTGTGTCCTGCAGAATTTGCAGTCTGGGAAGTTACAGGGTGTGAAAGTATGAGGGCTTGCCTTTAAAAACCAAAGCACTTCTCTGAGTCGCATACTTTTTCAGGGGAGCAGAGAGAAATTGAAAAGCGAGTTGATTAGCCTGTAGAAATCAAAGGAGGTTGTTACTGTCATGAGAGATGTAGTCTGGAATGGGAACAAGCTGCATTAAGCGTGTAAAAACTCAGGGACCATCCATCTTCCTTCTGTCCGTGACTTAACTGAACCCTGCAAGTGCTGAGGAAGTATTAACATTTGTCAAAGGTTGTGTTTGTTGGTGAGGCTACTTATGAGCGTCAGCCTCGAGTTTACTGAAAATCAACACACGTCACATCCTCGAAGAAACAAGAAAGTCATTGAGAGTTGATTTATGCTGATGAAAATTCTTACTCATAAAATGCTTTTTCATTTTCCCTTCTGTTCCTGCTCACGGATTGGGTTGGATGGTGCTTTAAGCACTAGCAAGGTACGTTGCCTGATTCTTGGAAGCATGCCTGTACTATGGAAGAGGTTTCCAGTATGTGATCTGCCTAATTTATGGTAGGGTGAGGACACGTGGCATGTACAATATCAATGTGACCAACTCTTGGGGCATTTGTACATTGTCCTAAAAGGATCTCTTCTACCCACAGATGCTGACAATTGGATTTTTTTGTTTAAAAATTTGTCATGCTTTAAGTAGATGGACATCTGACACATTCCTTGGGAAGGTGTAGAATATATATATCTATATCTCTATCTCTGCAATTCCTTGGATTGTGTTGGGAAACGGCCGTCCAAATTGCGCTAAAAAGTCAGCAGTGTCCCCAGTGAGATTGTAACACTGGTATGAATAGAAAGCTGTAGTAAATTCTTTTTAAAAATTTTATTTGTAGCGTCGGGTAGCCATTTACCACTAAGTGACTTTTTAAGAGGATTCAAAGCGTAAGCTGTTTAATGAACAAGTAAACCACAGCTCTGGGCAGTAATCCATTTCTTCTGGTTTTTATGAGATCTCTGTGGAAACTGCAGGAGGAGGTTGGTTTTCAATACCAAAATCATTAGGTGCATCATCCAGATTAAAAAGCACAAGGCATGTTAGAAGTGTTGTTAAACTAGGACAAGGAATAAAACGGGACACATGGATGGAAATGTAAGAGTTGTAGCAGCTTAATAATATAAGCTTTGACTTTAAACCAAAGATGTTTGCATATCTCTGAGCTTTGGTATTCTCAGGTCACTAAGGGCTAACTCTGTCTGGATCTGTATAGATTATGTAAATTTTTGAAGTTAAACAGACTTCTAGACGATGAAAACCTGTCCCTATAATCTTCCTTTTAAGACTTGTTTCTTATTACAGTCAAGATTTATGTTGATGCTCCGAACAGAGACGTGACAATCCGTTTTAACTTCAGAGAGTATCATAAAGGTGATGGCGTTTGAAAGCAGGCTGAACAGTTCAGCATCAGACTCATTGTTTTATGTTCTGAAATGAGATACTTTTAAAAATAATAATCTTTTACAAGATGCATTAAGACTTAAAATGCCTTGTGTTTATTAAAGGGCAATAAAAGCAAAATATTATCTTTGAAGGGCATCCTTTATAAAAATGTTTATCTGAAATGGTCTTAGGGAGGGAACTGAACTGGAAATAGAGAATAAAGTTGCAGTGAAGTGGAGGACTCTGCTGTGTTTAACTTGCTGCTGTGCTGGTTACAGCTTGATTCCTGAAGCGTTTCTGCCGTCGTTTTCGGCAGCTTCCCAACAGCAGGAGAGCGTGGGATGGAGCCCCTGGTTCATCCAGGCTGTGTCTGCTCCGTGAAGCTTTTCTCACTCCCAAGGAAAGTTCCCATGAGTGTTTCAATAAGTAGCAGAGCAGTGTCTGGAAGGGACAAATGCAGAAAATCACCTGGCAGAGTTTCAGCCTTAACGGGTGAACGTTGAACTGCGATCTCTGTGTTGGATGCACATTCTTCATCCTTGATTAAAGTCTGCAGAGCGAGGACCACTCCTGCTGGAAATAATTCCTGCCTCCTCTGTGAGATGACGGTTGACTTTAACTCCCACCTGATCTGGATGTCTCTAAAGTTTCTTTTGAAGTGGGGCCAAGAGGTGATGCAGAGGCTTATAAGCAGGGCGAGTTTTGTAGGGAGAGTTAAAATATTTTATTAGAAGTACTCCTGGAGTCAGAGAAAATGGATAACGTATAAAGCACAGGCTTTCTTCAAGTCATCAAGCAGATGTAGTTCCGTCGCTCTGTTGATATCTAGAGACTAGTCATCTGGACTCCAAGAGCCAGTTTTACGCCAGGATTGTGTAAGAATAAATCAGTGGTATTAATACAATGCCATAATTAGCTTCTGAAGAGCATTAAGTCAGTGACAGCGAGGCAGAGTGAGATGAAGGTCTGTAAAACCACAACTGGCATGGAGAATGTCTTATTTACTGTCTCTTGAAAACAAGAATGAGAACCTTTAGCAAAAGGCAAGGTACCAATGAACAAAAGGAGTCTGTTCTTCACGCTGTGTGCAGTTACAGCGGCACTCCTTGCTGCAGGAGCTTGGGATGATAGAGGTTTTGGTGATGGTGCTTGTGTTTTCTCTTACATCTTTGGGATTTGCTGTGTTTATTTTTCAGTTTTGGTTACTAACAAATTGAGTGACACTGAGACATAGAACTGAACACAAGATTTTAAAAAAACAGCAGAAAAAAAACCAAACAAAACCTTCACAAACTGCTACTGAAAACTAAAGGAGCTGCACAGCAAACTGCTTTTCTATCCAAAAATGCACCCTTTGGTGTCACTTGACCCTCAAAAGCTGCTTTGCTTCTGCTGCTGTTCCTGCTAACTCTTTGTGCTTGGAGAGCTGTAACCTTTCTTTTTAAGTCTGGATTTCACTGCAAGTGCCTCAGTGGTTTTTTCTCTTCTGCTGTAGGTTGTGCAACCTCTGTGGGTTTTTTGGTGGTTAAAAAACAAAGGTAGGAAGGCTGATTTTAAGTATTTGTCCCAAAGAGAGAAATAAAGGAAACAGCCAAGTGCTTAACTGCTTTGGAATGAAACCTGTTTGTCACAAATGGCTCTGTGCATTGCTGGAGAACTTGAAGAAGTAGTGCTTGGGGATGCTCTTGGAAGAGCTGCCCTTTTCAGTGGGATCTGGAGCAGAACTTTGCGCAGAAATGGTTGGTTATGTCTAAAAGTAGGCTTTCTCCCTTTTTTTTCTATTTAATTCTCTGTTACTGACAAGAGTATCAGATTTAAGCCATGCTTCAGGCAGTCATGGTGGAAGTTTTCCCCCTTTCCAAGAAGGTCTCTCCATAGGGGCCAAAACTGCAGAATATTTCCTTAAGCCCCTCTCTCCACGGGTCTGTGTCTGTTCTGGTTCTTTGGTGGTGTATATTTCTGTGTGTAATTTGTGACTGCCCGTAACTTCCAAAGAAACCCCTCAAATAACTTATCCCATGACATAGTCGCTCTGGGCTTTTGCTGGCTTCAGATGTGCAACCCCAATGCGGATTTTTTTTTTTTTTTTTTTTTTTTTTTTTTTTTTTTTTTTTTTTTTTTTTCTCCAGTGGTGTAATGATCAAAGGAATATCTCTATACATGCCATTGATGTCTTACTGCAAAGTACTTAAATAGCCTGAGGTAGCCATGTACTTTATAAAAATTCCTTACAGACAGGTAGGACCCTTGGGTGTTAAATGTATACTTGTGAGTTGGGTGTATTTTCAGGGGAGGAAGGCAAGAGAGATACTGTTACAGGCCTCGGCAGCTCTCCGTAGCGCTGAGCTTTGAAAGGCTCTTTAAAAAAGAGCCTTAAATTATGGTCACTGGGGGAAGTTTGTCTAGGGTACGCTGTGCCAGAAAATGTTTCTGTGCCATTTCAATGTCATTCACTAACTGGTTCAAGAAGTGTAACTTAATTAACCCTTTTCAGGTTTTGGGGGAAAATTCTGGTTTATACATCCGTGTTTGCCTCTTGCATTCTGGAAAAGACAGTTCAAAGACTATCAATACTCCTTTTGGCCGGTTGCTTAGAGGCTCTGTGGTTTGCTAAGTAAAGGGAAACAATATCCTTGCTATTTGCTGCATTTCATAGGCATTTCGTAGGCAATTATTAGTCTTTTCAGTTGATGGGATCCGCATTGGGATTGTAATAAAACACAAGTCGATGTGAAATTGGATGCAGACTAGGAGAGCAGATAAAACCAAGTGAAAATTAATGACAGATGTAAAAGTTATTGGTAATAACGTAGTCATCTTTTTACAGTCTTTTTCAAAACTATGGTTTTATTTCAGCAGATGTCACTTGAAATCTTCAGAGTAAATCATCTCTTTGATTTTGATTACGATCTTGAACACTGAAAGTAGCTTAATTGTGATGGGTTCTGACTTATTTATGGGTACGTTTCGACATTTGAGGGCAGGTACACAGACCCCAGGCTGCTGGGTTGTTCAAAAGGGGTTGGTATGGCAGGATGCAGAGAGCTCCAGTAGATCTCTGTAAGCCTGTTTTTATGGTTTGAGATGTCAGTAGTATTAACTGCGGGGTCGGCAGAGCATCCCTGAAGCTGAGGATCTTGTCATTGTCCCAGGTGGGATGTGGGGAGTGGTGGGGCTGGTTTGCCCAACTTTCACGAAGAAAAATGTGGGAAAGCGCAACTTTCGGCGCTTGTTTAGCGCTGAGCCTTAAACAGCACTTCTATAAGCAACTGAAAAAAGCCTTCCCCACTTGTTCTAAATCATAAGCAAGTTTAATTTTCTTAGCTTCTCATATAAGACAGACCATCCCTGGTCAGGCCAAAGGGCTGTCTGACACAGCCCTTTGCATCAGCAAGATTTGTTGATGCCCTTTCTGTCTCGGATCCATCGGATCACGGGACCTCCTCATTAATCTCTTCCTGGCCCTGTTGGCTCTCAGCAGTGCTGGGAGGAGCATACTTGATGTGGGAGGTCTCAGGAGCTGTGAGCTTCTTCTGATCCTCTGTGGAGCATGGCTGGGCAGCACCTGCCAGCTGCCTGCGTGTTGACAGGGTCGGTGGTCACTCCTGGAGAAGGCTGGTCAGTGCCTGAAGCTCTTCCCCATTTTTGCACTGTAAAGTTTCCTTCTCCTTTTCATTGTCCCTTGAGCTCTTCTCGCCACACCTGTTTGGAGTGGAGATAGAAAAGGGTATTTTGCTTCAGTAGGTGAAAATCAGTAACGAAAGTATATGGTAGTAGATATTTAAGGTTGAGATGAGTACTGGCACGAAGGGGTAAGTCTCCAGAAGACTCTCCAGGAAGTTTTATCAGATACTTGTTGAAACAATGATGATGTCTGTGGATCTGTGAAAACTTTCCTCCATGAATTTGTCCCTTTTCAGCACAGGGAGAGGCAATGACCACTCATCTCCCTATGGTTTTCCATACCATTTATGATTTTATAGACATCTCCCTTATTCTCCCTCGCTTGCCCTTTTCCTGGCTGAAGAAAGCTGCTCCTTCTTGGTTGTCCTATATGGAACCTGTTCTGTACCTGTGATTGCCTTTGTCTTCTCTCTGAGAAAAGGGGACTCAAACTGCATCCCCTGAGGGTGTAGACAGGGGTTTAGAAGGAATTTAGGACAGGGGCAATGTATGAGCAGGGCAGCATCCCTCCCTCAGCGGGCACGTGTGTGTACACACATACACATGCTCTATTAGTGAGGAGAACGGAGAACAGCTAATTTGATTAATCAAGTCCTTAACATAATTAAATTAAATAAGACCTCTTGGGACAATAATCAATCGCAGTGGTCAACAGTGTTTCTAGCTTTTATTTCTCTTTTCTTTTTAAAATAATTTTTGGATAGTGACTGACTTTCATAGACCTATCTATTCCTACCCTGTGGTGTCTCTTCTAGGGAGAAAATAGCCCAGAGCTGATTGGTTTCTTTTCCACATTACATTTACATTTATCCATATAAACTGACTTCTGTCTCTCATTCGATATCTACTCACCTGGTATCTTAAGGTACTTCTGCAATTCTTCACTAACCGCTTCCACCCTGACAGGAAAGCCAAGTGGTCTGTCCATCTGGACGTGTTCTGTTCTTGGGTGAAATAAGATTTTGAGATCTTATTATTGTGAAGTCCGTTAACCATCTTTCTGAGGTGGAATTACCTTGTTTTGAAGTGTTGAGCTGTTGTTACAAAAGGAGGGTCACTGTGACCACCACTGCCTCCTGTTCATGCTGAGAAAAAGTAGCATCCTGTGGAAGGGATGCCCAGGACGTGTTGTCCAGGAAGGATTGCTGACAGTGCCCATCAGCCCGATGTGGGTGGTTCTTGTAAGCCAGTGAGACTCTTCAGTCCGTAACAGAGAGATGATCTCAGTAAGACCCCAATTTTCAGCCTTTCCTGTTGGTTTGCTCCTGGCAGTCCCAGCTAAACAGGTTGGGAACCCCGTTTGGAGGGCCCTGAATTTCTTACGTATTGCAAAGGCGTGTAGGACGGTTGTGCAAACCTGTGGTTTGTGCGTTAGGAGCCATATATTTCAGTGGTAGATATGAGTTACACACTTCAATACCCTACATTTTTGGTGTTGGGATGTCAGTAAGAGGGCTGATTTACAGAGGTTAAGCACATGCAGTTTGTGCTGAGCTTAAGCAGAACCAGCCGTGAGGGATGAGCCCACGTCTGCAGCTGATGACTGAGGCGCAGATGACTGAGCAGCCTTATCCTAATGAGAGTGCTCCATGCTTTTGCTGCTCAAATTACTGAAGTGTTGGTTTTGACACATGGAAACAGTGATTTTTAAACCTCTGGTATGAAGTCAGATGATGTTCAACTCCATTGTGGAAGGAGGGAGGCTCTGAAGACGTGGTGTGGTGATTTCAAGGTTAACCCATCATCTCAGGAATCCAAAACGTGCTCTGTGTGTCTGGCTAGAAGGATGGTTTCTGCTTCTGAAATCAGACTTTCTCCCAAGTCACTGCTGCTGTTAGTGCCCGTTCCAGGGCGTTTAGTGTTTGGCTGGAGGAAATGCATGTACGCTTTAGCTGCCTTCCCAAGTACCACTGCGCTTGCCCCGTCCCTCTCACCAGCGAGCTAACTTTTCTCATTAGCCTCAAAAGGGAGAGTCCCCCCTCCTCTCCCCAGCTCAGCTGAGCAGTTGCATCTGTTTCAGATGTGGAGGATCACTGGTGTGCTCAGAAACTCCGCACTTTTTTTTTTTTTCTTGCCCCCCAAAATGCTCCAATGAAATGTTTTTGATTTCCCAGCAAATGATGTCCGCTATTCTGTAGTAACCCAGAGGCAAAGACAGTTTTAGAAATGTGTCACAGCGTGTTTTGTACTGATGTGCCCCTGATACCTTGTTTACTGTGTTTGTGCTCACAATACCCTTTTATCTCTGTTTTCCCAAAATGAGCCTGAAACCGAAGCTGAGTGCGTGCCAGGCTAGTGTGTGAACCACAAGACCAGCCTTTTTCTGGGCAGAAAAAAAAAAGCCTATACGTTGGTGACCGGCTGTCAGGGCAAAAATAATTAATGCATCAAAAAAGTTTCCACATGTTGGATAGACTGGCTTTATTTGTTATGGTTAATTACTGAAATCAAACCTATTAGATGGGCAGGAACATTTTCTCTCGCGATTCATACGGTTTGGCCCTAGAAAACATGAAAATACATAATGCATGGATGCTAGTAAATTATTTTTGCACAGATCATAAAATTAATAGTACAATTTATATAAAAAGGTATAAATTGGAGTATTTAAATGTTATTTTTATGGCATATTAGGTGGAATTATTTCAATGTAAATGGTTTATTTCAAGGAAACTGTGAAATTGATAAATAAATCTACTCTGTTCCAGTGCTAAACATGTGAAATGTAATCTTCTTGAGTTTTACATCCCCAGGCCAGTGGCCTTGTGTTTGCAGGAGGATGTAGGTGCTACTAATGTGTGTAACAGGTGCACGTAATTTAACTGTAGAACTGGGCAAAATACCTTTAATCAGTTCATGTTAAGTCAAACCATATGGGTCCACGGCTGCTTTTCTCCGTGCTTTTGTGGATCAGCGTCCTGCAGGACCTGGCGGTGGGACGTAGAAAAGACCCGGTCGCTGAAATTTTAATCTTTCTGCTCCTAAGTAACAGCTGCAGGTAGTGCAAGTGCACCATTTCAACTTTTCTGCTTTTGTACGTGTGTCAGTTTGGGAGATGGCAGGGTTGTGTGCGATGCCCCGAAGAGCACAGACATAGAACGGCGTGTTTGTGGGGTTGGAGAGCCGTTAAAGAAACTTCAGCATCAGCCTACGTTGGAAACATAACCGAGGCTTGAATGCGGGGAAAATAGAGGGCTCGTCTGGTCGATAGCTTTCAGCACTGAGTCTTCTGTGATATTTTCAAACAGATGTAGTGAAAAGAAAACATAAATATCATGGAGAGATGGAAATGCTCACTGTACAGGGTTTTCCAGCAGTGACTGATGCAAAAATATTTGGAAATGTGTAGCAACTGGAAAGCAGCTTCACTGCTATCGAAGGCATGAAAATGTTTGCATGCGTGTAAACGGCATGTTCCTTTCTTCTCCTGGAATATGAGTTTTACCAAAGACCACTTGAATTAGGACAGAAACACATTTGCTGGTGGACTGAAGTAGCGCGAGCATCAAACAACACCGATACCATCGCCGAGCAGTAAGTGTTTCTGGTTCGTTGTCTTGTAGTGTGTGGGTTTATACTTTAAATCGCTGGCAAGTATTTCATTTTCCAGGCGCTGCGTTGGGCGTGCGTGTGCCCTGTTAGCCGATGCTCTGGAGGAGAGTTCTTTCCTAGGGCTGGCTCTCTGGGTGGTCCTCCCAAAGCCGGAGTCGGCGTCCGCACGGCGTATCTTGTCAGCGCGGGGCTCAGCACCACAGATTTATCTTGTAAGATAGCAGCGGCCCGAGCGTGCCGGCTAAGGATCTCTTCAAGGATCTTGACTACAATTAATAAAACTAACTTTTGAAGCTTTTTCTTTCATTGTATTAAAACAGTTCAGAATGTCAGATCTTCACTTTGAAGTTTAATTTCAAGTTCATCCTTGTGCTAGTGCTTATGTTTCTGTACATCACAGCTTCAAAACTCAGACCATAAATTTACTCCTGAGACTGTTGTAGGATTTGGTTTCTTGAAAGCTAACCTTAATTAACGCCTAGCTTCATCTTTAGAGTCTCTTTAGCAATTGATTGCAAACAAATGCACACAAATAAAAATTTGTTGTGATGGATATTTAAAATAGCCATGGTAGTAAGTATACCTTTGGTATACCATTTGATATAGTGTACCAAAATACTGTCAAAATAATTTTCAAGGCAGATTTCATACTTTTTTTTTTTAACCTTTTACTTAAAGTAAAAGGTTAAAAATTTTTACTTAAAGTAAAAATCTTGAAGTCATTAATTTAATGACTTGTTCTTTCTTCTACTGATACAGTATAAAAAATAAATATTGCCTACTGTTATTAAAGTGTTTTTGAGAGAACTAACTTGGGAAGCTAGAGAAAATATACTAGATAGCAGACTTAGGCACTAAGTAACCATAAAGTATTTCTGTTTAAAAAATAAGTTTTGTTGTTGCTGGTAAAAGTATGGCCCAAAAAAAAAAAAAAAAATCCCACCAACAAAAAACCCCACCAGAAAACAAGGCAGAGCTGTACTGTAGTGGGGAGTACGTGCAAGAGTATTGACATTTCTTTTATACCACTTGTGAAAAGATTTCATCTTTATTCTCTCTCCTCTGAGAAGACTTCAAATCTAATGTTCTGGGCAGCAGAAGACATCCGCCCCACTTTCAGCTTTTAAAATACACGTCAGCACTTAAGTTGGGTAGACAGCAGCACTAATCATATTAAGCACAGTCTCCAAACTCCCGGCGAATGCATAATTAATACATTGTTTTAGAGGTGCAGGGTCCGGCGCGGAGGGCATAGCTTGCCGCGGGCCGGGGGGCCCGGTGCTCGGCGGGCCGGGCCGCCTCCGCTCCCTAAATCTTGTTCGTTACACCTCGCGCAGGAGCCAAGCCGTCAAGCAGCCTCCATTGAAGTGTTTGCCGCGCGGAGCTCTCGCCGGGACAGTAAATGCTAATTCGGTGTCAGGGAGAAAAATGCCGGGAACGGGGCACTGCGGTTAATAACGGCGTTTCTGTTGATTCATTGCTGGGCTTGTTGTGGTTTTTGGTTTGGTTTTTTTTTGTTTTTTTTTTTTCCTGCTCTCTGGATTTTGTGCATCTCACCACTTTGTTTTTAATTTTAAACAACTTGAGTGCATTTTGCTATTTCATCTCCATTTGAGATGTTACTCCAAAGTTTGCTTGATGCCAATTTCCATCACCTAATGCACTAAATTGTTGAACGCCTTCTGTTTAACCATGTAACCCCTATATTTGAGAATTTATGGTTGTTTTTTGAAATTAGAATTTAATATTACAGGATGCAGTGTTAGAAATGTTGGGCAAACTATGCCACATAAACATATACGTTACTGATAAATCTGCTCCAACCAAAAGTGAATCTTGGTTTAAACTTGCACGGCCACCTTCACTTTCAAAACGTGCACAATGTCTATCACAGATATGTGGTATAGTCTGGCTTTTTTTTTTTTCTTCTCCACATTCTTGTGAAAACATTGTTTCTCCAAGTCAGCCATGTGTTAACCTCAAAAATGTTAGTTTTATGGGTAGCGTTGCCCTCATAAAACAAAAATGAATGGATAACACTTTAAAGAAGTCTGCATAGGAAAGGGAGTTTGAAATAACATTCTGCTCTGACTTTCCTGACTAATTTAAACTACTGTTATATTTTTGGTTAAAGGTTAATGTGCCTTTAATTGGCCTTTTAATCGTACATCTGTGTTTGCTTGTTGGGGGTGTATCGCATCGAACGGCGTGCCCTTAGTGTTCCCGTTTTTTTCCTGCTAATCTCGGGGGATTCTTCATCCTTTTCTGAAGCGTACGGTCTGAACTAATTGCCTCCAAGCCTTGAACAGCTTTCTGCCAACAAACAGGATAATATTTTAGGTAATGCTAGGTAAATTCCAGTGTTGACTTTTAGATATTTTGAATAGCAACATGTCTGGGCTTCCAGATGCTCTTTGGAGTAATTTGGAGAGGGGAAAGAAAATAAACTACTGTGATTAGCAAAGTAAGATTTTAATAAAAAACTTGCAGATTTGATTATATAATTTAAAAGTTATAAGAAAATGATTGGTGTCTTGCTGTTTGAAGTTTGTTTATGCCTTGTGCAGTACGACACTCCATTCTCTTGCATGGGGCAATCTGTTAGTTCCTTGTATTCGTATTTTCTTTACTCAAAATCTGCTTGGTCAGAAATCAGTGGTGGATTTTACGCTGTTCTTAACAGGAGTGGGATTTATCCTTCAGAGCTACCTATGAATATTGTAACATACTCCAGAAAACAGGAGGGCAGTGAACCTCAGAAGGAGACATCTCAGAGTGAAAGGATATTTAATGCATCTTCCCATTGGCATCACTGCTAACATGGGAATGTCTTTGGTTTTATAATTGGAGTAATCAAAAGTGCTAGGAGACAGTCGGCTTAATTTGATTTTTTTTTTTTTCCCTTTTTTTTTTTTAAACCTCTGAATACTGATGTGCTTGGTGCGTAGCCAATTTCGGTTTCCTGTTGAGAAGCATGTAGCTGCGTTTTCCATTTGATTGTGTCGATCTTTTTACATTGGTAGGGGACAGAGAAATGTTGGAAAAGAAAGGAACCATATTAGCAGGGAGTCTCAGTAGCTTTGTAATGCCTGAAATAACTTCTAACTGACTTAATGCTGTTTATCTGTTACGGAATAATAATCTCTCTGTAACATAATTAAAACATGAATTAAATCATTGTCTGTCCAAGAAGATGGAAAACTTGAGAAAACTGCATGGTAATTGCCAGAAATAGACCTTTTAATTACCAAAAAGTATTTTGTGGTGCATGTATTTTTATGCCTAGTAAACACCAAGCACTTTCTTATTTTGAAAACCTGAACTGTTCTGCTTTATCTCACAAATTTACGATTTGCTTTATGCATGTTCTTCACGTTTATTATCTGAATAATGATACGTTTATTTTGGCAAATCCAGAGTCCTGTAAAATAAACTATTTTCTTTAATGCAGTAAATAATAATACTAAGAAAGATACAAATGAAAGACCCACTTTAAAACTCTTTACAATTTTCATTCCCAGTAACGTGGACGACTCTGCCTGTGCGTTTGTGCGTGCGTTGATGCCTGTGCTGAAAATCCCCATCCACTGGAATGACACGGGTCCGTGATTTCATTCCCTGTATGTTTTCTGTCCATGTCACCGGGTGCCCGACAGAGGCTGTAGGTCCCGCTATAGGTTGCTTTATTACCAATCCACTACTGTGTAGTGTCTGATTTTTCTCCAGTGCCAGAACAGCCGCCAGGAAGCCACATGAAAGTTCGGTTCCCCTTCCCACGAGTGTTCTTAATTTATTCCAAAGTCGCGTTTTCTAATCGTGGTCTAAGACTCCAGCGCTGTGTGTGGTTTTTAAATTACAGCAGCAAACCACAAAGACAAAAAGCCCCTAGCCCAGATTTTGCAGTTCCTGGATGTAAAGCTGACTGGCTTCCTCCCTTTTCTGCTTGTGGAGAACTTTAAAAGGATTCTGTCAGAATAACTTAGGATCACAATCCTGGTTGTGAAGTGTGGTGGAATGAGAAATGATTTTTTGAATAGTTTGGAAATCTTGGTTAAATAAATATTGTAAGCCACTGGGTTTTGCCTTTTTTTTTTTTTTTTTTTTTTTTCTTCTATTCCCTATAACTTCGATCTAGCAAACGTTTGCAGAAGGGCGGACGCACCCTGCATTCAGGGGCTCAAGCCGCTCCCGGCCATGAGCGGTTCTGTCCATGCAATGGGCTTGGGCACCTTTGGAGCGGGGCGAGGGGGTGTGCGGGTTGCGCTTGCGAAAGCTGGATCCGGGCTGGTGCTTGTTCCGAACCCAGCAAGCTGCCCTGGATCCAAAATCCAAAATGGGAAAAGTCTGTGTTTATGGTAGTGGGATCCATGTTTGCTTGAAAAAAGAAAACAAAACAAACACCCTGCGCGCACACTGCCAGAAACGGTCTGCTGAGTATTTAATGTCTTTGTTTAATAACTTCTTAAAATTAAAGGTACACTTCAGGATTGCTTTTTTGAAATCAGCAGTTGCTGTTTGAGAAAGCCTCGTTTACTGCTTAAACTTTGTCCTGTGCTGCTGGGAACCCTCCAGATGCTGGAATGGGTAGCGTGACTATACTGGTCTGGTGAAGAGAAATAGGAATTGTTACCTGAGCGAAGAGCGTGGCACGCAGGACATAACACATCTTTAGAAAACTCACCTGAAGATGTTTTGTTTTTTTAGCATGAAATTTTTTTTTAGTAAATTAATTTAGAAGTGCTTATTTTCATGTATACAATGACTTGTTAAGACCACTGGTGTGTGAAAGCTGCAGAGCTGCACCTAGCAGGTGAGCTTTCTTTCCCTGTTCCCGTTGCTGCTAACCTTGGCACCTGAGGCCGGCCCCGCTGTGAGCCCGGCAGTGCCCGCGCTGGGAGCAGATGCGGCGCTGCAATCCTGAGCCACGCCGAAGGGCGATTGTGCAACCCCGCGTTCCTGGGGCGCGCTTGGAAATCACCTCCTCCATTTAAATCACGAGCTGGCTGCTTTAGCATCCTGAAGCCTGTTGACTCGCCTGGGCTGACGCCTGCGTCCTACACCTCCCAGCGTCGCGGCCGGGTCGCGGTGCGTGACTGCAGCCGGCTCTGCCGTACCTGGGGGAGCTCAGCGCGCCGGCGGCCGGCTGCGGCTGAGAGATGAAACGTGAGCGAGGCACGCTTCTGTGGATAATTATCTTTGCTGCTGGTTGGTGTCAGCTTTTAATTCAAGTTAACAGTCTTGCTGCATGACACTTGCAAAGTTGTGTTTAGACCACACTGGCATATATTGCTTGCAGGATTTTCTTTTTCTATTTTTAATTTATAGAAGCGCTCATCTTCACATATGGTAACGTTTTCTCATTTTCCAGTAGTGTGACAGCTTTGACTGTTATATTATACAGGATTTCATGTATTACATGCTAGGCTGTACTTTTCTTAAGAGCCAGCTATTCAGACACGATTTCTGCCCTGACTTTGACTGGTTTTTGAATGGTTAATTTGGATGATCTTGGTATATGGTTTTGAGTCTGCTGGGAGGGACAGATTAACAGGAAAACCTTAAATACTAGGAGGCTACATGCAGAATGAAGTGCATGGCTTCGAATTAACAATATTAATTATCAACTTCAGAAGAGAAAATGCCTTCATCTGTGTTTTGGCTCATTTATAAAGTTCATTTTTTCTCATATGAGATAGTATTGTGATGCATAAAAGATGCACCTAACAATTTATCATCTAGCCTGCTATGGTTTTGCTTCCGCTGCGTGTGCACTGGAGTAGTACGGCATTTTAGATGAGAGCTTGGTACCCATTCGTATTTATTTCTTTAATCCTACAACATGGCTACTATAAAGACCACCTCGTCTATATTCTTACTGAGCTCTTTTCTCATATCAGTTCAGTTTATTAAATCCTTACGAGTTTTAATTTCCAAATACTTAGGAATTCAGTTGTTTAATCACAGGTAAGGGGAGGAGGAGTTCTGAAAATGGTTGAAAGGTGATTTTAAGTTGGAGGTGTGTGTGTGTGCATGTGTAAATACTTGTGTATGTGTTGTTGCTAGTCCATACGTGTGCTGTATGAAACTGAGTTCCCAGTTGAGGGCTTTGGCGGGACACGTTCACCCTCCCCACTGCGGGACCAGAATGCTGCAGGCGGTTCATCCTCTTTCCATCATATCGGCTCCTCTAAGCGATGGTCTGGACTCAGAAGAGAAATCACATCTGGAAGATGTTTCAGCTGATAGGACCATGGCTGTGTAGGCAGGGTAAGTTATCCTTGCATGGGCAGCGGTGGGCAGGAGCTGAGGTCTGTCCATCAGCACGTGGACCCATCCCCAGCTGGCTGCTCGGCCCCTGCGCTGCCGTGCTGGGTTTGGAGCAGGTCCTGACTTCTCACGTGTTGTGAAAACATCAACTTCACCCACATATTTTACAAAGCCAGAATATTAAATGGTTTTATTTTTATTTCAAACTTTTCAAAACAACCTTAAAATTTTATGAGTGTGGTTCCACACTGAAATCTAGACTGACCAAGGACGATTTTAAAACAAATCCTGTAGAAAACTTTGCAGTTTTAAGTAGCTGTTACTGTATTTTTGCTTCTTCCCTTTCTTTTAACTTGCTTTCACAGCTTGGCTTGATGTCTCTGGGCTGTGGACAATGAAACCTCTTAATCTGCTTTGGTGTAATTTCTAGTGAGAAAATCAGGCTGTTTACAGGAAAACTGCAGAGAGGGTGTGTGGTGAATGCTGAAGTTAGTATTTATTTAGTTCATATTTTAATAATTATTTTAAGAATGAATTTGTTTCAATTTTTAAAGAACTTCTTAAAGTTCACACATTCATGACAAGGTGGCAATTATCTAGGTTGTGTTGCTCATCATAGGGTGATTTTTTTTTTCCCTTGGTGATTTATTTTTTACATATTTTGGGAGGATTATTTATTAAGGATGAAATTTCATTTGTGCTGCCAAATGTTCCTAAGAATTAGCTTTAAAAATGTGCAGATATAAGTTACTTCTTTAAAGAGGATGTTGCTATATTTTCAATAAACGTAGAAGATGCATCGTACAACTTAGCTGTATGAAGGCTTCAAGTTTTGACATCTTTAAAATAAACATAAGTCGTATTTAATCAACCTCAGCTATATTCCATATAAACATGTATTTGGAGAACGAACCTTGTTCTTCTGTAGCTGTTGGCTGGGAAGTGTAGCCTTTTCTGCAGCCTCATGCTAAAGGTTTATAAGAACTAAGATTTTAACCTAAGTGTCCTTCTGCTTTGAACAGTCCTCCTAGAGTAAACAACCACAGATCTTGTTTTTCCCTGGATCAATGTGGAGATCGGTTGAACAGAACTGCTTCTGAGCTGAGCTTTTAGCTTGCTGAGTTAAAGTTGGATGTCTACCGTCAGTACCTCCATCAGTCTTCTTAACGCTCAACCTGTGGTCCCTCAAAAATTGGGGATGAAAATCCTGCTGGGCTTCAGGTGCCTTGGGAAGCGTCTCCTGCGTCCCACCCCGTCCTGGCGGTGTCGTGTGTGCGCAGGAGATCATGAGCTGAAGATTTCTGGGAGGGGGGTGGTGTCAAAGAAGTGTTTCATGAGTTTCCAGCAATGGAGATGAAAAGCCAGCTCCTCTCTCAGACACAGTCTCGGAGCGCAGCGGGGCTCTGCGGGGAGCCTGGTGATGCTTTGTGTGCACCACGGATGTTTCCACCTCCAGAAAAGGGACGCTGCTCGCCTAGGAGCAGATCAGGCTGGGTTTGTGGAGCATGTGAGTGCTGTGTGTAGGGGTGGGTTTAAAAAAAATGACAAGTTTAACGCTCTGTAAAAGCAGCACTGAAAAGAATAGCTTGCAAGTCAAGCAGTGAGAAGTATGTTCTCGGCGGCTGGAGGAATCATTTTGCATTCCTGGGGTGTAAACTGGGTTGTGCTGAGGGACCTGCTCTGATCTGCAAAAGGGAAGAGGAGAGTGGCTTTTCTATTATTTAAGAGGAAAAGGTGTGTCTAAAAATCAGAGAAATGTTCACCAGCAACTAGCATGGGATGGTTTGGAAGATGTTTTAACCCTGTAACTGCTGCCTGGATAAAACAGAAGAAAATTGACTCAGAGCTGCGGTGGCAGTGCCCTGGTTTGTCAGCCAAAACGCATTCTTCCCGGCTGGAGTAACGCACGCCTGTGCTTCAGCCTCCCTGCAGTTTTAGGTACGAGTGTTTTAATGGCAGCCGATCTGCTGTCGTGCTTCACCCGCTCTCCTTGGAAGCTCCTGGTGTTGGTCTGGAGTAATAAGGGGTTTTGTTGTCTCTGTTCCCAAAGTAATACATTGGTGACATTAAATGGAGACATTTGAGTAATTCAGCTATTCAACAATATTTTTTAATCACGGAAATCTCACTTTTTGCAATCAATCCTCTTATCCTTGCTTTCTGTTGGATTGATGTAGCTGTTTCTTTGGGGACTGGAATCTCTGGAGTTATCTTTTGAGTAGACAAGTGATTGATGTGAGGCATTAGACATTCACCGAGACATTATAAACATTTGCCTTTTCCTACTTCTACTTCGAAGCGACCTGAAGCCTTTGGCAAACAGGTTAGTTGCCTCAAAGAATGACCAAAAACATCTTTATGCTTTCTTTGACATAATATTTCTAAAGAGACACAGCTGGGCAGTTTGCTCTATGGAGTAACCTTTCCTCCTCACCATACGCGCACAACCCTCGTTATACTCGTAGGAGAACTACACGTGCATCGAGGAGAAAAATAGGTCCCGTGTGTCAGAGCTGTCAGGAGTTTTCTTCCACTACGTTGCTTTGCTTTCTTTCTACCTACAGGAACTTTGCAGTTTTTGCACCTTGTTATCCACTGCCTGTCAAATGTCACATTTTCTAATTCCTTATTCTCAGAGCTGCCGCGATGCTGTGAAGGTTTTGGGAAGGTGTTGTGTTTCTTAGCGGTGTTGTGTGTTGCTCTGGAAAACCTGCGCTGCAACACGGAATTTCAGCTTTAATAGCAGGCAGAGGAGAAGGCAGCAATGTAAGCAAATACAACGTTATTTTTATAGTTTATTCTCTCTGTTTCTGAAATGACGCACCTTTCTGACGTCCACCTGACATCTAACGTGTGCTGCAGAGCCGCTCTCCTCTCTCTCCTTTGTTTAAAAATGTGACACACAAAAATCTAAGCTATAAATAAAAATCATCTCTCCGAGAATGTTTTAAAAGCTGTTTAAAACATTAATATAAATAAAAACCAAGCTAGTGTTTATCCAGCATCTTTGTCCTCGTAAAAACATTGGGGATCTTTTCAGAGAATGTATTTCTGTAGGCAAGCTAGAGATAACTTTCAAAAAATACTTGGCTTAGTCAAGATCTAGATTCAGTAGGAAAAAGGAAGCTTGACAGAGGAGGAGAAATATGTCCCTGTGAGTGGGGGTTCAGTAACTGCAGTTTTTTTAATGCACAATGGCTATAGTATTTTTAAAACTAAATATAAATTAGTTTAAGGTTGTAGTGGCAGAACATAAACCTGAGTATCTGGGCACTGCCGGCAGCGATAGTGCCCGTTTTTATTAAGAAATTGTTGCTAGATGAATGGAAGAAATGAATTTCTGTGAATAGCGGAGCAGCTTTGTGTTGTATAAACAGTCAGTATTCCTGGACAAGGTGAAGTTCCTTGGGCAGTAAGCAGGGAGAGGAGCACAAAGTGTTTTCTAGGCAGCGAGATGGCTGAGGGAAATCAAGCTAACAGCAAAATCAATGAAATTTGTGGCCCTTAATCATTGCCTGCAGGAGGGAGAGGTCACCCCCTCTGTAATGGTGCTAATTGATACAGAGAGGCTGCATTAACATTTTGCAAGTAAGCTTTCTTTAAAGCGAAGTAAATCTAAGAGATTTTATGGAAACACAGCAATTTCATAGATAGAAAACTTTTTTTTTTTTTGTAGGATACATAGTGGTTTAAGATTGTGTCTCTTACATGGTGAGTGCTCATCAGCCAGCTGATGGCGGAGGGTGGTCCTGCTGCCGAGAGAGAACAGCTTCGCTATGTGAGCGCCTGCAGGATCGAGCCTCCACGTATTTAATATCTTCAAGCCACTGTCCCATCCATTTTTGATGATGTTTTATCTAGGAGTTCAATAAGTGTGTAAAGCACGCATGTGCAATCTTATATCTCAGACTTCCTTTAGCAAATGCTTCTTAGAAAACAAAACTCTACTGAAAGCCACACTGGCTGCGGCTTGCGGAAGGTGTGTGTTGGGATGAGGACATCAGGCCATCCTTCACATCGGTGGCTGCTTTAATTCGATGGCCACCAGCGAGCAGAGTGATAAACAGGCTGATGGTGCGGAGCGTGGCTGCAGGAGCAGTTGTACCGATGATGCGTAGCTAACGAGGCATCATGGGTTTTACATCTTTAACACACTGATCATTTTTTTCCAAGTGAGGTGTTCCTACCTGTAGTTTATTCTGATATTTTATGAAGACCTAGAAAGCCCAAAGTTATTTTCTTAGGTTTGATACACAAAACTTGTATGAGAAACTAGATAATGAAAAAAAATTGCTTAAGCTACATTCTCAGTCTGGCTAGTATGGAATTACTTCAATTAGTTTTTGCTAACATAAAACTTTAAAATTGTAGTTTCTGTATCTTAGAGAAAAAAAAGCCGGTGGTGTAAGTTCAGCAATGCTCTTCCCTTCGTCTGTTTTTCTACTTCTCACTTTTCTGTTGAGGTATGGCTTAAGAAATTCCAGGAGGAAAGCATGGATGTGAGTTAAATCAATACCCCAATTCCTATGTTGCTGCGTAATTCAATTAGAATGATAAATAATTTGATCTAAATTATAATTCATTATCAGTGCATTGAAGTATAGGCATGTATGAGAAAATTCTTTAACTAAAGACTCTTTAACTAGACCCAACCCTTTCTGTTAGAAAGAGCTCTGGGAATTCAATTAGCTCACGGGGTAATTTTGCTCTGCATCTTCTCTGTCAGCAACTTGCAGCATTTCTCAAAAATATGTGAAAATCCATGTTCCTGTTAACATCTGCCACTTAATGTCTCACATGTTCTGCTATGTTATAAATAATTTATTGTATCTGTGTATTTTTATTTCCACATAATGATTTTATGCAGGAGAACACACTGGGAAGGTGCGATGTGGCGCAGAATTGGAGGGGGGTTTGTTTTCTAGGTTTGGTAATAGTGTTGTAGGGCAGAAATCTCAATCCAAAAGGAGGCCGTAGTGATATTTTAATTTACTTTTGAAGTGATGTTTTCATTGACTCCTGAATTCTTTTGCAGAAGACCATAGGTTATTGATATCTTTTTGCTCCACACCGTTCCATCGGCAGTCTGTAGCTGTTTCCCAGTTTACTGAAAGAGCTGCTGAATGTTGAAGCTTCCGTGATTTTCAGATATTATTTATTGCAGTGATCAGGTTTTTTCCTTAACATGTTCCACATTTAACTTAATGCTTTTTAGTTGGAAACCAAAGTTTAAAATTATTACAGTTCCTACAAATGAAAAATTTCTTTCATCCTTTTCCCTTGCCTCATAAAACTATTTAAGAAACCACAAAGAGTTGGCCAGGAACTCCCAAGTGATAAAATTCATTGCAAGATTAGAGAATTTATCCAAATCTACGTGTTGATTTTTAATACTGCTAAATTAGATCCGCCTTTTTGTATTTACCAAGAGAACCCTCCCTCCCCAGGAAAGCTCTTGCTGTAAATCACTTGTGCCCGTCTGGCCAACACCCGATTGCACATGCTATCACCGGGAAGGTTTCAGCACTGTTCTTTATTATTTAATGATTGAAATGCTTTTTTTTTTTTAACCTGCTCCCAAGGGCCAAAAGATTTATAATCCTCTGGGGGCCTGCGGAGCTGCAATATTTCCTTTCACAGGCGCTCCTGCTCCAGTTGCGAATGATGCTTGCGGAGTAACCAATATTCTTTCCTTCTCCTACACTTTCCTGTTCCTGAAGCCATCAGATAACCGGTTGTTTGTTCCTGCCTGCTCTTGCAATGCGCTCTGCAGCGACGGTTTCTCAACTGACCGGGTTCTCTTTCCGTTTTCACATGCTTCTTGTTTGGGGGAATGCCGGGGGGAGTTTGGTTTGGAGATCGTGCTCCCTCTTTATCCGAAAATCTTTGTTTCCTGTGCCTCGCTCTTTTGCAGAGGGCGTGTAGGAGAGAAGCCTGGCTGCAGTAGCCTTCAAAAACTTAACAGAATAAAAACAACCACTAAAAAATAGTCCTGATATATGAGATTTTTTTTTAGTATTGCATGCGATATTGGAAATATATGAGGCTTTCTTCACTGCAGTTGAAAATTGGGAGTCTGATGAGTACAACAATAGTTATACTTTATTATTATCTTTAATGACATACCTATAGAGCTTTGCTTTAAGTAATCTTCAGCATTTGAATCAAATAATCGTGCTTTTCTCTCTCTATGGTTTCCACAGATAATATACCAGAAATACTTACAGCCGTGGAATCCCTTACGTTACTTAGCTTCTGGATACAATCATCAAATGTTTTAGCAATCCTCTGAAGAGTGGTGTTGCTCAAGATTGTGTGCTTTTTGCATTTTATAAAGTCCTTCCAAATGAGAAAAAGGAAAAAAAAAAATGGAAAAACATGAAGAAAAGTAATATAAACTTTGATGTTCAACTTCGAAATTAGCTCTGGGAATGAAGTGTCATCTTCTGAAAAACCTCGTGAGATCAATAACATTATGCAGGCTGAACATCTTAGGTGAAGCATTTTAGGAAAATAACTGCAGAAGAAATCTTTGTTTCGGCTGAACAGTTGATGAGACTTATAAAACATCTTTAAATGTAATAGAAATGGTCAAACACAAAAATACATTATCCTTAAACTAAGATACTTTGCACATGAGTGCGTGTAAGACTGTCTGTAGTGCTTCATTTCAGAGTATAGGAAATCTTTGTTATGAGGAAAAAGAAAACCAACATCATACTGGATGTTTTCGTAAAGGAATGAGCTTTCACAAACTGTAATTGTGAATTCAGTCACTTTTTCCCTTCCTCATCATGAAGAAACATTGTTATTAGAATCTTAGAATCTCATGTATTTGTCCAATACCATTTTACTACTCTTTCTAGTTAAATTTTCAAACTTGTGAGTGGTAGTGCACATAATCCTAATTTATTTTTATTACTTATCTCTCTCAAAATCTGTTCTCCTGCTGTTCCACGAGCAGCTCTCCTTCCTTCCATGTCGTGACACTGATCCAACCAAAACCTCGCTCTTGCAGGTTTTTTTAATTGGTTTGGATTTGAAAAATCCGAAGTCCTAAATATTTGTTTTGGTAATTGGATGACATAAAAAGCATAACTTATTAAAAAACTCTCTTCCTTATTTTGTTACACTAGTATATAGAATTTAATGTGTTTTTTCCTGTGGATTTTTTTTTCCACCGCTTATAAATTTAAGCGTTAGTATGTGGTACAGACTTGGTTTCCTCATTGCTTTTATGGATTTAATTACATTTAGGGGCTTAATTTGGTTTAAAAAATCCTGGTTTCCACACTTGTGGAAACTGAAGAAAATCAATTTTTCGCAGTTTCTGCTCCTTGTCCAAACTACCGTGGTGTACAACGAGATTTTCTAAAATCCTGCTGAACCTTTACCCTGCTGCTTTTTGCTGTCCCCACCACGAGTGAATAACCAGATAGAAACAGCGAACAGCCAGGCCGTGAGGTATGCGCGTGTGTATGCGGCTTTGCCAGTTAGGAGTTGAATTTGAAATGTTGTTTGAGTCAAATATCTGGAATCTTGGATGTGAAAATGGGTGCCCCAGTTTTTTGATTCTTGATTTGCTTTAATTTGGGAATGGCAGAGAAAGGGCTGCTGCAGCTCACTTGAGGCTGTTGGGTAGTGAGGTGTAAATGCAAGCTCCCCCCTTGAAAAGCTGAATTAATTTTGTTTAGGTTTCTTTTTATTTCTTTTCCAATCCACTGTGAGTACCAGAAAAGCTTTATATTGCTGTACCGCCGTTGCTAAGATCCTGACCAGCAGTGAAGTCCATAGCTCAGGTAATGCCCAGTGTTGATGAGAACCCATGGATTTTTCAAGTTGTTTTGGATATTGGTTTTCAAGCAGTAAATTGTTTTCTGCTGCTGGTAATTCTGTTGGTTGTTTTAGGCAGTCTTTGTATTTTAATTTTTATACATGGCAGTAAATGGAAGGTTCATATGCCTTGGTTTCAAGCAGTAAAAAGCTCAGCCTGTGGCCCCAGGAGCTGACCTGTCCGGGCGGCAGCAGGACCGGCCGCATCCCCCTGCCTTCGGCGGGTACCGCTGCCAAGGCAGCAGCCTTCCCCTGCTCTCCCCTCTTATTTTGGCATCGTTCTGGAAGGTGGCAACACACAAATGGCTCTTTCAAAACACAGAAGCTGTTCTGGTACCACGTCACAGAATTTCACAGGGATTTTCTTTTTCTTTTTCTTTTTTTTTTTTTCCTTTCCTCTTTTTTGAGAAGCAGGCAGCAAGTGGTACACAGGCCAACTGGGATACTGGGAAAACACACAGCATCCTATCCATTATGCATGGCAAGTGTCCTTCATGCTGTGGGACACATCAGCAATTTCAGAGCTTTCAGCAGCTCCTCCTGTGGTCCCACTCCTGCCCGTCTATCACGCAGGCTGCCAAGGTTGCCCCATCTCTCTTTCATTTGATATGGGCTGAGAATGACAGGCAGGGGAGCGAGGGCGATGGCAGCCGCCGGCGGAGCGGCAGGCGGGCGGTTGGGACTCCGCGTACAGCTGCCGAAAGCTGTCAGGATCTTGCCAGATCATCCCCTAAAAGAAGATCTTCCATCGTGGTCTTTCTCCATGGCTGGAGACTTTTCCAAATCCACCACGTGCTTTTCCAGAAGCCCTGAACAGAAGTCACTGTTCGTAGGGATGAAAAGCATGGCTGAGATTTTCCCTTCTGTGCCTTTGGCATTCAAAGGCATCTCGGTTTCCTCTCCTCCCCTCGCACCCTGCTATTGTTCAAAGCTGCCTTCGTGTGTCCCTTTACACACACTCCCACATTTTGCTGCTTTTATTACTTATTGCATGCCATCCCTTAAATTCTGGAAAGTTTCCCCAGTCCCGTCAGCCGGCTGCGCTCCCTCTCTTTTCCTCCTCTTCCCCCAGCAGCCTCAAACGCCTTTTCTCAAAGCACAATTTCACATGAGCTGTAGAATTTCCCCCATCCCAGTCCCATTTACGTACTGGTCGCTACTCTGGTGTAGGGCAAAGCTGTCTCCTCCTCCCTTTTAAGAACAAGGAGAATGATGGCAATAATAAACCTTATTTATTAGGGATATATGTTATTTTTTATGTTTTAATCCAAGGCAATAGTAGCTGGCTGCCTATGTGCAGTTTCCTTTTAAACCTCTGATATAGCCAGCGGACTTTTATTTGTATTTGAAAAAGCAAAAAAAAAAAAAAAAAACCACCCTAAAATACCTGACTTACGTGGCATGCTGTGCCTGTGTGCAAGGTCCGTTCCCGGGGCAGCCCGAGAGCACGGGGGAGAGCACGGTGTTTTCAGTCTGGTGGGGTGAACCCACTCTGCCTGTGCCTATAAAAAGAGATATCTTGTCACAAGACTTTTATTCATTAAATGGCGTTTATCCTGCCTCTCCTATTCACCCTGGAAAGTAAGCGACTGTGCGAGGAGTCCTATTTTTAATAGGAACATTCATAAATAAATTAGCCCGAGGGGAGGCCGGGGAAGAGGTTACATCTGCGGTTAGAGATGAAATAGAGTTTTGTGAGGACAGGATTGCGTTATTTGCTGCTTGGTTACATATTTCTGCCCGTTGGTGTGCGCCGCACAGGAGTCCCAGTACCTCAGCGTTGCGGGAAGCTTGTTTTCCAGCTGGAAATCCCCATTTAAAATACTCGTGGTACACAATCGTCCGCTTTTTGCTGGCAAACGGGCCCTTTGGAGAGCGTTCTGCTTCCCTGCGTGCCCCGAGGAGGTAATGCATTTGCTGATGATAAACCCAACAGGTGCCCGGGCCGTTGGTACTGGAGCCAGTTGGCTGGCTGCCGGCGGGCTCACAGTGCCTATATTGTGTCGCGAGGTTTGTGTGTGCCTCCGCGTCCTTCTGAGGGATGGTATAACCCAGTTGAAATACATACTTAAACTCCTGAGGGATTAAGTGTGTTTCCTTTGCTTTACAGTTCAGAATTTTACAGTTTCTTTGTTTGGGAGTTCTCAGATTGCTTAATGATTTTTTTATTTTTTTTTTTCCCCCTGTTTTGCCCAGATGTGTATAATAGCGGTATTTGAACTTTACTAGGTTTGCAATTTTATTACTCGACATATGGTATATCCTTTTATTTTTGTCTAGTATATCATTCTTCTGCTCAGAAATCCCCTGGTACATGCTTTTGTTCTTATTATTCTTCAATTGTTAGGTTTGTAACTCTTCCATGCTCCAAAATTCAGCTTTTTGCTGGTGATTGAAGGTGACAAAGTGTCAGATGTTTTGCTTCTGTCTGAAAAGTATTGTTTAAGCTGTCACTTATTGGCAGTTTTAGGATAGATTAGTGCTAAAATAACCCCTTCCCCACCTCCCCAGTAACCTGTGGCTTTCTGGCGCAGGAGCCAGCACAGAAGTTGTAAGGTGCAGCAGGCACTGCTGTCCTGCGTCACTCCTGGAGCACGGGGTGCAGCCGTAGCCCACCAGTGGCTCTTCCGTGGCTCCGGCACTGGTGATGCTGGGGAGCCCAAGCTTCCTAGCAGAGAGGATGAGCCCATACGGGTCTGCCCAGCCAGTGTGGGTGATGTTCTGGGGCGTGCCTTCACCTCCAGCCCAGCATCTCGCAGAGGTGTGGGGATCCCTGTTTTCTTCCACCTCTAAAACATTCCCAAACCTGCACTCTCCTCTCCTGTTCTCTGATTTTGGACACACGGGAGGTTAGAAATGCGACCCGGATGGGCAAGATAAAGATACGTCCTTTGGTCTGAGGATTATACATGCGTTTTAAAGTTGTCTATGAGTACATAATATTCTATCCAAAACCCTGCATGTGTGGCTCATCCTTGCGTGTTTATGATGTATTTATAGTGACCAACGTTTGCAGAGAATGTGCGCAGAGATTGCTTTCCCGGTAGGCTCAGGGCTGGATTCCTTTGCGGTTTACCTCTATATAACTCAATTAAACGGCATTAGGATAGACTTACATCAGCTGAGTTCTCAGCCCAGAGTCCAAATTCAATTCTTAATAATAATGGTTTTACAAGTGATTTTTCTTTATAAAATTTTATTAGTGTTTTTTTTCTGAGTGGTTTCTTAAGCTTTTCTTGCTTTACAGCAAAGCCTGCCTGTAAGAGAGTTCAGACTCAGTATATTTTGTTTGAGAGTGAGTCAGAGTCTCAGAATAATTTGCAGTCTACCGAAACTATCCCCAATGTGCTATTCGCATGATAAGTCTTGTACAGGCTTCCCAGTTCAGTTGTAAAGACACAAATCACTTGAATTCTCCAATTTGTTTCCCACGCAATGGGAATAACACAGGGCTTTCTATTGGCAAATATTTTGCTAATGTTTGTATCTGGGTTTGGAAACTATAACTTGCTGTCTGATGCTAATTGCCATTAATAATAATAATAATAATAACAGCCTCTCAGGTAATCTTCTATATAATGAGGAATAAAAATAATTTCCTGAAAGCATTGCTCATAGTCACAGTGGAATGGTTGTGATGTGCCTTGAGAAAAAGGATGAAATTTTGCATAGCAGCTAACATAAATGACGGTGATCTGTCAGACAGGAAGACTCAGTTTAGAAAAATCCTTTTGTTTTCAACTAGTGTAAAGAACAGGCAGAAGTTGCCCGCTCTATTTTGCCGTTAAAATATAGAGTGTTAAACCACTAATAATAGTCGTGGATTTTACCTGTGGGAGGGGAGCTGCGTGTTCAGCTCCATGAATCGATGGGCTGGGAGTCCCCGTGCGTTCCCACGCACCGGTGCCGTCACGTCACCCCGAGGGACGGGCCGTGTGCCGCCAGCCTGTGTTTAGGGGAAATCATTGCGTGGTCCCCTCACACTCATCCTTAAGATCCAGGTTTTTAAATACTTGCATAAAAGACCCGCAGGCAGTAACCCTCCTGGCGCCCAGCTTACCTACCTCACTGGGATGAACGGCTTAAACTGGCCCTACTGGAATTCAACCACTGACTTCCCCAAAAGTCCGGTTATTTAGGAGCCGGTGCTCAAACCACCGAGCTATCATCCCCGCTGTAATTAATTCTTAACCTTTTACCGTAAATAGATCGGCTAAGCCCGTGGTTGCCGTACTTGGGTTATTCTGTCGGCGATACCTATGGCTGTCTGCTGACTTTGCTGCAGTTATTTCCACAGCAGACGCTGGGTGTTGTTTTCTTGCCAGGCTTTTCTTTCCTACGGCATTTAAATTAATAGCTGGGAATGCGTGTGGCTGGTTTGCGTACAAATACTCAGGGTGAGATGAGCCATGAAGACAAGTGTGGGTAGCTGGATAACCTTCTTTTTTAGCAATAATTCAGGCAAGTGTGGTGTTGAGGCAGAGAACTGGAATCCACAGTGTGGTTTAAAATAAAAGAAGCCTTTCACAAAGACACCGTACTGGGCAGTGTAACAGTGTGACTGTGAAATGTGGGGTGTGTGGCAGTGATAAGTGAGAAGAACCAGGGTTGGCCATTTCCTTAGCTTGAGTAAAACTTTCTGCATTGAAATTTCATCTTAAGGTTCTTTTGGAAGTCCTCCTGTCTAGCCCTGTGAACGGGGAGGCTTTTCCCAGCTCAGATCCTTGGGAGGGTTTCCTCCAGTGCTGGTGCAGGTGCCAGCAAAAGCTTGGGTAGCACCACAGCCTCCTCCTGGCTGTTGCCACCCGGTGTAATTTTTTTTAATTAGCTTGAAATGGAAAAAAAAATTACTCCCTAGAACTTTATAAATTTAAAATTGATTCTGTTTAATTTAACTATACATTTTATACTATTATATTTTCAATTAGAAACGTTAGTAGCTGCACTTGGTGGGGACCTAGTTTGGGTTGTGGTTGTCTCAATTTTGGTATATTTTTTTATATGCCTAAGTTGAAACCCATACGAGCGATGCACTCTGCTAGGAGACAAATTCCTGTCTGGATGTTGGTTGGGAGCCTATAGCTTGTCTCTGATAAGCTTGATGGTATATTAATAATGATGCTTGGATCTCGTGTGCCCTGTGACAGCTCTGGAAGGATTGGTTTCCTCTGCTGAGTATACTCTTTAGATAAGAGTTGGGTTTTTTTTTTAAATTTAACATATTTTCTTGTGAGCATTCCTAACCCTGATTGTCAGTTTATGTAACTTATAAAAACTTCGGAAAAATACCCAAGAAGATTCATGTTCTGGTCACAATTTCAGTTTTATGATGGGGGCAGCATGCTGGGAGCCTGGAGTAACTCTAACCAGCTCTGTCCCCGTGCGTGCTGGTTTTACAGGCGACGTTGCAAACAGCCCAGTGAATTTATGTCTCCCCGAATCCAGCTTTCTTTCTCATTTTCAGTAAATTTCACACCCATTGCAGTCTCCCCAAAGATTGCTCGGTAATGGACGTTTGTGGGAACATTCACAAAAATAATATAAAGCTTGCAAGTTCCTGGAAACGCCTTCCCATTTTGCCGTGATTCACGATGCCATTAGCAGCTGTCCTCTTATTTGCTAATACCACTCCATCTTGTGCGTGTATGCATTTACATCTGTGCCTCTCTCCAAACGACGACAAACCAGTAAAATAATTGAGAGCTGACCATTTCACGAAACTTTCCAACCTAGGAAGCATGAAGATTTTTCCAGCCAGGGGCGGGATCCTTGAGAGACAGATTAAGAGGTGATTCTTGTCCTCAGTGACTTCTGGATTTAAATAGGCAAGTGTGGGGATGAGAAAAAGGAATGTGAAGTGACTTCTTCAGAATCACTCTGTGGGCTATTAATACCTGACCTCAGTTAAAAGCCAGGTTTTTTTGCTTTCTAGTGCAGAGTATTATCTACTCTTGGATCAAGCCTGAAGGCTTCTCAGGAAGAAAAAGCAGAAAGAGAAAAAAAAAAAAAAATAAAAATCCACTTTTCTTCGAGCGTGACTGTGCAGTAGTGTGTAAAAGGCAAATGCAGTCTCGACTCTGCGAAGCAAGGCATTTCCATGGAGGCAGGGAACTATTAATGCCGTTAGCAGACAGTCATCTGGAAAACTCTGCACCGTTCTGGCTCTTCCATGTGCAACAAAAACTAATTCAAGCGGGAACAGGTGCTGAAAAGGACTTGCTGGGATGTGGGAGGGAACCAGGAGCCAGACTTAGGCGAGGTGGCAGAAGGAGCTTGGCTTGCGTGGCCTGGTGGGACGCAGGCTGATGTGGATGTGATTGCTCTATAAATACCGCGAGGGGTGAGGACCGGGGAGGCCAAGGACCTGCTTGGGCTGTAGAGTAGCGTTGGCAAAGGACAAATGGGCATAAATTAGCTGTGCATCAATTTAAACTGGAAATTAGACGTAGGTTTCCAGCTATCGTAAACTTTTTTAGCAATTTCTGAAACAACAATCCCTTTCGTGTGACACGGTTGCCTGTGTGTCAGAGGCAGCGCAGCCCCATCGGCTTTGTTTAGCGAGGGGGGACTTTGTTCAGCAGGAGAGCTGAGTAAATTGCTCAAGGTTTGCACCTAGCTGTTGAAAACTAGAAATCCCCATAAAAGCTTAGCCTATTGTCTTGTGTTTTGGTGAAATTACTGACAAAGGATGAATGTTGTTTAATAGATCCATTGTTTATCTGTTTATTTCTCTACTAAATAGTCATTCCCTTTGGGATTTTTGTGGTTTGGGCTTTTTTTTTCCTGTGAATGGCCTGGTCTAAATTTAAAATGTGATATATTTGATAATGCAGAGCAATAGCCATTCAAACCAGCTAAAATCTGTCACCTGTCTTCATCCCAAAGAGCCGATAGACCTTTCTGGGCCAAATCTGTTAAAAACTGAGAGTCTGGAGAAGCTGCCCTTGAGGCGCTTTCTCGTACTCGGGGTCGTGTTATGGGGTTTGCACTTCTTCCAGACCAACACGACTGCTGCATCCGAGGAACCCTGGATGCTGGTGGAGCTCCCGATAGAAATCCCTCCCTGAAGGCGGCCCTGATGCCTCCTTAGGTGACGCAGCTGCTGCTGCTTGCAGAGACCCGAGTGATTGATGGTGCCACCTAATTTTAAATTGCAATTGAAGCCTATTAGGCTGTGATTGCTAATCAGAGTAAAAGTTGTTTTTTGTTGGCTTTTATTACTCATTCCACTTTGTCCATATTAGTTACAGGTCTAACGTGATTACTGTGCTGCTTTGTTGAGGTACAGCATTCCCAATGGGCCCTCTTCACTAAAATCTAGATTTCTCTGTACATCTTGAGAGGTTGCTGTTACAGCCATGGAATGATCCTTAATACTTTATAGTTCTCCATGCAAATAAACTTTTTGTTATTTTCATAGGTGAGGATGACATAAATGTTAAAGTGCCTCCTGTTACTTGATATTTAATTATGAAAGCATCTGCTGGAAAAATAGTATGAGCCTGGTGTAATCAGCACTGGAGCAGACCTGCTAATCTTTTCGTTTGGTCTAGACATCAAGGATGCTTTGTACCAGTCTGGCTTTGGCGTGATAATCTCAGACCTTCGAGGCTAGAAGTTTCGGGCCTCTTTATGAAAGGAAAAACTCCTCCATAAAACCCCCTAGGTTTACGTATTCTTCTTTCAGCTGATAAATGCCTGCTTGATTAGTTCATGGAAAAGGTATCTGGACGGACCTGGCCGTGGAGGCAGCTTGGCTGTTGGTTACTGCCGAGATGCCTGGAGAGCCGCAGCCCCGTGCACTCGCAGTCAAAACACAGAGCTGGTCCTGGCTCTGTCCCTCCTTCAAACTGGGATCATTCTGGTTAAACATCTTTTCCACTTACCCTGTTACTTTATAAAAGATTTTTTTAATTAGTTGCATTCCTAAAGAGATCCCCGGGTTTTGGCATTCATTCAGAGGTGAAGAATATGTGTCCTTGTGCTTTTTCCCTCCTCTTCATTGTTAGATTGCAATAATCCTCCTTCTTATCTATTCTAAAACAATTTAAAGATTCCAACTAAACACTAAAATAATGGCCTGTTTTCCCAGACCTATCCACTTACTTATTTTTCATGTGTCATGGTCCGGTTTTAATCTGAGAGATGGTTTCTGTGAGACCTTAGCAGCTTTAATTAAGGAGCGGGTGGGAGGGCAGCAGTGGGAGGGAATCCCCTTCACCTGTAAGGTGCATTGGGAAAGTCATTTGGGGTCAAAACAAAGAAATCCTGTCTCTCAACAGTGGCCAAGACTGCATGCCTGAGGAGGAGTATAATAATGTAAACGAGGTCTTATATATTTGATGAGCACCTTAGTTCTTTGCATGGAAAAATTCAGATTTTTATCTACCCTGGAAGGATTCCAGTGCTGTCTAAAGAAAAATCACTGTCTGAATAAAACCACCGTCTGCTCTGGCACAGCGCTGGGAGGCGGTGGTACGGCTCGTCCTTCGGGAAGTCGCGATGACATTACTGCTGGGATAGATTGAAGGATGATGTTGCCTGAACTTGTCCTTGCTGGGGCTGGACCAGGATGAGCTCCTGGTGTGCCTTTGCCGGTTGCGCTGACTGGCCACAGCAAGTTTGTACTGAGATCAGGCTGAAACCCCCTCTGATCTGTGGTGTTACATCAGAAATAGATGAGCATGTGTTTAAGAAAATATAAGCTACAGTGGGATTGCTGTTTCTCCCCTGGACGTGAAGGCAAGCTCTGGTTGGGGCATTTCTGCAAATCGTTCGCTGGGTGCTGTGCACAGCGTGCAAAACTGTGCGAGAGAGGAGATTGAAAACCGAGGGGCTGAGATGGAGCCGCGCTACGAACCTCGCTGGCTCGTGCTTGGTTTGGCTTCTGCTGCTGGTGTCCACGGCATGGTGATAGCTGGAATACCGACATGCAGCGTTCAGTGTTTCGGAGATGTGACTAAGCATCTCCTGCACTCTCAGATGTGTTTGCCTTTTTCTTCCCCTAAAATAATAACTTTCGTAAAATGAAGATTATACTCTGTTTCTTATTTGTGGGAAGGAAAGGCAAATTAAAATAACAGACTTTTTAAAGACTTCTTCCAGTAGCTCAAGGGGGCCTACAGGAAAGATGGGGACAGGCTGTTCAGTAGGGCCTGTTGTGATAGGACAAGGGGTAATGGGTTTAAATTAGAAGGAGGGAGGTTTAGATTAGATATTAGAAAAATTTTTTTTACAATGAGAGTTGTAGAGAACTGGAACAGGTTGCCCAGAGAGGTGGTGGATGCCCCATCTCTGGAAACGTTCAAGGCCAGGCTGGATGAGGCTCTGAGCAACCTGATCTAGTCAGGGATGTCCCTGCTCCTTGCAGGGGGGTTGGACTGGATGACCTTTGAAGGTCCCTTCCAACCCCAACCATTCTATGATTCTATGATTCTAAATCTTCATCGTATTTTAAACAGTTAAGCAGGAGAAACAACCCTTTAAAAATATCTCTCTATTAAAGGTATTTGTAAATATAACTTATTTAAGATACTGTAACTTCACAGAACAACATTTTCTTTCCTTTTTTTTTACTAGAAGGCCATGTCTGTTAAGAACTGAGTGGTGCTGGGCAGCAGGACGGTTGAGTAACAGGCGATTTTTCCTTGCTCTGCCGGAAGGACTCTGGGGTGAGATGGGAAGCATCCCGAGGAAAGGCCCAGGGCTTGACCACGTTTGCCTCTGCCTTCTCGGTGTTCGCAGGCCGCCGTGTCTCTTCTCCTTAAACTTATCAGATCTCGGTGCCAGATTATCTCGCTGCCAGCTTTTAGAAGCTCGGCTTAGTTGTCAGCAGCTTGTCTGCTAATAGGCACAACTGTTCTCCATCAAGGCTGTACGAGCAAAGCATCTGGAAATGTGGAAATTCAGAGGAAATATCGCTGGGGAAACCCAACAGAGAAATCCCGTGCAGATTGGGAGAGCGAACTGCCAAACTGTAAATATTTATATAGCAGATGCCTATGCTGGTGTGTAAATGACGTGCTTATAAACCCTATGAGCAATCTTCCAAACCTGTTTTGTGGACGTTTTAGTGTAGAAAATATATTTTACACCTTTATTTGTATGAGTGTGTGTTTAGGGAGAAACCATCGAGATGGGTAAGGGAGCTGGAGACCCGGCTGCCTTTCACTGGAACAAGGCGCTTGTGTACCAAGTTTCTTTTGCCTGATTGCAATTGTTTTTTTTTTTTTTTTTTTTTTTTCTTTTTCTAGGACCACAATTTGAAGTATCTTGCATTTGTATCATTTCTGCAGCCATGAACAGATGATTGTTTTCCAGAACTGGAGGTTTTTTTGCGGTGAAACTGAGACTTACTCCTCAGCTTTTCACTGCTCACTTTAACCAAGTGCTAAAGCATAGAGTTAAGCAGAAAATTGTATTTTCTAAATAGCACAATTCTGTCAATTATTTTAATGTCTTCAGTGTTTAAACGGGTTGTTAAATGTAATTAGAGTTCTTTCTAATTTTAATACTTCTATTAAGTGGATTAAACAAGTAGGTGGGCTGAGCATGACCTTCTGCAGCAGAGGTTTGGGTAAGATGCCTGTGCCCAGCCGTTCACAATTTTCAGTGGCTATTTTCAGATCTGTCTCTTTTTGTTTCAGTACAACATGCAGACACTGTTACCATGTGCTCTTTTCATTTTATTTTGTGCTTCCTCTATAAATCCTAGTTCATAAGAAGCGTTACTAAATGTTGCAATTCATTTCACCACTTCTTATTTAATGATTATCATGTAAGAGCATCTTGGGACTTGTCTGCACAGGAACTGCAGCGTAATTAAATGGAGGTGCTGCCTACATAGGGAAATTCATTTGAATTTTAGTAGGATGTGAATTTTAAAGCAGATTTTTCTTCCACAGGAATGGCTTTTATGGCTACTTTTCTTGTTGCAGGCTTGTTTTTGGAATTGCAAAGTTAGTGCTTCTCAGGTATATACACACACTCTCCTCACTGAAGAATTTGAAATCTGCCCCAGAAGTAGATGTTTCATCAGATTTATTTTTTTTTTTTAATCATAGAAATACTACGATGTTCATTTTAGTTCCAGTTTGGAATGATTTTTTTTTTTTTTAATTGTTATTTCGACAGTTTCTCTGAGAGCGACTGATTAGAACTTACAATCCTTTCTTGAGAGGATAGCTTTTTATTTTTTAGGTTTTTATGCTTTTCCATAAATGAGCTGGGGTGGATGGCATTCTATACCGATTTGGGCTCTGGGACAAGCAAATTAAATTCCTTATTTTATCTTGCACTTGCCAGCAATGGTAGTCTGCTCTAATCAGTGAGACTTTGACACGGGACTTCCAATCTTCTGTCTCATGATATATTCCTGCTTTCCTGAATAAAGAGATTCAGGTTTTGATCCCATACTAGATACTGTAATGCACTTCCGTTATCACAGAAAGACTTCTCATCTTTCTGGTTTGGTTCCACGGAAAATGAACACAACGCCACAAACTCTTGTGTCGCAGAGTCTGGCTTTAGCCCCTTGTGTGAAGATCCTCAGTCAACTCCCCTGTTGAATCCACATGATTTTTTCTGTTTTCCTTGTGGTTGAATTAAAGCCCTAGTCCCAACTCCCCGGCTTTAGTCAGGCCTGTTCAGTCAAAGCTTCCAGATCCCTGTGCTGGCACAGGCAGCGAGGATTTGAACTGGTCCCCCGGAAATCTCTCCGATGGATACTGGCACCCAGGGGAAATTAGGGCACTGAGGTGACGGGCTGATCTCAAACCCTGCCCCCAGATACTCAGAAAACTTCATATTGGACTAGCACTTAGCAAATACAGGTGACATTTGAGGCACCTGGAAGACAAATCTGACAAGAGTGGCATTTCCATGACAATATTAAAAAGCTCAGCGAGTTCCCTGCTAGGCAGAGGTGATATCCATTGCGTGAACTCCCGGAGTCGGGTGGGAGCCTTCAGCCCTTCGGGTGGGCAGTGAGTTTGTGCTTTGATAACCTTTTTGGAGAAAAACTGTGCAATTTTGCACACTGGCATCGCTCAATTAGTGCTTTGATCTTCAGAAGTGCTTCCAGAGCTGGTGGCACTCATGAGCAAGAAGCCGGGGTTGGGTTGAAAGGAACGAAGGCTGCCTCAGGTTTTGAGTGGAAAGCAGTGATTTATTCCAGCCTATTGATGCTCATGCAGTGTTTAGGACAAGTGTTGCTTATATATCATTATATTTCTTAATATTGTTCACTTACTGTAAGAGTGGCTTTCTAAAATGGAGAGAATCATGCTGTCTTGTCTGTATCTTTGACCTCCTTTGGGCAAAAATTTTCTTGTTGCCAGAAGCCAGGAGTAAGATTACTGTTGTTTAAACTTCTAAAGCATTTGAGAGGATCGCTGTCACAAAATAAATAAATTTAAGCAAGTGAATAGGTCATTTTACCTTAAAAAAAGGGGGGAGGTAATGCTGATTTGGTGTCTTAATTGGTTTCCAAGCTAAAATTAATAGTGTGTGGAATCCCTCTTAGTAACATGACTCAGAACTATTTATTTTTCAACTCCTCTTTTAACTCCAGCTGAGATTGATGGGCGTGTTATCTTAGCGTTTGGGAGATGCAAGCAGTATTGGAATGACAAACATTTCTTGACAGCTTTAGGAAGATGGATGATGTGATGCCCCTGCAACAGGTTTGGCTGTTTGTGCTTTCTAATGGGTTGGCGTGAGACTCCTGCTTCACTTTCGTTCTTAACAAAGGGGAAGGAAAGGTGACACCTAATTATTAGTTGGAGATGTCTTTGTAACTTGACTTCTCAGTGTGTAGGTTTGTCATCCAGCCCTTAGCGGAAGAGCGTAGTGATGGCCATCCTCAGTTAATGGTCCTGGTTTGTGCATTATGCTTTTTAAAAAGAAAAAAGTAGATGGCTACTGGATTTTACCTCCAAAGGTGATGCTGAGTGATTAAATATACCTTGGGTATCTGTTATTATATTGTACCTCGCTACCGTATTTGGCAGTTCTCCACATTCTCATTAATGAAGAGAGAGACCTTACCAAAACTAACTCATTATCAGAAAAATTCGTACGCTTGGCCGGAAACTTCATCTAGTTTTTTTTAACATCTCTTCCTTGTCTTTTGATCAGCAGGTAAAGGAGAGAATTGCTTAATTGCTTGAAAATGTCATGGACGTGGCCTGCCTCGTTGCGTGTATGGCTTGCTGTTCCTGGTTGTCTTCTGCAAACCTCTTCTGTGTCCTCTGAGGACCCTTGGTTGAAACCCACTGCTCACAGAACCGTGACTTCGCGTTTAGCTGCAGGCTTTGGGGAGATTTTGTAGTTACTGTGTTCCTCAGTAGAGATGTGGCTTTCCTTTGTGGTCTGTGAAATTAATAAGCAAAAATTTTATTCGTATATTGGTTGCTTTCTGCTAAGTTCTATACAGATGGGAGAGAGAAGAGTGATTTCTCTTAATTTGCTGAAGGTCCCTTTCCCTTAACATCTAAAACTCTTCAAAATATTGGAAACTATGCTCCTTTTGGCACTGAGAGCACAGGGTGGAGTGAAGCGATGAGGCTGTTCTCTTGCCACTGAAGTCTAAATCATGAAATCCCCACAGAGATTTCTTGCTCTTTTTTTCAGACATCTGAACCACAGGGAAAAAAAAAATGGTTTTAAACTCTATTGTGAAGAGGATACTTGTAAAGTCTCTCCTGTAGTGCTGGTAGCTTCACTCAATGTGCCAAATGTAAAAATGTGACCTGAAACTCTTCCTGATATCAGGTCTTTAAATATTTTAAAGGAATGACTCCTGAGGAATTGTTTTATTATTAGGAGGTTTGAGCTGCAGGTAAGTCCAGCGGAGCAGTTCTGCAGCCGTCGGGCAATGTCATGGTGCTGTGTTTGAGGCGTGTCAGTAAACGCTGATGCCACTCTACAGCCCTGTTCCCCTTTAGGCTTTTTTATTGGCTGTGTTACAGTGTTCCCAGATCTCATTCACTGGGTGTTTGGGTTTGTTTGGGGATTTTTTTTTCCAGTATTTTGGCCAGAGGGACCTGTAGATTTTTCTTTTGCTAAATACGAGTGGGCCGAAGCAAATTATTTTTCACACATGCCGTAATTTCAAGTAAAAAACTTTATTTCCAAAACTAAAGATCTTTTGAAGAAGTAATTTATGTGTATGCAACTACATAAATAACTTTTCCATAGCCAAAAGCAGGCAAGCCTGCTGCTTTATGTATGACTTCTACGCAGCTGCAGCGAGCACATCTACGTGTGGTGTGAGAGAACAGTTTCTGAATTCATACTCGGGTGCCTGGCAGGAGGCGCATTGCAGTGGATTAATATTCTTATCACCTGAGCGACTAATTATAAAAAGCTGATTAAAATGACCTGAATGCTGGACACATGGGTTGGAGCCCAGGCAGTGTGTGGAAGTGATTTCAATCTCGCCTCTCCCTTCCTCGCTCTGTTCTCCTGGGCAGGAGCAGGGCAGCAGCGAGGCTGCTGTATTTTCAGCTCTCTAGTCGGCACGGGGGACTGAGAAGCCGCGGATGCTGGTAGTCTGGAGGGCTGTCTGCTTACCTGCCCTGGCCGAAGCCAGGAGCTCAGGATCCCTCTGCAGTTACTAGAGAGAAATAAAGGCTTTGCATCTCCATTCCCATCAGCTCCTGCCTGTTTGCTCTCACTTTGCCATCTGGAGGAGACGCGCCTCTCCTGCTTGGCTCTGGATCTCCCGGGCTTGACTTAAGCACTTGCATTGGGTAACAGAAATCCTTCCCCAAGAGTCTGAGTAACAACGTTATTCCACCACAGGAATTTGTCTAAGCCATCTTCAGTATCAGATTTTATCTGCAGTATTGCTCAAAGCAGCTGCACTGTGTCCAGAGGACCTGGCCTTGTGTATTTTAGGACATATAGTAACTTAAACCAGATACTGACCTTGTGCAATTCCTATCTTCAGCAAAGAGATTGTTATTTGAAGTTTTATTTGTTTTTTTGAATTACATGTTGCACTCATGGCATGCTGGCATCGTGACAAATATGATATAGTGCAAAGGAATCTCTTTGAGAAAATGGCTTTGCAGAGTGATTCAGAGTATTTTGGTAGGCATAAAGGTGCTATTTTTCTTCAACTCTAATAATG
This sequence comes from Tetrax tetrax, assembly GCA_009806455.1. Lineage (NCBI taxonomy): Eukaryota > Metazoa > Chordata > Aves > Otidiformes > Otididae > Tetrax > Tetrax tetrax. The sequence goes on along the minus strand of WHYT01017365.1, from coordinate 525,649 downwards.
GTTCCTAAAATATGTAGAAATAAAATAGTTCCTGAAGACTAGAAACTACATACCTCTGCATCTGACATCTACTTATAATTCATCATTAAAAACTTGTGAAAATCTTGCATGGATGGGTGACAGATTTGGGGTGAGGGAAGAGCCCAATGGTGACAAAGCCCATGTCCAGAAGAAAAGGATGGGAAGGCGTTCGGTGCAGGACGTTCTGTGCTTTGGAAGTTGCTGCCTTTGCTTCAAGGAGCCCAAACGTGTTGGTGGGCAAGTGCCCTCCTGCCAGCAGGGCTGGAGGAAGGCTCGGAGGGAGGAGCTTTGTGGATGCATTAATTGTGTGCTAAATAAAAAGACTTGGTGGTAAATATTTAATATTATTAGAAGTCTTTGGCAGCTGGCCAGAAACCACTATTTCTTCCCGTGAAAGCTGTTTCTCCAAGGTGGATCACCTAAGGTGAAAGCTGTCTGCGGTCTCCAGCCTGCATTTCCCCCGAAGCTGCGGCTGACCTCCGCGAGCCCTCAGATGAGCTAGTTAGGTGGCTCATGGTGTCAGCACTTTTCAAGATGGAACAGCTTGTAAAGTAAGGGCCTGGTTTTATGTTTAATATTACTTCATTTTTATTACAATATCTTGGGAAATACGATGTTGGTGGGGAGAGCAGGGCTCATGGGCGCTCACCCAACCTGTTTACCAAAACAAGAGATTCACCTTTTTTTCCTCCTATTTCAAGTCTGGAACATCAGGTGCATGGAAAAAAAAATGAGATGAAACAAGAGGGAGGGGGGTTTATGCATTGGTGCTAGCAAATTTGATTCAGAGAGGAAGACAAGAAGACTGTTGTATGTAGGGGTAGAGTAGCTGAAGTGGTTTGGTGCAAATGCCTCGCTGTTTCATTTGAATTATTCACACAACTGAAGACCACATGTAGTCCTTAATTATCTTTTCCCACTTCATTAATTCTTTCCTTGCTGCAGCATGCTGACACACGCGTGCATACTCAGGGTCTCTCCTCCCACCCTCGCTGCTCTTACCCAGGTGAACGCCATACACGTGTCCATGCCGGCAGCGACAGCGGCTCTTCTGCTTCCGGACATCATGTTTCAGGATGCATCCGTCATCGGACTCACGGACAGAGCCGAGGCTCCGGTGTTTGGACCGTGTCACTTTGACACTCCGGAGTGTTAACACAGCCGCAGGCTTTTCAAACTCCCTGTAGTGGTACTTGTGATACCGCCAGAGGATATTGTTTGGCCAAAGTGCTGATGAAGAGGCCACTAAGCTGCAAGAGTTTAATGACTGCTTGTTTTGTTGGTCACAACCAGGAAAAGGATTTGGATGAGGTGCAAACAAATACAGAGCAGTGTGGCAGGCGTGCCAGCGGCTCTGGGCACTGTTGCCGGCTGAGTGCACTTAAGCGCAATGAAACATCTGAAAAAAAAAAAAGTGAATCTGAGGTTTAGGGGCAGTGGATATCTCCGAGGATCCCTAGAAAAGTCACCTGCTGGTAAGTGGTCAAGGAAACGGCAACGTCATCTCTTGTGTGCTTCAAAGCAGAGCCGACTCGGCAGGTCGTTAGTCTGAGGGAACACATCAGCGCTGATGGTAAGCACTGAAAATACGTTTCTGAAGTGACATGTGTCAACATATTCTTTGCAATTACCTCCTCTTCTCTTCCCTGTACACAACAATGGGCTTCTAAACATTGGCTGATAAGAAGAATGTGTCTTTAGTGGAAGCTTTAAAAAAAAATATATATATATATATATAAGTGTATTAAACTGTGGCAGCTGCCCTACCTAGCAGGCCTTTCTTGGGTTCGCTGGGACATGACAGTTTGGGGTATAGCTGCCTGTCTCTATCTGTAAGTAACATTGCTCAGGCTTGCATCAATCTCATTTTTAATGAGAATCCTCTTTGAAATGGAAAATATTAAAGCAGATCCATAGCTGGAGTGGGAACTGCAGAGCCAGAGGGTTTTCAGATACTGCCTTTAAAAAAAAAATAAGGAAAAAAGCCATTTCTAATCCTTAAAATATTTGCTTTGCTTTATTTTCATATCTTGAAGACAAACAGGTGCTGTGTGCCCTTTATGATTCTCAAATATACAATCTCCAAGCCAGCAATCTCTAAAGCCTTCCCTTGTTTGTACAATTAGGGTGGGATTTCCAGAGTCACTCAGTGTTGGTCTGTCTCTGCTCTCATTGAAGTCAAACTGCCGTTGACTTCAGTGAGAACAGTGTTAGATCAGTACCAGTGCTTTTGAAAATCTTTCCCTTTGCTTTTTTTTTTTAGTCACATCTGTGTACAATTGAATAAAAAGACATTTGTAATAGATTTTAATTATTCTTTGTTGTTTTCATATAAAAGTGATTGAAAGGAAACCAGAAGAAAACCTATAATAATAATCCTGACTTTGATCTTATTTACCATAAATTATATGTTATGTTTTTCTTCTCCTTTTATGTGATTATATATTACTTTATCACAATGTAAGATAACTCACTGAAAACATGAGGAGTAGAAATAATTAGGTAATGTGAAGGGGAAGAGCGCTCACCACGGAAGGAGCTTGACTCTGCTCTGATGGGTTTCCAGAGCTGCTTACAGCAACTTTCCTCTGAGAGCAGGAGAAAATCAGGATGCTTTACATGAAAGGCCAGTGCTACAACCTGGTGAATTTAGAGGCCACGTGGCCAGCTGTGAGGAATGGCTTCTGCATGTCACCTTCCCAGGAAATTGTCCAGGTATCTGGACTCCGTTCTGGCCACCTGCTCCCCATCTGGTTTTGGTCTACTCGCTCCTCCCTGAGTCGTGCACCTTTTTGGTTTCTAATATGTGTTTGAATGATGTTTCTGACTAACTGCTACTCCTTGGCAATACCAAAGAAAACCAGAGAGGATCAGAGCTTGCTGTAGTGCAGGGGAAATCGGAGAACCCCAGGAACATCTAATTCAACAAGAGCAGTATTTGCAAGACTTGCCCTATACAAGCTGGTTTCACCCCTGACTGTCAATGTTCGGTGACAGACGTTCAGACTCCCTCAAGTGGGGAGTCTGGTTGTACTGGTCGTTGTTTGCAGTGTATTAAAAAACGTCCACCTGGGTCTGCAGCCAGAGATTTTAGCTGAGGAGAGGCTTTGGCCAACCACTCGCACCCATCCCCGCAACTTGTCTCCACCTCTCCAGTGTGGTGCAAGACATGGAGGACTTTGGAGACGAGCAGCACTTCAGTGCTCTTTGGCACAGCCTCTTCTTCTCATTTACTCATTGGTGCCACAGATTGACCTGAACTGCTCTTCAGAGAGTCTTTGGAGAGTAATCCGTACGTCCAGAGGGCAGCTCTGCTGCCAGAGAGCACACGGAAGCCTGCTGAGATCCAGGGGCAGTTTTGCAACAGGAAGACCTCTGAGTTCCCTTGAATTAAATTGTCTTTTAATAGCAGGGTTCGACTCCATCTTTAGACTGACGGGATTATCGCTTCTGATGTAAATATGTGTTTAGCATTAGAGTAAAATGTTATGTCAATACACGGAAGACCGGTTGCCGGTTTCAGCCGCTGCTGTTTCCACCACGTGTCGCAGTTGAGAGCTGACCCTGGCCAGGGGCCAGGCTGGGGCTTGCTGGGCTCTTGCTCCAAAACCATGTGCTAGCCTAAGCGGGGGTGATCCGTCTGATAAATGATATGATATGTTGTTCCTCTGAATGCACGCTGTTTACGTTCTGGTGTGCGCAGGAGCGAAGGCATTGCGCTGCCGTAACTCGGTCGTTAGGCTCTCTCCCGCAGGAGTGACCGCGGAAGGCGAAGGCAGCACGTGCTCGCGGCTTTCCATGCGCTCTGGATGAAATTAACTGGCTGAATTCACTGCAAACCGTCAGGTCACTGTCTTTGAAAGGTGGTGTCAGCGTTTAATGGGTGATAGGAGAAGAGCGAGAGGCCGTCCTGTGAAGGCGTGGGACACCCCCTCGCTCTTTCTATCTCAGTTAGCCCTGGGAGTGCCAACGTAGCCTAACGCCGTCTGCGTCTGCGGGGTGGTGCTTTGGGAATCCTGGCTCGGTCCAGATAAAATCATTACCCTCTGTGTCCCCCGGGAAGTGTGAACGATGAGCTGCTCTCTGCGTTTGCTGCGCACAGCACCGGGCTGCTCTTTCCAGGAGGTAGTTTGAAGAAGTTAAATGTTCTTTAACGTTTCACTTAAAAACAAAGAGGAAACCCATATAAAGAAGTTGAAGGAAAAAAAAAAACCCCAACATGAGTGTAAATAGCTCCAAGCAGTAATGTGACAGCTAATCTAAGAACTGTTAGATGTTTAAGATATAATTACTGTGTATTAACTGGATGAGAGCTACGCAGAGTCTGATGAGCTTGCCAGAGAAATAAACCACAAAGCACTAGCTGGCCTGATTTATTTTTTTCCATCATGTTCTAAATGTTCATGCATGCTGATTAAAATTTAGGTTAGGGTCTCGAAAGCTGTTGCCAAATTTTGTCACTCAGGGATTTTTAGATGCTGTGGATTTAACCCTCTGTCTGTCCTTTTGATGGCCAGCTTCCGAAGTACCTGGGGCAGAGAATATCCTGCCTTGTCCAGCTGAACTGATGCGTTCAGACTTCCTGAGGAAAAAGCCACTTGAGTGCTTCTGAAATATTTATTTATCCAGGATTCGTCTTACAGAATTTACTGTTTGCTAAAACAGGCTGCTCTGTGCTGGCCTGGCATGAGACAATGTTTGAGTTCACTCTTTCATTCCTATGGAAAGATATTTGAGATGCACATTTTTTTCATTTTTTTTCTAGAATATCAGTGGAAAATAATTTCAAGTGGAGAGAGAATTTTGCTGAACATCTGGGAGCAAAATGGGAAAAGTTTGATAAATAGCATCTTGGTGACATGTAATAGCAAGTAGCTCAGTGAAAGAATCTGGAGCATTGCAAAGAAAAGGGTTTTTCTTACTGTGGTTCAGTTGGATATGCGATTTCGTGCGTACAGTTGACAGTAACAGATTATTCAGATTGTCAGATTTAAATAAGCAAAAAAATTCAGCCTTAAGTCATGCAGTAATCTTAATTTCGGGAGCAGCCGTGTCTGTGTGCCGCAGAGATGGATGGGTTTTCACTACTTAACAGAAAAAATGCTTGTTGAAAATTTATATTCTATTCAAGGGCTAACTACAATATTAAATATATGGGAATGTTTCGTACACTGATTTTGGTATCACCAGGTTACCCTGATAACTGAACTACGTAAGTTTGAATTGTTTCAACAGTGTTTAGTGTCCAACTGTTCAGTTATTTTCTGTTTGAGACACTGAGTTTAAAACCTGCGCGTTATTTTACCCGTCGCACATGGAATACCTTTATCTGCAAGCTTAAATCCTCTCAAATGAGCCAGAATCTCCTCACATGGCCAAGTTTAAGCTGGAGGTAAGCTCGTGGCAGTCAGACTTTGCAAACAGACGTACAGGGAAAATTGTGTATTTTAAAACAAAGCAAAACTCAGCGTAGCCCAAAGTGTTTTCAGGAGAAAAGAATTCTAGCTGTATAGAATTTTTCCCTTGTATTGCTTTACCAGTCTGATGTCAAATGACATTTTTTCTTCGTTTAACATAATTGTCTTTGAAATGGAACAGTGAAACAAACCATTAGCAAAACGCTGAGCTGTCAGAAGCAATCACTGGGTTTGGATCCAACGGGGCGCTTGCCCCTCTCCGAAGGTACGCGGTGGGGTTCCTATAGAGCTTCTTTGTGAAACACCCGGCGCTTCCAGGGCAGCGTTGCAGCCACGAAGATCCAGCCCATCCCTCTGAGGGGAGCTGGGGAGCTCCGTGCTGCCCCCCAGGCTCCTCTCTGCTTTCCTTCTAAACCAGGCTCTGCGCCGGCTTCGGCTGAGGCTGGGAGTGACCATTGCTGCTGGAGATCAGGCACAATAACCTATTAGCTGCCTATCTAAAAATAAGTTAATGAGTTGCCTGGTACTGCACCAGAATGCTCCGGCAAAGTGAAAGACATGGAAACGAACCCTTTTTCTTCTTCACGTCCCTTCCTCTTGCACGTGAGTAGCTCTTGGCTGAGCAGCCTGAGTTTGCTCCAGGAACATCGCTGATACGATTGGAAGGCTTTGGGAGTCAGCAAGGATTAGAAGTGGGTTGGCTGCTCCATCCCACTGCTCCGGACGGCAGCTTACGGCGAGCAAACCATCTACAGCCTGCGTAGCCCCAGCCAGCTCCGCTGCACAGGCGGAGCCGAGGAATTTCAGTGATTTGGGTGTGAGCTAGTAATTAAAGCTTCATTGATGATTTCAACTCCTATGCTTGTAGATTTCTTATCTTTTGAGTGTTTCATCTGGGGCCTTTAACGCAAACTGACAAAGGCAGCATTCCTCCCCTGCAGAACCGTGGTGGTTTTTGGATCCGTCATGGACAAAGTGAGGACTTTAATGTGCAGCACAGGCTTCGGCCAAGTTAACAGCAGTAATTATCCATTAATTTCTGTTGGCCAGCCACTGGAGGGGGATGAGGCAGCCGCTTTCCCAAGAGGATTCACAGCTGCTGGCTGGCAGGGTTTGGGGGTGTGCAGCTTTGGGGTCCCCCATCCAGAGCCCAACCTGCTGACTCTGCTGCTTCCTCCGCCTTCTCCCCTCTCTTCCCTACCACCCAAGTCTCGTTCTTTCCCAGGTTTGGACAATTTCACAGGCATGCCGAAACATGAAGATGATGCCTGCTGCCAAATTTCCTGGCTTTAAAACACACTATTAGCGAGTTTTGTTGAAGCAGGGTGACTTTAGTGTGTAGACTTGGGCATGTGCACGTGCTCACCATCACTTGTATGCATGCAGGACTTCTTACAGCCTTATTCCTGGGAATGGTTAGGTCTTGAGGTTAAAAATGTCACCACAAATGGAGCTGTGGGCTGTGTAGGCAGGATGATCTGTGGGTATCCCATCCCTGCTGTGCTTGCAATATGTAGGAGCAGCAGCAGAGGTTCCCAGGTTGTGATATAGTCATTGCTTCAAAGCAGTGGATGGGAAAGGCCGTTCCTGTAATCTCTGGGTGCCTGGGAATGAGGCGTCTTTCCCCCGGGATGTGCCTGTGGAGCTCCGACGGGCTCCCAGCTCCTCCCGACATCCCTGTCGCTGGCATTCCCCTGGGAACACAGCCCTGTTGGGTAGCAAGACCAGTAACGTGGCACTGTCAAAATGAAGATATTTGTTAATTTTGTCTTTTTTTTGTGTGTGTGAAAGGTTACATCAGCTTGCTGGCATAGCACAGATTTGATCGTGTGGTTGTTTATGGTAGAGTTACCTTCAGTCTCTCTGCAGGGTGACTGTGCGGAGCGTGCCGTCAGGCTGGTGGTTTGAAATTCTGATTTGTTACAGTACTGTTCCTACATACTCACCCTAATTGGGATCCTACCCCAAAACCTCAGACATAACGTCAGTACAAAATATTCTTTCTATAAATACACCCCGCTCTTTCTATAAGTAAATGCACATTTATTATTTTTATTATTATTTTGCATACGTAAAACTAAATGGCTTTACGCTTTGCTGTACGACCAAGTGCATTCAGCTTTTCCAGTAACGTTCTTTTCCAAACGGCTCGTACAAGAGCCTGCAGGAATCCCTAGCGCGAAGGTGGTGCCGCCTGGATTTTCCCCAGGCGGTGTTGGAAGTCAGACTGGGTTGTGACATTAAATAACTCCATATGGCACGCTCGACCTCCGCTGCTGGAGCTAGACCCTCCGTGCAGTTTCGGTAGCGTTTTACAAGAGCTGATTGATTCTGGGGAGGGTTATAGGTTCTCAGAAATTGCATGATCTTGAAAAAAAAATCATGTTTGTCTTTTAAATACCAGAAGCATAACGTTTGCAAGGGCCGTTTGTGTTAATATAAACTGGGGGCAGGGCTGTAAGTGTGGATACCTGTAACTGGGCAGGTATAAAAGCTGTGTCAGACCTGTCCAGAGCAGAACCTGGAATCAAATTCAAATGTTTTAACTTTTGGGGACTTGCGTAAACTATTTTTGTCCTCCAGGTGATTTTCTTTCTAAGGGGATGCCAAAAGTATTAATGCAGGCTATCAAAGCTCAGTAAGAGGAGTTTGCCATTTTCGTTGTATTGCTGAACCTTCAAAAATAGAGATTAGAGCACCTGCAGATGCAGACAGTGCATTCCATGCATGGCATGCTTTCCGGCATCCTTTCATTGCGGTTCTTTCTCTTTTTTTTTTTTTTTTTTATTACAGTTCTTTGAGGTTCCGTTTGACTCAAATATGAACAGGACAAAAAACAGACCGCTGGTGCGAGGACAGATCAGGTAAGGCTGCGCACACCTGCTCCGGCTGCCGCGAAACGAGGCTTCACCTTGCTTTTATCTGTCTCCAAGCTTCTCTCTCTCCTCAGATGACAAAAAAAAAGCAATTTCAGACTTCAGAAAGAAATGCACCTCTCTGTTCTTTGATATTTCTTCATGTTTATAACTTTCCTGTGAGGAGTTTGGGTGATCAGCTGTCCTTTAAAATACCGAATTTCTGCATGTGCGACAGCTACGTGCGGTTACATTCCACTGAACGTTTGCGTTAGTTTATAACAACAGATCTTCAAAATTTCACATCTTAGGACAAACGTGGGATTCTTATCCTTAGTAGCCACGTTTGTCTGTTAGATCACAGGCATTCATTTGAATCTCCTGGCAGTGGTCTGTACAACTACTCATTTTTAGTGGGTTTGTACGGTACCGTATTGCCTTTGCCTTTTCTACGCATTTAGCGTAAAGATGGAGTGAAAACACAAAATGGTGAAAATAAAGAAAAAAATTGTTATCACTGAGTTTCTCATCATTGGTAAGTTTGGTAAGTTGGTAAGTGCCTCACCAACACCAAAAAAAAGCACCCCGTGTTAGCAAAGGGATTCCCTTTAAAAAGAAATCCTTCATTCTCTCTGCTGACTGGATTATATATCAGTTCAGTTTCTCAAAGGCTAAAAAAGCAAAGTGAAAAAACTATAACTTATTTGCAAACTGAAACTGAAGGCCCAATTCATAAATGATTCAACAAACAATTTTAGTATTACATTTCCGTGATTTGTGCCAAGGATTATTTATAACAAAATTCTGTTTTCCCTTAGGCTTCTGCGAACAGTTGGTCCTATTTATTTCTGTGTTTTATCCATCACCTTTGGAGGACTGAAAAAAATGTGATGGATGAAATTACAAGAAAATTGAGACAAAATACTAAAGTGAACCTTGGGGGTAAATTCCCTCTCATTGTAAATAGTTAGAGCGCTTCAATAAACTTGTTCTGATTTCTTCTCGAAGATGGTGCTAATTACAGATTCCTGAGTTGAGTTAATTTTATTTAAAAAGGTATTTTAGGGACTGCTGCAGTGGAGGCATCTGTTGTACGTACGGTAAGTCGGCCTTCATTGTGCAGGTCAGGGGAGCTGCACCTCTGCTCCGCTTGCATGGGGTCCTTCAGCCCTGGAAGAAGGAACACTTGTCAGGAAAAAAGATGATGGGGGGATTATTTTATTTTTATTTTTAATCATAGCCCAGTAGCATGTTTTGCAGTGTTTCTGGAGTGAAAAATATAGCCGGGAAACTTTCTGTCAACTTTTGATTTAGAGAAAGGAATTTGTTTTATAAGTTTCCAGTGTCCTTAAATGAACTTCAGTGTCATCTGAACGCACCGCAGATTGGCAAAACCACATTTAATGGATTTGCTTACTTCTCCCCCTTCATATTTGCTTTCACCACAAAATGGTAACGTTGGGACTTGGTGTAATCACTCATCAATCTATCTACCTGACTGTCAACAGCTAATTTAAAGTTCTTTAAAGTGTCACTTACCTTGAATAATGCCGGTCTCGTTCCCCGTAGACCGTTGAACACGCAGAGCTCGACTGGGGTTATTTCTTCTGCGGTGCGCCAGAGGAGAATAATCCAGTGCAAATGATCCAACCTTGTTATATTTTGCCACATATTCCCTGGTGTTCCTTGAACTCTTTCCTTCCTGGCTGATTAAATAAAACCCTTAAATGGTTATGCTAAAACTAGTCAAAAACAGATGAGACAGAGACAGATAGATTGTATGTGAGAGACTGGTGTCCTGCCTCTGGGAAGGAAGCCAGAAAGCTTGGGCTGTGTACAGAGTTCTTGCCCAAAATTTGTCTGATATTTGAGGTTTGACATTTTCTGCTGTTTAGCTGCTTCAGATCATGAAATGTTTGCTGCTTTTTTAATTCTGCTGTGTTACATCTGTGATATTCAGTGCAAACAAGGCGTCATTTTACGATGTCCTTGTTACAGAACGGGTCGGTTTGGGTTGCAGGCCTACCAGTTTTGGCGTGGTCCAGTCCTCAGCCTGAGATCCCTTTTGAAGAAGGCGAAGGCTGTTGTGTTGGCTCACTGCACCTCCTTGGAAAAGCTTTCAGTGGTGACTTTGATGTGAACTTCTGCCCAGTGAGAAACTGCACTGAGACCAGTGACGTTTTTTATAGAGGTCGTGGCATCACAAAGACGATTCTTAGATGCTTTGAGCTTGGGCCAGAATCAAACTGGTAACTCCCAGTGTTACTTGGTGTTACTGAGTCATCCAAGTCCCTGGACAAGCTGGCATCTCTATTTTAGATAAGCTTTGAAAAAACAGCACAAACCCCGCTATCTTTAAAGGTCCCTTCCCACCCAAACCATTCTAGGATTCTATCTTGCCAACACTTGTGTCTGTCCATTTCCCCGCATGCACGTTCGTGTGGTTCCCAGGTCCCCGGGTCTGAGCTTTTTCTGTAAGTTGCCAAGGACTTACAGTTTCCTCGGGCATCAGAGAGGAACCTCAGTAGCTTTCGAGGAAATGCTCCGTGGCCAGGGCTGCAGTGTGGAGGGTGAACGTCATCATGGCCTCTGAGGTCTGGCTGGGGACACGGGGCATCATTATCTTCCTGGTCGCGCTCAAGGAGCGTTTCCGGCAGCTTTGGCCTGACCATCGCTGCAGGCAGCACCCTGTGAGCCGGGAGCCGGTTCTGCAAAGATCTCTGGAAGGAAGGGGTTTGGAAAAGCAATTGTCCTCCATCCTTTGTGAAGTTCTCTCTGTATTGCATCAACTTCATGGCTGAAATAGTTTTCAGAAACTTAGTGTGCCCCTGCTATATATATTTTATATCATTTGGCCTGGGCCAAACCGTACAGGCAGTGACCCAGAAGGACTCTGCAGGGCTGGGATCTGCTGTACGTAGGACAAGAGTACGTATACCTGATTTACCAGCCCCAAAGCCACTGCTGATCCCCTCAGGAAATCTTCTGACACCATTGCCAGATTTGTGACAAACAGCACCTGATAGTTCATTGACTGCTTGCTTTACAATGTCCTATTTAATTTGTAAAGCCTGAAAAAAATGTTCCCTTTGAGCAATGAGATGTAGCCATGCTTATTCTCTATTCAGAGAGTAATCAGAGACATCCTGTTGCAAAAATAACAAGAGCAGACCCAAACGCAGCATGCCACTAAACGCCATCCATCATTCCAGCCTGCCCACACGTCCTCCTCCCTCCTCTGACCCCTCGAGCCTTGTTTGGAAACACAAACAGCTCGAGATGTTCTTCATACTTCGGCTGCAGTGTTAAACTCATTGAGCAGATTTGCTTTTTGCGTTCTAACAATGACTGATATTATTTTTCCTGCCATGAATTGTTGTTGTGTCATTGACGAGGAAAGATTTCATGTGCTCACACAACCTTGGATTCAGCTGAAATGGCAGCAGCTTTTCTTGGTTTCCTGTTGGGTGTGATTTATTCTGTCGCTTTTTAAGGTAATGGATTTAATTTTCCTGTAGATTAATTTAAATAAATCTCTAGTATTGGCTGCAGTAGCTGAGTGAGCTTAGCCTGGAGAATGGCAAGTGTCCTGCTCTGTGACATTGTACAAAGTGACAGTTTTGATTGCTCTTCTACACAAAACTGCACGCACTCTTGTTAAAAAGCGGCTGTTTTTATGAACTTATGGTACTGCTGGATCTGCTGTGCTAAGCACTCATAAAAACCTTAATAGTTGTACAGGAATAGTTTTTCCTCTTAAAAAAAATAAGTCATCAAACAGCGTGTTCTACATAACTGAGTCTCGACCATGTAGACACCTTGCAGCTCTGCTCCCGCTGTATTTTGCAACTTGCAACTGTTCTCCGTACCAACTCCTTTGACTTTACTCTTAGCAGGAGCTGCAGCATCTCCCTGGGACTGGGGCTGGGATTTTTCCCTCGTTTTCCCTCCAGGTTTCGTGTCACCCGGATCATGAAGCCTTGTACAGGTATCATCAGAGGGTGGTTCAGGCTGGAAGGGGCCTCAGGAGAGCTGTAGACCGAGGGTCGGCTCTGAGATCAGACCAGGCTTTATGCAGTCTTGACCCAAAAAAACTTCAATATTGCAATAATATGCTGTGGAGTTTGAGTATATTCTCCTGAAGCAGAATATTTGCACTCTGAAATTTTTCCTTATATGTTTAAGAAATGTAAGTCTACTAACTTGGCACAAGAAGGCACAACACAGGTAATGCCGTGGATGCTTCAAAAGAAATAAACCTTTGAGTCGTTTGGTAACTATTTTCTCCTACACTCCCGCTAACCCCCTCCCTTAGCGGCGCACGAGGAGCTGTGTTCTGTCGATGAGCTTCCCGCTTCTCATGGCCACGGGTGGTGGTTACTGCAGCGAACGGAGACGGTAACGCATCTCCTGCGCGCTGGTGTTTGAGTGTTGACTTTGGTCAGTTTAAGCCAAACTCTTGAAGAATCAGACCAAAAAGAGCTCCTCAGCTAGTTGTGTTTCTGGTTGATGGCTGATATTTATGAATTGTAGTTAAAATTGCAAATATATCAGTTGGACATTCGTAAACTGGTAGAAAATGGCAACATGTCAAACTTTCCCTATTTATTTGAAAGACTAGACTAGACTCAAGACTAGTTCTGTGTAAAACTGAGTTTTCCACTCAGTTGCCTGTAGTAGACCTGCTACTACAAAGTGTAACAAAACCAGTCCATGCTGAAAATATGTGTGTGCATTAAAAAAAGAAATCCTCCTGTAATCACTGCTGCTAACTCTGCGTAATTAGCTTGATGCTTTCCTTGCTAACACTAATGTAGATCGGGAACGTTTCCACTGATGGGAGCGGAGCTGCGCTGGCGTAAGCGGGAGGAAATCCGTGTCCTCGGCTCAGGCTGGAACCTGCGCTGAGCGTTCAGCCAGCCCTGGGTGAAGGCAGCAGTTTAAAACCTCCCCGAGGGCCCCGGCACAACTTCGGCTCCCATTTGGGGATCAGCCTCGTCTTAGCTGACGGCTCTGCTCCCTTGGGTGGCCATTTCAGACAGGTTTCATTCTACGTAAGTTAAATAAAACAAAAACTCCATTAATCTACTGTTCTTCAAGAATCATCATTTTTAAGAGATCAGATGCTTGCTCCCTGCAGGGAAACATTCCAATATTTTGTTTAGAAAATACCTCATTTAAAGGGACTGCCCCGAGATCTTTTTGAATGATAAAAATGTTTCTTTTTTCAGTGGGAGGCTTTCCTCTTGTTTAAACAGGGCACAATTCAAAGCAGACACCACCACAGCAGCCTCTGCAAGCGTTTTTTTATCCTGCTTGTATTCAGGCTTTATTATTTGAAAACAAGTAAATGCATTCCTTCCCCACCACCACCCTCCTGGCTTCCTTTTTTTCTCCACCCTGTGTTTTCCAGAAGCTGTCATTGACTGTATTTGGTAAACAAGAAATTAAAAAGACAGCTTTGTATTTTTGACACGTACAATTGCTTGTAAAAATGTAGTTCTTGCCTTTTGAACAGCAGGGTATTTTTTTTTTTTTTTTTTTTTAATTTTTTTTTTCTGGCATGGCCAAGTCGTGGAGAGGTGGGGAACGGGGGGAGCAGAAACCTTGAGGCTAAAGCATAGTTTAATGAGAATAAAACCCACATCAAAGGATGGACTAATGGCATGATATAATGCTTACTGTGTCTCTTTCCCAAAGGGAATATGGATGACGGTACTTATATTTCAATTATCTATTCACTGCCTGCATGGGATGTTGATTAAATGGTTCTGAGGTATTAGAGTTCTTTTGTAGCAGTCACAGAAAAATGGTGATACTGCACATTATCCTCAGATCAAAATGTGTATTAGCAGGAAATTATATAGCTCTAACTACATATATATTTTGTTTCTTAGGGCAATAAAGAGGGTTGGTTTAATAACTCCGACATTACATTCAAATTCGTTTCAGTTGAAAGGAAGAAATTGCTATCTCTCCGGCTCGCGCCTTCAGCTCGCTCCTCCTGCCCGGCCCCAGTTCTGCCGCAGCTCGGCGCAGACATTCCTTTGCAGGCAGCTCTGTTTGGTAAATAGAAATCCCGCGGAAACACTTGACCCCCTCACGCCTTGCTGCTTTGCAGCTCAGCCGAGGGGCCTTTTACCGCCAGGTTATTTCTCCGAATCTTTAACTGCACGTGGGACGGCTGATAAATCGGAGTACGTTGTACGTCGCCCCACGTTAGGAGACATCCCAGATGCTCATGTCTAAACCAGGAGTCACGGTGCATTTGGCTAAATAGCTGCTCCATCTGCTTGTGGGGAGCGCTGCGGAGAAGCGATACGGGCTCCTAATGGAGTTGTCTTATCCTGTCATGTCAGCTCCTCGCCGGGGGGTAGAGCCCCGTGAGCTGGAGGAGGCCAAGCTATTGTACGCTAATCCTTCCATCTTTGTGTCTGATACCAACGGGCGTCCTGGGCTTTCCTTGTAACCATTGACTCTCTCGGTTTTTGACTGACTAGTGATGAGTCATTTTCTTCAAAGGTGATGTTAAAGCGAGTTTTCCCTCTTACACCGCACAAACAAGCAAAAATAAAGCTCCAAGCCCAAGATCCTTTCCCCGGCTCTGCACAGTGCTCTCCTGGTGGCTCCTCTTCCTGTGTCTGTCAAACATTTCAGGTTCATGTTTGTAAATTTTGCCTTAATGCAGTCAGAATCCCCTCACTTTGTTCCCTGTGTCAGTATTGAACCTTATCTGGTTTATTCGCAGCGGCACCATTATTCAGTGAGTGCCGAGTGGTGTAGGAAGCCTCGCCGCTCAACAGGTCCATTACGGAGCTGCATCTGATTAGGAGCTCTACACCCCGCGATCTGTTTACAGTAAGTCGTGTTAGAAGTGCATTTCTTTCTGTGAAGGACAGAGTTTATCATGCCTTACACAAGTTATAACTTACACGTTATCAGCTTTGTAAGTCAGATAGAAAAGAGGTTTTTCCTACACTTTAATTAACTGCGCTAGCACAGATGCTTGCTCTCTGGTCTTGATGACTAAAAAAGCTGCATTCCTGAGGTTGAGCTATGTGGAGAACTTCTTTGATATGTTTTATTTAATTTTTTTTTGCTAGGGATGTAGAGTCACAAGGAATATTATAAATCACGCTGTAAAGGAATGTGAGCCATGGTGACTCATCTTGCTGCCTGTGGTGACAGTAATTATGTTGTATTCATGCACTTTGATGGTATATGAAGGGGTTTTTTTTTGTTGTTGTTTTTTCCACCAAACACTTGCTAAATATAATACCAGGCTCTAAGAGTAGATAAACTACCAAAATAATAATTCAGAAATCCCAAAATAAACCATCCTCATCCCCTTCACTTCTCAGGCAAAACATAGAAACTGCTTAAAGTCATGCTAGAGAGTGTTAAAGTGATACGAATATCAAATGCATACTTACAGTGTTGCAGACGAATCTGCAGATAGGCAAGAAGGATCTGACTTAAATTGCAATTTGACAGGCTCATCTGCTTGATTGCTCTTCCCCTTAATGGTGCCCAGAGCCTGATCCTCCTTCCACTGCAGCCCGTTGCTTCTTGCTGTGCTGTCTGTGACTGCAGTCAATAACTTTTTCCCTTCATTTTCATTGCTCCTGGGAATGTATTTAGAGTCAGTGACCTTGTACTGAGAAAGACTGGACTGTCTTTTCTCTTTTTTTTTTCTGAAGAACAGGTTGATAAATACTCTAGAAATTCAGTTTTCTCCATCTTAATGAGATTGAGAATTGACCTGAGAGTTCTTTACCCGCTACTTTCTGAATATTGGCTGAGGGCTCAGCAGAAGCACACGTTAGATTGAATCATTCTAAATCACAGAAAAATGTTTCTGGAGAGACCGTATTACCCATCCTGTTTGTCAGCTGGTCTCTGGTGCTTAAACAAAGACAAAACTGAGATTTTGAAATAAAATGAATGGATTGCTTAACTGCCATGTTGTGAGGTTAGGTTTGTTAGGTTAAAGAGGAGGATTTAGTTTAAATATTATGGGGGACATTTTTCAAATTTACTGTAGGTTTGTCTTCTAAGCACTTTAAAAAAATATTTACGTTTTTGTGACTACAGGGAAGCTGTGAATATTATTATTCAGCCTTTCACTCCTACCCAGCAAAGCCGTATAACAAGGAGCGTGCTGATGCTCTGCAGGGTTGCAAAGGGTTGTTATGCTTGGCGTTCTGGTGTGTTCAGCAAGGGTTATAAGAGCATAAACATTTTATAAGTACAGGTCCTTTTCATTTTTAATTTTTTTTTACTTCAAGTGAAGTGATGAGGCCCAATTGGAGCTTCTGCTCAATAACAAAAGGCAGCATAAAAAGTTTTATCTCTGGCTGAACGTGGTATTTGTGAACCGCAAGTCTCCCCAGGGTTTGCTGAGCTATCTCATCCCAAACCTGTGGTTCCTTTGGTCTCAGTCCTCCAGGCAGGCTCTTGAACCCGTGAACAGTGAAAGGCTTGATCCTGGCATCACTTGCTTGGAGTTAGACTGGTAAAAATGGAAGCAGGATATGTTTAGGAGAAAGCTCTGTGTTGAGGGTGATACTCCTGATTTCTCTTTTTTCAGGTGAGTAGAAATTCCCCTTCCCTCATCTTAGTATGTGTTGTGTCTTTGTGGAAACTTTCAGTAAAATCAATAGAGCCAATTTTGATTTACGCAAGCATAAAAAAGAGAGATGTGTCCTTTTCAAGATGAAATGATTCTTTTAAATTAGCCGTGTTTGTTTATGATAGTTTTAAAGTCCCTGGCTCTGGCAGGGGAGACAGAACATCTGCAGCTCAGATTCTTGAGGAGCGAGGGAAACTAATTGCCTCCAATTTGGTGAAAATACAGTGTTGATTATGCTTTTATACAACAGCGATACACAGCAATGACAGGGCAGCTTGGGCTGCATGCATGGGTTGTTTCTTCATTGGGAGAGAAATGAATTGACACAAACACAGGATATTTTATCCTAGTCTGTATTTATTTACACTGAGTACACTTCTGGACAAGTATATTAGGTAGCAAAGCCAGAGCTGTGTTGGCAATTTAGCGCCAAAACTCAAGAAGGCAACTCCATGACGAGACCCAGCCAGCAAAACATGTTTATGGCGGAGCTCCACGTATGCCAGGTTCTCACTGTCTGACATTCCTTGGGAGATTTGGACATCACTCATTGAATCCTGCCTCGCTTCCCTGCTGATGGTGCCGGTGTCATTCAAACCACATCCAGGTTGGTGCCGTGGGCCTGGCTGAGCCCTGTGGACAAAGGAAAGGTTTTAGGGGAGATTCCTTTCACGGAGATTTGCATTGTAAAGAGGTTTATTTGAGGTTCAGGTCTGTAAACTCTTCCTCAGGAGACACAATGCTAAGGTGTTGAGCTCCTGATTTAAGCATGCTTAAATCCTACCCATTAACTCAGCTCATTAGGCTTTTTGGGAGCACCTACAAGTTTCATCCCTCTTCTTAACACAGAGTTCCTCCTCAGCTCAGTTTTCATGTTACAAGTTGGTTTTAGAACTTTTCCACTATTTTCCACACCATTGTTTTATATCTGGGGAAAAGTACTGTCTAGTCTGAGATTATCAACGTGTTTGTCATGGTTCTTACCAGAAACCAAATCAGAAAAAAACAGTTACAAAAACATAAGTAGGCAGAATTGCAACAAGTGTGTGCTGGTGATCTTAAAAAATTGTGGTGGTGGTGATATACCCAGTTAAAGGGGATTTGATAGAAAATTCAATACTTGTAGTGCATGTAGACCCTGATCTGCCACAGCAACACATTTTAGAGGATGAGATACCAGACACTGGCAGAATGTAGATGCTCCTTCTTAACCTGTGAAGACAAAACTAAATAATTCATTAAGAAGAAGAAGAAAAAAAAATAAGACGACTTGACAAAGCTCCCCATTTGTTGGCACCTCCTGAAGGATGTCTTGTTAGTCCTCAGTTGTGAATTACAGATAAGCATGTATTCTGATACTTGGAATTGATGGGGGAAAATGGAACTTAAAATTAAAAGCGTAATTTAGTTTCACATTTTAGTTTTAAAATACATCATCCTTCATTCCTTGTCATGAGTCATGAACTTTCTTGCATTACTGAGGGAGAATAAATGAATATCTATTAAGATCTTTCTCTACATTTTTTCCCCTGAGATGGTGCTATTTTAAGATAGATATTGATAGATATTTTTCAGTTCAGTATAATTCAGGTACTTTGCAGGATTCAGCCTCACTCAGCAGGTTCTTGAGCATTTCATTGGGTTCAGTCACAACGTACCTGTGGAAGATGATATCAGAAGTGAGAGCGCGGATTGCTTCTGTTTAGTAAAGCTTCTGTCGGCTGCTGAGTCAGATCTACCTGAAAGAAATAAGTCTAGCAATATGTCTGTTCTGTCAACATTAAAGCTATTTTTTCCTTTTAATTGGAAAGAAATATCTCTGCTTGAGGCTAATCCAATCTGTAATTGGAAGTTGAGTATAAAAATATTTTATCAGTCATGCTTTGAGTCCTTAAAAAAAAGGTTTGCTGCCTCAGAACTATACTAACTAGAGATGATAATGTGTCATCATTTAACCACTTTGATTTAACATCTCAAATCTGAGTGTGGATGTCTTTTCTATCAGGTAGATCCCCAGTCTGTCTGTAGGACTCTTATGGAATTTAATCTAATGTCTTTTGAAAAAAAAAAAATTAGAATCATTTTAGAAAAGTCATCAGCAACGAAGCTGCTGATCCAGGCAGTGTTGTTCCAGTTTCAGTTTCCATCAGTGTTGTTGTTATTACTGTAGAACTTCTACAGCTGACAACGGTCATGAATGTGGTTTTTATTACTAAATACATAAATATGCAGCTTGAAAGGATTTGTGTGGAAAGTTAAAATTTAATTTCACTGTTGGTAGATTGCCATCGTTCAGTTGTCTGCCGTGATTACTGATTGGTTTTGAATGTTCTGTGCCATACTTTGAGCTTAGAAGCTGCGTGAGTGGTTTTTTTAACCTCCCATCAAAAATAATTTTAGGGAAGCTACTGTTGCTATTCAGAGCAAAATGTGCCTTTTCCAGCTTTCTGGCTCATTTTTCGTACTCAGCTGACTCCACGGCACTTGCGCCAGCAGACGACCCCACTGCCGGTTTCAGGCATCTCTCCATCTGGGGAAACAGAGCTGGAAGTTATGCAAACACGATCCAGATGTGTGCTTGAAGGAGATGGGCTTTCTTCCCCGTCACCTAAGTCAGAGGACCGGGAAGGCTTCTATACAGTCACATGTTGCTGCAGCGCGTAACGTCCTCAGCTCCCCGTGTCTTCCAATGGGATGGGATTGCCTGGTGTAACTCCTGGGGATGATGGCCTTCCCTCCTTTTCTTGATGGATCTCTAAAAGCTGCTGAGGAGGGCTCAGCAGTTCTTGTGTGGTGATCTTTAAAAAAAAAAATAAATAAAAGTTTTTTAAAAATCCCTTGGCTGATACTCCTCTGGCTGAGGGAGGTGACCAGGTCATAGCTCAGTACCATCAGACAGTGACAGTGATCACAGGCTCTGGCTCCTACCCTGGGACTGGTTTTCGGCAACTTAGTGGTACCTGGCCGCAGGAATGGAGAAGATGCTGGTGGATGAGCAAAACTAAATCAGCAGCTGGGGAGGAAGCTGGTTTTCTGCAGAGGGTCAGGTGCCTTTGGGCTGGGGATCTCCATGAGCATCCTCTCCTCTCGCAGCCTTACAAACCCTCAAAGGGATGCAACTTGGACGTCAGTTTGTGTAACCTCTCATTGCTGTTGGAGAAATGTCAAAACTTCAGGCTGATGCTTTTGTCTGATTTGCTTCAGAAGCTTTTATAACTTACTGCTGACCTGGAAAAAATTAGGAAGAGGAGGGGGCTTCCTCCGGCAGCCTTGTACTGGCGCGTAGTCTGGAGACATTTTTAGTACCTACAGATTCCAGAAATAATAAGCAACTTATGATGCTTACTCCCGGAATCTGTTTTTAATTATGGCTTTGGAACAGCCTTCATGCGCTGGACTGGTATCTCAGCCCGTGACGGTGAAATGCAATCGCAGAGATGAGAATCACACTTGTGTTCTTTGTCTTCTGCCAAATGCCTTCTGCTGAGCTCCCGCTATTTTCAGTGCGTCTGTGCGCGAGGCCGGTTCAGGCCGCTCCTCTTCGTGCGACAAATCATTCTGGCGCTGTGCGCAGATAGAGCTGGCACCCAGAGTCGCAATATTGAGAAGAATCTGAGCTGCGAACTTCACCTTCATTGCTCGGCACCGTTTCCCTGCCGCCGCGGAAGATGCTGAAGTCAGGGCCATTTCTGTGGGCAGCAGCAGCAAACGAGTGAGGGGAGGAAGCGTGGTGGTTTTGCTGAACCTGTGTCTTGAACAAAACAGAAAACTTGCCTGATAGAAGCAAAACCAGTTTTTGTCCCACCAACAAATAAATACAATTACAATTTAAGGGTATGGCGTGTGCAGGGTACTTGCCATTATTAACATCGCACGCCGAGGAAAGCGAGGATGCAGATCTTGGCTTCCTTTGGATGTGGAAATGACTCTGAGGAAGTTCCTTCTCTCCCCACCTTCCTGCTCCCCCCCAGCCCATGCCTGGGTGCAGGGGCTGTGTTTCGGGGAGGCGCTCGGCCCTTGGGCACGGCGATTGCCCTCCGCGCTTTATCCTTCACCATCCCTGTCCTGCCTGTTTCAGATCAAACCAGCGTTTGGCAGCACGGGTCCCTGGCCCTGCGGAGGGCCGGTGGTCGATAATAATAAGATCCAAGACAAAATAATCAATTGGGAAGGTGGCCGTTTCAATCCATTAAGGAATTCTGGGCGTGCTGCTGCAAAACAAACGGGCATTGTTGTTTGGGGTTTTTTTTCAGTTTGCTCTTTTCGAAGTGGGTGATGTTTCTATAAAAGGCTTTTGAGGGACAGGGAGAAGACAGAATTTGGTTTATTACCTTTTGTAGTAGGCTTTGAATCTAATTTTCAACGATAAGCACTTAGCTTCACCTGAAAAACACGCAGCCAGCGTTAAATGGACACTTACATCCCGGCTGAGGCTTTTATGTAAATACGGTTTGCGTGCCCAATTTCCCATTAGCACAAGGTCACAAATTAAATTTCTTAAGTATTTATATAACACCTGAACATGAATTGCATCCAACTGCTGATTGCATGAATGTGCCTATTCAGAGTTGGTACGGGCTTTGTGTCTCTGTGAGCGTCAGTGTATTCACGGCGGCAGGTTGAAGCATTAGATGCCGATACAGGAATTTTCCTTATTTCTAAATATTGATAGGTTTTAAGAGGGAATTTTGTCTAGCCTCTTGATATTTTTTTCCAAAATTTTTCTTTAAACTTCTTCCCCCTTTTAATACCATTTCTAAATTGTAGTTCTAACTGCACTTTGACAGTCATCTTCACAAAATGTTTTGCCGAAGACAGCGTAGAAAAGCATGCATGGTGGTGATGCTATTGATCTTTATAGACATTAAGCTTGCTAATGCTGCTGTGAAACAGGTAAAATAGTCCATTAATTTTATAGATGGGTAACTGCTTTAATTTGTTTTCCCCTCTCAATTTTTCCCACTAGCGCTGTGAGTCAATAAGTGCCATTATCCATGACTCTGGAGCCTATGACATGAATGTATTTCATGCACATGTGTGTAAGATCATCTAACCAGCTCATCTGCAAGCAGCAGCTAGATTTGGAGGTTATGCTCTTACACATGAATTAAAATAGGCTGCTGTGTTGTCCAGAGTCTCCATCAACGATACGGTGAGTGGGAGTCCACATGGATGTCTCATGGTTGTGTGTGCAGGAGAGGCCTGAACATCACCCACATGGGATTCCTCCTGCCTGCTCCCCGTTCCTCCCCAGCAGCTCTGGGCTGTCCTGGAGCAATCCTCCCCAGCCTGACTGACAGCCTCTCCAGACACCACTGTGTCAGTAAAAGCTTTGAGTTGAATGAGGAGAAACCTGGATCTCCTCCTCCTCCTCTTGGATGCTGTCAGTGCAGTGTGACTGGGGAGGGTCCATCTTCGAGTGAACTCAATGGGAGAGGAATGTCAGTAGGTTTTCTTTGGATCAGGAAAGGTTTGATTATTCACTGTTCAAGGTGAAGTTCTCTCAAGAGCTTTTGTTGAATGTGAACGTCTTTTAGCAGTATTATTAGGCAGACTTTGGCATATGCATTCTCAATAAAGGGGAGAAGAGGGATGAGGTGGAACTACCAGTTTTTGGTTTTCTTGTGGGAGGTGTCCTATGTGGTGACATACTGGGTATTTTAGAGTTGAAATTTGAAGAGAACTCATTTGGCACTTGTAGTATTTTTCCAAAGTCTGATTTTAATCAGCCAAATAACTGAAACCAACTCCTCCCAAGAATCCATCATAAAACCTGGTTTCTTACTCAATATGTTTGCTTTCTGAGCTAGCTCCTTGGCCAGTTTTCCAATGGAAGATTGCATTTTTTTTTCCCATGGGCGCAATTCCCTTAGCATAAGTGAACGCCCAAGTGAAATGAGGCTTGTATACCAGCATCTGTCATCAGCCTGCACTTCCTGCATGGGATGGTTTCAGGATGAAGGAAACCAGCAGAGACCCTGCAGCCACTTTTCACCACCACATGAGAATTCCCTGACGTTGGGTTACCCAAAGCTGATGCTCCTCTGATGCACGCTGGACTGCGTGATGGCACAAGGCTGTTGTGGGAGGAACTGGGTGGACGTTAGGTGATGGTGAAAATCCAGTGACAGTCCAGCATCACAGCCTTTCCCCTGCTCCAGAAGGAGATCCTGATCTCCTGTGTTCCCTCAGTGAGATACAGGCAGCCTGGCAAAGGAGCGTGCATCAAATCAGTGAGCCTCACACCACATGCCTGAGTTTTGGCAGACCTAATGTGAGCATGGAGATGCATAATGGTCCCCAGAAGACCATAAACTAGTAGAAAGCAGAATACACCTTAAATTGCTGTGTTTTAAACTTAGGGTCAGTCTTTTCTTCTTAGATTCCTGGGAGTCACTGAAGCAGAAAGAACTGCACCAGTGAGTGAAATCTCTCTGCGTTTCCCTCAAATATTCTCTTCCCATTGAGGAGTTGCTTGTACTTCTGTAGACCTTATAAACATGACATACTTAGGAGAGTGAGTTGAAGTCTCCTCTACCTCACGTCTCACCAAGAAAGCAAGGTCTTAATTTCTGCTGGCAGTGTCTTTGTAATGCCAAACGGTATTTTAAGGGGCAGAAATAACAAAGCTGGATCATCAGATCACAGTTTGAGTTCCTGATCTCAGTTGGAGTTTTAGGGGCAGGCACTTGTAAGTCGGACAATTACTCTTCCAGAAGAATTTTACAGTTCCTTGATTGTTAAGCGAACACTGGAGAGAAGGAGAAAATGCAATACTTTCAGGATGTCTAGAAGTAATATAGTTCAGCTGCTTATGAAGAAGAGCCCACACTGACTTGGTGCCCTCCTCGCAATCGTTAGGGCTGTTACAGACGTTCATCAAACTGCCTCCAGGAGCTTCCTTTTAAAGAGGCAAAAAGGAAGAAACTGAGAAACAAAAATGTGTTTTCATTCACCAAGAACAGAACAACATCTTTAAAGTTCTCAGCCACGTAACTTCACCCTTCCCTTTTGATAAAGCCTCATCATTTAAAAGTGCTTTTCCAATCCATTGGACGGGAGTGAAGGCAGCTCACAGCTGGTATCAGGGCTGACGCCGCAGGGCTATCGCTGCTGCGGGGACACGACGTGGGAGAGATGCCATGCTGGGCTCAACCATGGAGGAGGGCTTTGCGCTCCCAGCCTTCGCCTTCCCTTCCCATGAGAGGCGTGAAGGGCTGGTGCCTGCCGCCCCGTGGCCGGCTCATGGTGCGTAGCATTCATTTGAGCTGGAGACGTGTAGATGAGTCTTCACTCTTGATTAGTGAGAAGAGTGCTCGTTGGGTTAGGTCAAACTGTGTCCTCATTTATGTGTGCGAGCCCCGCGGGCGCGAACGTGGGTAGCCCGGCCTCACAGGGTCACACTGGTCTTTTGTCGCCTCGAGAGTGTGTATTGTGTAAATCTGGTGTTTACCGTCTGTATTTTATTCAAGAATCACTCAAGATAGATTTGTTGAACCAAACCCACTCAGGCTTTCACTGCAGAGGGGCAACGTCTACAAAACCGGCGTTCGTAGTCGACGTCGAGGCAGTTTATGGTACAGATTGTGTTTTGCTGCCTTTCTTCAAAAGAGCACCGCGAGCTGCAAAACCAGAGGGCACAGCACCGTATGGCTCCTCTCACAGCCTCGAATTTTATATATCTCGTTGTCGATGGATGGCAACGATGTGCCCTGCCTCTGTTCTCAATGTATTAGTAACACCGAGACTACTAATGCTGAGCATAAGTGTACTCTGTGCACGCTCCGTAACCTAAAATCTGTTGATGGTTTTGAAAAGCTGGATGAAATGACTTAGTCAATTTAATTTAAATTGAAGGCAGATCTATAGTGTGAGATTTGCTCATTTTAGTTCTTCCAGTTATTTAGGATAGCCATACCACATTTGTCCAACAAAGCTCTTTTAAATCAAAATTTGAATGGTGAGATTTTTTGCTGATGAAACCACCATAAAATTCATCCCCACCAGCAAATTTTTCTTAGGAGGCATGGAGCAGTGCTTGCAACACTTATTTCAGGGTGAAGGATTTGGCCGGAGGGCAGAGTGATCACAGAATACAAAACTGCACCGTTTTCAATTAGACAGAACGTGTAAAGCCAAACTTCATCCCGAGACGCCTGTTGCGAGCACGCGTATTCTGTGTTCTTCCAGGGAGGACTGGAAGCGTGCGTTTAGCCACGTGGGTTATTAACTGCAGCTCACTTAATGGCGTTTTCCTCCTTGCCAGAGTCCCACATCGCGTTATTTCCTAGCGGCGTTGAGTTCTCTCCCCCCTTTACGCCCGAGCACCCTCCAGCAAGCGCGCGTGAAGAGCTCTCCACCAGCAGCACGCGCGTCAGTCTGGTGCGAGGGATCACACGCGGTGCCGCCTGTGAAGTGCGGTTTTGGTAGCCAGACAAAAAAAAAATCCTTGTTCATCGTGTTTGGGTGTTTGTTGTGGAACTTATGAACAGAAGTTTACGTAGCTTCAGTCACTTTCTTACAGATTTTAACAGGAATTTCCCACTTTTTCCAAGCTCTTGGCTGATGGGCAGTAGAAATCAACAGAAATCTTTGTTGTTTGCTGCTTTTGGCCAAACCGAAAATATCTTCAGTTAATTCCAGTCAGAAAATAATAAGTTTTAATTTTTTAATGTTGATTCTGTTGCCAGAACTGCTTTGGTGTGCTACCCCTGCTTACCACAATGTATAAGCTAAGTGGGAATGTAGGAAATTCAGCCTTTTTTTTTCAGAGAAGCCAAAAAATACTTTATTCCTGTTGATGTGATTTCAAAATGATTGAATGTACTCTTTTCTTGTAAATGCTTCCTAATTTTGTGTCTAACCCAGATGCATTTCAGTCGAAGGGATCCCTTGGATAATTGCAATCAATTACAAATCTGACAAGCTACAACCATTATTTACTCTAAACTGTGAGTGCTTTTTGCAGAGGTCAGAATTTACTGAGATTAAAATGAAAGAGAAAGATCTGCTGGAAGCACCGGTTCTCTCTAAGGGCTGTCTGCCTGCAGAGGCTGAATTTATTTGGTGAACCCAGTGATCACAAGAATAAGAATCACCTATCATTGCAAAGGTGATGTAGAAAGCGTTTCTGTAGAAGTGTGGACTGAGGACACCAACCTGGAGCAGCTCTGCTGTGAGGCCAGGCTGAGAGAGCTGGGGCTGTTCAGCCTGGAGAAGAGGAGGCTCCAAGGAGAGCTGAGAGCGGCTCCCAGTGCCCAAAGGGGGCTGCAGGAAAGGTGGGGAGAGACTCTTCAGCAGGGCTGGTGTGACAGGACAAGGGATAATGGTTTTGAAATAGAAGGAGGTAGATTTAGATCAGTTATCAGGAAATAAATTTTCACGCTGAGGGTGGTGAACACTGTCCCAGGTTGCCCAAAGAGGCGGTGGATGCCCCATCCCTGGAAACATTCCAGGCCAGGTTGGCCGGGGCTCTGAGCAACCTGATCTGGTTGGAGATGTCCCTGCTCCTGGCAGGGGGGTTGGACTGGGTGGGCTTTAACGGTCCCTTCCCACCCAAACCCTTCTGCGATTCTGATTCTAAATCTGCGGCGAGATTGTCTTAACTTTTCAGAAAGGCGTGCCTTAGGATGGGAATTCAAGTGAGAAAGTTTGGTCTCGGATAGTAAAAAAATAGCAAAATCCAATCTTAATTTTTTTGGAGTAGGCAAAAGGAGAGGGGCAGTAGCCATTCTTTAAGGCAGACTGTTTTGCTCAGCGCGTGCCTTCTGCTCTCCACAGCCCCCTGCTCGCCGTCTGCTTTGCCGCCTCCTGCGGAGTCCCGGGAATCGCCCTGCTGACGCTGGGAGTAAACCCTCTCACCGGGGCGCTGGGAGCCTTCAACATCTTCTTGTACACGTGTTGTTACACCCCCATGAAGAGAATGAGCATCGCCAACACGTGGGTGGGAGCTGTCGTCGGCGCCATTCCCCCCGTCATGGGCTGGACTGCAGCTACTGGGAGCCTTGATGCTGGTGAGTACGAAACTCTCCCATCTGGGCGAGCAGTTGTCAGTATTGGCTTTGGGAGAGCTAAAAAGGTCTACTCAAAACCTCGTTCTTTATGCTTATTGACCTGAAACTGCTTCAAAAGCAGATCTGTTCTGCTGTTTGCTGTGCCAAAGTCTGTTACAGAGCGGGTACCGCGAGGACTGAAGAAGTAGACATGATTGTGTCGTTCTCCTTACCAGGGGCATTTCAGGGACAAACATGAGGTGATAAAAGACCATGTCCTGTTGAATGTGTGCTTATGCTATCTTAAAAAAAAAAAATCTAGGTGGAAAATAATATCTTTGGTGTTCACATGGAAGAAAATGTTATGTAATTTCAGGATTAAAACCATACTCAGTAAGATTGACTTACAAGGCAGGAGCTTTCGGCTGGAAAATTCCCTGATGTGTTTATTACTGTCTTTCCACAAGCCAGAAAATATCCTAGGAAGATTAATTTATTGGTGTATTTCTTAATTACCCACTTCTAAACTCTAAGTTATAAATGCTTCTTCCCCCTTTCCTTGAAAAGCAAACAAAGATTTCTATTTTAGTAACTGTGAACCGTTTTTACATCCCTCATAAAACACTGATCTCTTCAGCAGCTAAACTCTGACACAATTAGGTCTTGTTTTCCCTGCCAGCTAGAAACTTCAGAATCAAAGTGGCTCCACATAGTTACATTCTGGAGAAACTAATGAAGTTCAATTAACAGGTCTGTTAAGTATTGTGTTAGCGCACTCATCCCACAGCGTGACATATTTAAGGCTCGAGTAATACTGTCAACAGCAAGGCTTTTAACCAGAAATTATCAAAATCTGTGTAAAATCCTTAGCACTCCGTGCTTCATTTCTGCTATGCGCTTCCTATAAAAGTTGGTCTGAGTTGGCCTTGTGTTTGCATGTTCTGATAGAGATCTAATCCAGAGCCAGGATCAAGGGCTTTGTGGGGTTGTGTTTAAACAGTGTGTAGTACTTCTACACAAACATTTACATCTCTGAATTTTTCTTTGATATTTAGACCTATAAATGATATGTGTATGTATGTATAGTGTCTCGAGCTAAGGAGTCCGTAACAGCCATCATTAGAAGCTCTGTATTTCTAAAGAGAAGTGAATGAATTAAAAACACAGAATATATTTATTTTAAAGACTGTATCATTCTGGCTGCAGTTGCCTAGATCTCGGGTCTTGCGTTGATTTTGGCGTCTCTCTGCAGAGTTGATGCTAGAAGGTTACTCTCACGTGCGCGTGCTCCACCTGCGAAGTCCAGCGTGGCACCGCTGGGGTGAAGAGCTCTGGATCACCTAAAGGCCTTGCTGTAGACGCTGTCCCGGTTCAAATTTTCACCCCGGGTTTAAAATGGCAGCTAAACTGCTGCAGCCAAAGCCCAGCACGTTAAAGTAAACTGGCACTGATTTTTGTTGTCTCCAGTTCATCAAGTTACAACTGGCTTTTCAAGACCTGTTTTGCAAAGAGCTAAGCTGTCCGTGTACGGCAGGCAGCGGGGAGCACCATCTTTGTCCCAAGTAAGCTCTTCCTGTCTAATTTGCAACTGAGATGTGGTTACGTGTCCTTCTGACGCCTTTGCTGTGAGGGGATCATCTCTGGCACCGATGCTGTCAGTGGATGATGATCACTTTAAACCACCCCAGCAGACTTTGCCAGAATGGGATGATCTGTGCTGGTGCATAACCTGGTGTTGTATTGTTTGTTCTGGGTAGCTAAAACTTTCTGCAGTCACCTCCCAGTCTGTGTCAGTGAGGCCAGCAGCTGGTTTGACAGTGAAAAGGGTGTTACTGAGCTGATACTGGTCTTTGTGGTGAAGCACACCCAGGGAGAGCGCTGAAAATGGTGTCCTGAGTGTAATATTTTAGTGCATTTCACTACTGAAAAAAAGAAAAAAAAAACCCCAAACACGTTTTAACATAAAAGGATTGCATTGTAGACTGTCGTTTTGGGGGTGAAACATTCTACTATTGCAAAGGAGACTGGAGTTCACCTGGCAGCATCGGAGCCGTGCGGAGGCCAAGCGCACGTCCACGTGCGTACGTCCACGGCGTGCAGACCCGCACCCCTTCTCTAACCAGCCTGCCCACAGTTGTTGAACTCATTAATGATGTGTAATTAGCTTGGTGACTTAACCTCGTTTTAGGTAGAGGTGTGAAAATGCATTTGCACCTCATTTAAAAAAAAAAAAAAAAAGATTGCTCATTCCACTCAATAACAAAGAGGAATGTGAGGAAAGGGAGTTAGAAAGCTAATGAGAGGGAAGGTTCTCACTGCTTAACCGGTGGGTTTCTGAGTTTACATTTTCCTGTGGATTTTCTCTCCTTGTGATCTCACAGCAGCCACTTTGTTGAACATGTTGCTGGTGGTAGGGAAAACAATCTTTAAGTGCAGACCTTTCCTTACCCTTGGAGGGGGGTCACCAAGTGTTACGCCGTAGTGTGCGGTACCCGAGGACGGCCACGTCTGCGGGTAACAGTGGAGTTCAGTAGTCACTGCCGTGGCCCACGGCTACCGCCGCGAGATGCTCGTGG
This sequence comes from Tetrax tetrax, assembly GCA_009806455.1. Classification (NCBI taxonomy): domain Eukaryota; kingdom Metazoa; phylum Chordata; class Aves; order Otidiformes; family Otididae; genus Tetrax; species Tetrax tetrax. Next base: position 496,156 of record WHYT01017365.1, on the reverse strand, counting down.
TCGTTTGAGAGAGCTGGAGGTGATTCCTGGTTTCTGATTCCTGAGATGATAACAAGTGTCTCGGATTGGAGCAGCCTTGTTGTAATTTGTCCTCATTTTGTTTATAACTCTCTTATTTCAAAGATTAACCGTGACAGTTTCTTGCACAAGAAACAAATATCACATATTTGCAGTTAAAAATCTAGGACCCTTCTACTTCCAGTGATGCAAACGCTCGCTGGTATCTCTTACACTACACATCTTTTGCAGATCTGATGGTGATTCCTAGTGATGCTTGCTTCCATTTCTGGCCCCGTAGGTAACTTTAATTATATGCTCTTAAGCCTGATTGAACCCTGCCCCCAGCCCTAGTTTTTTTTGCCAACGTAATTTAGGGAAAACCTCACATTTCAAAAGAGAAAGATAAGGTTATCTCTGGGAAGATGTGGAATTCTTTGTTGTGGGTTTGGGGGGTTTTGTGTGGGTTTTTTTTTTTTTTTTTAATGGCAGCTGTTTGAAACTGGTGAAAGATCTCAGATGTTAACATTTCCTTGCTGGGGGAGCGGAGCGCAGGTGAGATGGTCAAAAGTGCACGATAAATGTAATTTATCATGTGGCTATCACTACTGCATATCTGGTGTGTTTATGCAGAACTTCACTGCCAAGCTGTGATTTGCAGTAACACGTTTGCTTCCTTGAAAGCAGATTTCATTGCTCCTTTGTGGTACTATTTATTTCCAGAGAGGTTTGGTTTTCTAGTAAATCTAGATGCCCTCAAATGATTTCTCCTGATTTTACAAAGGAAGGACTAGCGGGAAATAATGAAATTCACTTAAAGCCTTAATAGCTTAAAGACAGGAAAAAGAGGAGAAGCTGGGCAGCTTCCCGTTCCGTGCTGGATGCTCCTCCCGAGCAGGATCCGGTGCAGGAGGGCTCCTGGTTGCCCCACGCTGCTCCTGAGCCTGTGTGCAGGCGTCCTTAGGAAGTAACAGAGCCGTTTATTTTGGCGTGCGCAAGGCACGGTGCAAACACACTTTACATTACTCTTGTGCAGCTGGTCTTTCTCCTCTGGTTAACGCTGCAGCGTTCTTGTTGGAAATGCGTCTTGTCCATTTAAACTTGTTATTTCTGGTTAGCAGAAAAACTCAATCCGGGGCAAGCGTGGCCAAGTGCCGTAGCCCGTGTTTTGCCTTACACGTTTTGTCCTTTTTCCACCGACCGTCCTGTGCTTACGCACTGAAGGCTCAGCCCCAGGCGCTGAGCGGTGTCGGTGTCTTAGAGCGGAGAAATCCGGTGCCGTGGTGTCCGTATAAACCACCCAGTTGGATGGAAGTGACAAGCAGGGGTCCTCAGCATAATGTGCTTATCAGTTAAGGGGATTTATTCCGAGTAGGTGGCAGTGGCGTGGCAGATAAGAACCCTGACAGTCCCACAGACATTACAGACCCGCGGTGGCCTGGAGCCATAGGTATTACTGCACCAAAGAATGTTTATCTCAAGAGACTATTTAGTTTATCTCAGATGCTCCACTTCTGGTCTCGCTTTCCTGAAAGACATCTTGTACTGATTTTCATTCATTTTCAGAAATTTAAATAATTCCTGGGGCTATGGAATTTATAGGCTGAGTATCAATTGTAATCATGTGGAGGCTGATTTTTAAATTGCCTTCACTTTGTAATTCAAATTGTGTTGTATGGTAGACATTAATTATGTCAGCCAACATCTATTTACAAATGGGGATTTAAAACCCGGGCAGTTCTTATCAGCTGGTGACATTTGGCAGATGGATGGTTTCAGTAACAAAAAAAAAAGAGAATAGAGGAGGGGGGGGCTGCACCCAACCTGTCAATGGCTGGAGTCTCTCCTGCCTTCCCTGGCGTAGCACTTGTCTGCCAGGAGGAGGGAGAGCAAAGCAACAGCTTAATTGCATGCAAAATAAACTTGGAGATCTTTGTGTCCCTTCCAGTTCAGCACTTGGAGCTTTCAGAGCCCCTTGATGTGGGAGCAGGTCTGGGGGCCAGCCGCCGCGGGAGCAGGGCAGTTCCGCCGTCCTGCCACAGGACCAGGGGAGGCTCCAGCTATAAACTCCCTCTGGTCAACTCAGCTTTTTGGGGTTTCACTTCTCAGATGAAAGATGACAGAATCTGTGGTCTGTTCCAGAGGAAACAGAGATATTCATGTCACTGACATATGAGAGTTGGAAGCTGGGGGCCCAGGAGTGTGCTTTCTTGGAGTAAAAACTGTAAAAACCGAGGCAGAGGGACAATACTAGTAAGCAGCTGGTCTGAATTTAGGACAAAAAACAGTGGGCTATTCTTTTTCCCCCTTTCCATCTTCGCATGAGACAAAAGAAGTGGCAGTTCCACCGCTGGGACACCTGGGGGACCAACCCCAGGAATTCACCGGCAACTTGCCCTTGCCCAGTTCTCTGCCCCACGCGTGGCTGTGGGGCACGGGGAGGGGATGGGGCTGCGCGGCAGCCCCCGTGCCCCGGGTGTGTGACACAGCACCGGCCAGAGAAGCACAACGGGGGGTCTGCAGGAGGGACTCCCACCCTCGGTGACATGGGGTCCCACAGAAAGCCTGGAAGAGGTGGTTGATGAGGAGCCCCCGCGTGGCTCTGAAGGTTTCCAGTCCTCTGCTGAGTCTGGTCCTTTGGCAAATCCATTCGCGCGTGAGGAATGCTCTGCGCAAAGACCACATTTTCATTCTTACCCTACAGGCTCACTTGTTTTATGACATCTGTTCCTGGGGTTAGCTGAGACGAATTATGTACAGCATTGTTGTTTTTCTCAGCCTTGCCTGTTTAATGAAAGGTGTTTCCCCGTGAGGCTTTCGGCTGTAATCACCTGGTGTGTGTCATACAAAGTGTGCATCCACACGCACACGGCTTTTCCTGGAATGGCCAGCGTACCCGAGGACATCGGGTTTTCTCCGGTTAAAGGCATTACCCAGCAACACTCCCCGGAGGTGAAAAACCCCACTGCCAACTTCATTTCCCGTTCGCGGAGGACACCGAGGATCGCCCCTTTGTTTTGCAGACAAGCCGGACGCACGGCCAACATCCCCTTCCCTTTATGCGCTGCGGCAGAGGAGTCTATCACGGCCCGAGATGCTCCTGTTCCACGGGCCTTTTGTGCCATCCTTCAAAAGAAGCAGCTATTGAAACCCATGACCATGAAGCTTTTGAGCTTTCCAGTGTTCTCCTCCTCGCCCTTCGTTTACATGACCGTGTAACCTTGAAGGCTGACAATTAGGGCCCCGCACGGGGCTGTGCGTGCCCGCGCTGACAGCCGCCACCATTGTTTGCAGCCCAGAGACCTTGTGCAAAGCTTTAGAAGCGATACTTTTCGGTTTTTCCTTCTCAAGGCTGCTCAGCCGCTCACGCGGCACCCGACACAAGCAGTAGCGTCTGCTTTTGTTTCCCGCTGGAAGAGAAGTGCCGGTTGTTGTCTCGCTGTGATGCTGATGTAGGAAATGCCACAGTGGTGGAAAAGGGGGGAACTGCACAGTTTAGTTGAGGTTTCGTGGCTAGATAATGCCCAACTGTCTTTGTGTTTGAGAAGGCTTCATAATCACAAATTAAGATGTAAATTTTGTAGAGCTAATCCCTTTTCTACTCCCAGAGACAACGGGAAAAATTAAATAGTAGGTGATGTTTTTCCTCAGGAGCGATTGTGTCAGGGCAGTATCTGGAACACTTGGAATCGGAGGCCGATTGATTTTTACCCTAGGAGTCATTTTCCATCACCAAAAGAAGCTGAAGGGAAGACAGGAATTACTGCACCTTCCAACTCTCCTTCACAAACCGAAAATGCCACCGCCAGCTGAATCAGCCAGTCTTGATGTGTCCGGACAGCACAGCTGGGTTACGGACGTGACTCTCCAGTCCACTCGGAACATTTGTACCAACTCCTCCAAAGAATCTGTGGGTGTTTAGCATTGTGTCGAATCTGCAATGGGCAACAGGGCTTTGATGAGACTTCAGAAATCTTTCTTTACCCCCCTAGTTGCTGCAGAGTCAGAAATCTCTGGAGAAGGCTGCTGTGTTAAACTTGTGAACGAGGACAAAAGAAAAGATAGAAAATAAAAGCTTTGGGGATGTATCCAGGATGTTTCCTGCGAGCGCAACATCCTGTGAAAATCATGCAGGACCACGGTGAAGAGTTTTAGAGCGGTTATGTTAAATTTCCTGTAGAAAAGGTGAAAAATGTGGTCTGAGACAGCATGGTTGCTCACGAGCAGGTGGATGCAGCTGGGCCAAGTCAAGTCTCGGAGCTCTAATCTACCTTGTCTGGATTAAAGAGGAGTAATTTGTTCAACATCTTTTAAGGGAGCAGAGCCAGTCGTGCGCTATCAAGTAAAACGGTGTGTGGTTGTTTCCTGACGACGATCCATTAAAAGGCTGAGCTTAGACGAGCAAAGCCTTCCGCTGCCGACAGCAGCCAAACTCATACCACTTTCCTAGAGACAAAAGGCCGGTGCTTTCCTCTAATAACTCAGGGAGCTACCAAAGTCTGGAAATAATTTTAAAATTCCTTCACATTATTCAAGGCAGAAGAATTACTAAAATGGTGCTTTAAGCAAAACAGCATTCTTAGGTTGCCAAGGCAGTAAACACTAGCTTTGGGAAATGCAGTGAGATTTCAACATCTGTTTTGGAGCTGATATTTTAACCATTCCATGTTTATTTTAATGCCTGGTTGGCCACTTCCCAGTCATACATATGCAGCACAAAAGCAAAGACAGAAGGAGCGAGCACGTTCTTGAATTGATGCTATAGATCATCTCCCCCTTCCTTTTATTTTTGTTTTATTGTTTAAGTAAATAGGTGTTTGTCCCGTCTGGAGCGTGAAGTGATACGAGAGATTTGCAGAACACTGTGCAGAGGGAAGGCACCGTGTGTTGTCTAAGGAACAATGAGAAGTTGTGCCTCTCCTGTGTGTTTTCAGGAACGTGATGTCGATTCAGCGGTCTCTGCAGATAACCTTGGACGTGTTTGCCTTGACTTGTGCAGACAAGCTTGCGTTCATCAGCCTGCCCAGGCTGGTTGGACTCCAGCTGGCCCCACTCCAGAGGCTGGTGCTGCCACCGATGCGCGCTGTGCTCCAGCCTGTGCCCTCTCGTAGCTCAGGTCCTTTTCTGCCCTGGAAGAACTTGCCTTCAGAATTTTTTTGGAGAGTTTCAATTGGATCATCCCAAACTATCGTGACCTGTTTAAGGCAGGCAGCTGAAATAATTCAGCTGCGGGTGAAATCATCATTCCTGCTCCATGTGCCAACTGTACAGTGTGTGAAGTTCTTCGATGATGAAAGGTGTCGCCGGCGTGAGAGAGGCATATCTCAAATCGCTCCTTAAGAGAGTGGTATCCTCCACGTGAGACAGTCAAGCAGGATCCAAACATTACTTCCTCTGTCGTGATTTCCCTTGGCACTGATGGGTCAGCAGCTGAGTGTGCCCACTCTTCCTTGACCAGATGATGCAGAGACCTGAACAGACTCTGTGTCCTGTACAGGACATGAGTCGTTTGGGGCACTCACACTGAGGTCTGAAGCATGTCACACCTGGGTCACTCACTGATCCTGGTGCAAGCCCAGGATGGACAGGACAAGCAGCTATTGCTACCTGATTGCTCTGCTCTCTTCTCCGTGTGTTAAGTGGTCAGCATCCGCACCTTGCGAGGGCTTACACCCTAAAAACCATCTTCCAGTTCCCTGCTCTTAGGTGCTGCTCTTCGCAGCAAGGCCAAGGACTCAACGGGCTCAGGCGCTGAGGTTGCTCCCTCGCCTGAGATTTGGACCACCCAGCAAGTGAGGTCATCGTGAATTGATTGAAAAGGAGTAAAACGTGAAATTTTAATCAAAGTTTGGAGGTACCACATGGCCTTCCTGACACCGTGAAGAACTTATCTTCAGAGAGGGGTGCTTCTTGCTCTTGTAATTCTGAGGAGTAGACTGTCAGCTCCTGCGGTCTGCAAGCCCAGAATCACCAGTTGCTTTTGGAAGTCTCATCTCTCAGTTATTTCCAAGTCTCACCTAAATCTGTTGAACCTTAAAACGTCTTGCCAAGCACTTTCTGAATGGCTGTGGAATTTAGTGTCTTGTTTGTTTTAGGAAAAGTGCAATTTATAAAGCGTCAGTATTTCACTGGATAAAAATATATTTACAGAAAGGAAGAATCATTTTCTACCTTCGTCAATGCCAGCTGACATTTTAGCTTTATCTTAGATATTAAAATAAAATAAAAATCTCAGCTTGTTCTTGTTTATTAAAAAGAAGATATATTATTACTGTTTAAATAATTCTGAAAGAATTTAGGAAAGGAAATAAAAGCTGAACCTTAAAATTCATGAAGAACTGTAACATCTGTTACGTATCTTTAACTCTGTGGATGCTGTAGGACCTACCTGTTTCTCTGCAATCCTGTAACTTTTGAGATTATTTGAGCTGGAACCAAGTGATTAAACAATAGGAACTCAACCAGAAAACACTTTATACTGATTTTGCACACGAGAGTGGAAGAATAATGGAGACGTGGGCCCAGTTTGCCTAAGTAGACTTCTTTTTTTTTTTTTTCCAAAATCAAACAGGCCCCATCTGCCACGGTCTCAGGATTTGTAAGTGTCTGCTCACAGCTGTCCCAGGTTCTCACTCTTGGAGAAGTGAAGAGTTTGGAAGTGATCATAAATGGACAAAACTTGCAGCTGTTAAAAATTTGGCCAAAAAGGCCAAAGAGTTTGTGATACCCACAAGCCAGGTACTGGAGGTCCTGCAATTTATAAACACTTGCAGAAAAGGGGAGAGATCGAATATGAATTTCACCTTGGTCTGCCTGCGCCCGGGTTTTCCACGTGCCGCCGAGGAGCCCGAGGGCTGCGGCGTCGCTGGGCGCTGTCTGTGTCCCGCTGCCAAAGCAAGCGCGATGGCTCTGCTCCGACGGCCGGCTTTGCTTTCACAAGCTCCCTGCCAGCTCCGCGTGACGCGGTTGTGAACGACCTCCTCTGGTCTTCGCTTTGTTATAAACTCCATCGAGAAAAAGGAGATTTGCGTTATTTAAATTGGGTTCCCAAACTGCTGGGAACGGCACAGAAGCAACCAGGTAATTCTCCAGAGTTAGTCTCACTGTAATATTGCTTCAAAACACCGCTGACCTAATTATGAAACAGTTAACATTCATCAGTAATTAATGAGTATTACAGCGGCTGCTCTGGGCTTGACAGGATTCCTCCTGTGGGCTCGTTTGGTGCTGGATCGTGCTACGCGGTGTGCTGTGCTGTGTAAGGCATCAGTCCTACGTGACCCTGAAAACTCTCTGACAACCCGACGGTCTCAACCCGGGCAGAGGAAATTATGGGATGTCCAGGGCACATGGGAGACTAACAAAAAGATGGGGTCAGTTAAAATCCTCATAATGGGCTATTAAATTGTTTTACTGTTCAGCTTCTCTGTAAAATATCAATTATCTCAATGGTTGTAATGTAATCAAAGTAATTAAATTCCAAAGGCCTGCATGTAAAAACCAAAGCTTTGTAAATGGGAACCCAGCCTCAAGTGGTTTAGTTGGTCTGTTTGCGTTTGAAAGTTTCTCCAGATGACTTTTTTTTTTTTGTTTTTAATGGTGTTATAGTTAGGGTTTTGTGTGTTTGAGGTTTAGGGTGTGTTTTGAGCTTGGCTGCACACAACGTCTGAACCATTGAACGAGCGAAGCCCGCGTTACGGGTGAAACACGGGGATGCAGGACATGCCAGCCGAAAGCCGGCTGGTCCGTAGCCGTGGGAAGCGGGGCCGGCCTCTGCCTCTGAGTCCTGGCCCTGGCTCCGTCGGCATAAGTTTCCTCAGCTGGCGGATAATTGTAGCTTACCTTTTCCTAAGTTCTGAAAAATGACAAGCTAATGTCTGTAAAGTACTTCAGATGTGAAACTTGAAAAATATTCCTGTCTTAGCTTTATCACATTCGGGATCTTGCCTCCGGTAATAGGTTTTACAAGAACAGGAAAAAGCTAAACAATGACATATTACAGGAACGTTTTCCCCATCGTTTCTCCTGGTGTAGGGAGTCCTGCTCCTCGGTTGAGTTTTATTTCCATTTATTTCAGTAGAGCTACTCCTTAGGTTTCAGTAGAACTGAATCAGATCCTATTTTCTTTGGGCCAAAATTCCTTTTGTTGCCACGATTTTCTGGAATTAATGGTAATTTTGGGGTGCACCATTTTCGACTGTCATAAAAGGTTCCAATTTAAAGAAGGTGCTAAGCATCCCCCTCCCGACAAGTCGACTTCCATAGGATCAAGTGGCAGGATTTGCAGGCTTTTGGGGCCGTTGTCCAGGACATCACCTGCAATTTGTGCAGGCAATGTTCTGAAAGCTGCATGCCCAATATATGAGCGTCTGTCTCCGTGCTTCGTGTAACCAGCTTTCAGAGGCACATCCTCACTTCCAGGAGTGTTTGTCGCTCATTTTAAAAAGCGATGAGACTTTTATACCCCTGGAAGCACATAACCACATAAGCAATTGGAAACCCACATACAGTCTAATGGGCTAATCCTTCCCTGGTGGAAGGGCAAAAAAAAAGGCTCTTTTGCAAACTTTGATTATTATTTGCATGACAACGCCAGTGTATGAAAGACAAGAACGGGGCACACACAGCCCCAGGGAGCAGAGAGCCAGAGGAGGTGGAGGGAAGACGTGAACCACAAAGCCGTTCGAAGGAGACAGCTTTGTGGTTCACGTCTTGGAGACGGCAGCTCTGTTGTTGTTAGACCCCAGCAGTCGCTGAGGAAGAAGCGAGCATTTAGGGAAGAATTTAAAGACATTAACCTGTGTGCAGATAAGTGTTGCCGTTTCTGTCAAGTCATTAAGGAAATGATAGACTCCTGGCTCCAACAGAGGAGTCGTTTCCATAGAAAATGAGCTCGTGGAGGCAGGGAGATGCAAAGAAAGTGTTAAACGTTGGAGCGGAGTGTTTGGGAGCTGGGGAAACAAAAGGAAAATCCAGGAATGCTCATAATGTGCAACAGCCTTGGGGGATTTTTTGTGTCTTCAGACAAAATTAGTGAAGGGAGTTTAGTCTGAGAGCTTCCTTGAAGCTTGCTGAAATCAGCGTATAAGCTGCTTCTGCCTTGATAAGCCCTGTACCATGTCCTTAGGGTAGCTGTGAAAAGATGGTGCTTCTGTAGCTCCTTTTTAAGTGTAAAAGTAGCTAATTGGTGTGAGTAGAGTTACTTGATCAAACTACTTAGAAGTTCCTACAACTGATTTGAAGGAGTAAAACGTTCTCCATCTACTGTCACCTCATTAGCAGCGTCCGCCGGTTCTGCTGCCTGCCCAGGGTCTGCGATCAAGGCGCTCTCATGCCGTGAGCAGTTCCCTCCCTTCGCAAACAGAAAGCTCAGTCGTGCTCCGGGCTGCCATGCTGCTGGTATTTTCCCAGTGCTCAGGAGGAAGCAGCTCATCCTCTTCCTCTGCTGTCGCTGAGCAGGGCTCCCCGTTTCTGGTCAGCGTGATGTTCTGCTCTGGACGCACAAAATAGGGAACCCGGGAGTGGAAGCTAGAGGCTTCCAGGAAAGCAGTCTCTTGCCCAATTTTGCTTTATTTCCATCAGTTTTACTTCAGGTGGAGACTGAATTGGTGCAGAAACCAATTAGTTGTTGTTCGTTAGGAGGAAGTGACTCGTGGAAATGCTTTTCAAGTGAAGTGCTCCAGAAACAGAACCACCACCATGCGCAACCGTATGTAAACACCTAAAAACTGTCCCTTGTCTGCCTTATCGTACAGAGCATGCCTTGTCATCTGCAGGGGGGTGTGACAGGCTCATAGCGCTGCTCCTTCGTACATACGGCCCGAATCTGCAGAGGTCTTCTGGCAGTTGCCCTCTAACGCGTGTTTCCTTCTCTCCTCCCACTGCAGGTGCGTTGCTGTTGGGAGGAATCCTCTATTCCTGGCAGTTTCCTCACTTCAACGCCCTGAGCTGGAATCTGCGGGAAGATTACTCCCGAGGAGGATACTGTATGATGTCCGTCACCCACCCGGGGCTGTGCAGGCGGGTGGCTCTGCGTCACTGCTTGGCCTTAATCGGACTCTCAACGCTGGCTCCTGTTCTCGACGTCACCACGTGGACTTTCCCCGTCATTTCGCTCCCTCTCAACCTCTACATCTCCTACCTCGGCTTTCGGTTCTACAGGGATGCAGACCGCAGCAGCTCCAGGAAGCTCTTCTTCTGCAGTCTGTGGCATTTGCCAATGCTGCTGCTGGTCATGTTCACCTGCAAGAAATCGTTCCTAGAGAAGGAAGACAAAGGCGATCTGCTCGGTGGAAATCATGGGAGGGCTATGGAAATTAGATTGCCTTAAGTGTCAATTACTTGTCGTCCTCGTGACACGTCAGGTAGTATATTTTAGTAATTACAAGGGGGAAACCTGTGGGGTTCTGTTTGAGAAAGAATCATTTGTGCCTAGCGACCACTTCATGCGATAATTTTCTATTTTCTTCTGAAAGGGAATGGACATGAGAGCTTAAAGCATCCACGGGCTTCAGGCTCACTCGCTCATCACGAATTAAAATTTAGCCTGTGTCAGAAGCACATCACTTTGGGATGGCCTTCCAAAGTCTCCATGAGTTGTGATTTCTCATCTCATGGGTGGGTTTTTCGTTAGCAAGTCACAAGCGCACACTTACTAACTGCCAGCACTGGCAGCCTTGGCGAAGCAGTCAGGAAGCGACAGATGAATGATTTATCACCCCTGCTCCCCAAGCATCCTTTCCAAATTACGCTTTGAGGCACACGGTGGGTTGGGTGAACTCTTCTTGTCTCATCCGTGCCGTCCCCGCTCTGTTGTTTACGTGGAAGCCTTCAGTTTCTGAGGCTTTTTTCAATCAGCTACTTTTCCCAAGGTTCCCATTCACTCCAGTAGATTTTTAGTTTTCATACAGCTGGCACAATGCTAAAGGAGTAGGAAAACTGTCTTTCAGCACACTGCACATCAGCATTTAAACAGCCTCCAGATGAAGAGCTCTTCTGCACCTTGAACACACCCTGAGCTCTTCTGCACGTATACCTGAACACACCGTGCTGCTGTACATCCATCATGGGGAATTTCTGACTCCGTGTGGTTTTACATCACCGGAGTTTGAGCCCTCTGCCAGGTCTTCAGCCCGTAAAAATCGCCGAGGTTGTTTATGTCCGTGCAGCTTTGAAGAGGTGTAGGAGGTGAGAGCCAGAGCCTGGCAGTTGTAAGAGTTTTCTGTGCTGATGTGTCCTGTGCCAGCCCATTCAGTCTTGGTGTCCTCAGATGAGCTCTGGACTTGCGTCAGGAGTTTGAGCTGTGTTTAGTATCACACTGTGGCAGCTGAGAGGGCAAGCCTCTCTTGGGGTACGGAATCAGAAAGGAAACACATTTTACAGAAAAAAGTTTTGGATTTGTATCTAATATTGTAATGTTCAAATTGCCGATGCAGCCAGTGTCTCTCAAAAGCAATTACTGTTGATGGTCTCACTAGGAAAACGCGTTGTCTTTGTAACAGATACGCTGAAAAACTCTTTTAGCCACGGTCTGAGGTGCTTGTGGTCCCGCTGCGAGGCTGTGGCTCACCGTCAGCCTGCCTGGGGCTGGCTGTGACCGCCGGGATGCTTCCAAACACAGCAGCATCCAGGGTGGACAGGGACTGTGTTAGAGTTTATTGTTAGTGCCTGTCAGGACTTGATGTGTTTTCAGGCCAAGATTTCTTTCCCATGTGGAGAGGGACTGGGCAGCACAGTTGTGCATCGATCCAAAGACGCAGTAATACCTGAAACGGGAGACGCTCTCTAACCTGATCCCAAATAAAGCCCTTCAGGAAACGTCACAAATCTGCCACCACATGCGTACCACGCTGACATAAAATCTTCACTCACTGCTTTCACGAGAAAAGCCCGACTTCTGGTCTCGGTTACGCCGGTGTAAATCAGGAGTGCCACGGTTAACCTCTGCTCTGCTGGCAGAGGTGCTCGCAGGGGCAGAGCCACCTGTTTTACATGGCTCCTAAATAATGGGTTGCAAGATTTTCTGACTCTCTCAAGTGATTGCAGATGACAGGATTGAGTTCTCTGGTGCTGTTTGTCTGACCGACTCCGTTGTACTTGGGTTACTGTGGGCAACACTTTGTAGAAATGTCTGGAAGCTGTGCAACTCCTTAATTTGTTTTAAAAATGCGTCCAGTCTTCTCTGCAATAAAATTCGTATACTGTATAAAAAAAAGAGATGAGCGCTCAAAATCTGTTTGAAACAATTCACTTACAATTGAAACTCTGGTACAGCTCAGTTAATTGTGAAGGTATTTGATAGTTTTGTGGCATTTCTCGCAGCAAAAATATTCTCCTTGATCTCTGCAAGAGCAAGGACAGCTTGCGAAATACAGGTTTATTGTGCAAAAATCACACTGAAACCAAGCTGCATGTGAATGGAATGGGTTTGTGCAGAACCAAAGAATTTGGTCAACACTCAGCTGGGCGAGGAACCTGAAAAGAGCCGATGGCTCACAAAAACCACAGGTTTTGCTCCCAGAGGCGGAAAGTGGTGCTGAAGCAGGAGGGTTGTGGTTTTCTTTTAAGTCATTGTGGAGCCAGGCTTCAGGATGGCCTGCGAGTACGGGGTGCTGTCCTGACAAACTCAATTTTGATTAAAGGTCCCAAGGAGATGCCTGTGGTTCAGTTTTGAAGAGCAGTCATCTTCATTTCTTGGGCCAGAATGTGTAACATTCATGGGTTTTAGGGCCAGACAAGAGCTTTATAATCATCACTGAATGTCTGCAAAGTGCAGGTCACAGAGTTGCACCAACATCTCCACACCCAGTTGGTTTGGCCTGAAGAGAGAGCATGGTTTCAGAATGAGTGCATCTGGGATTTCAAGGTAAGAAATACCTTATTTAAAAAAAAAAAACAAAAACTTTTTTTAGCTAGATGATGTTGTCTGCTGTGCTCCACAGTGGCTGTGTATTAAGCATGGATGAAGTCGCCTACGGTCGTTTTACTGCCTTTAGGAATTTTTTGCTGTTGCACGTACTTTGAAAATAAAAACACGGCCAAACTGAAATCTTGGTTACGGGCAGATAGTACAGTAGGTGCTCTCAGCGATCCTTTTCGATATTTCTGATGCCACTATGGAAATGAAAAAAATGCTGAGCTGTCTGCCCTCATCCAAGGGTGTCTGGACATGGGTGTCAGCCATCCGTACTCCAGCGCTGCTGATACTGCTGCCTAAATTCTGCAGGGAAGGAGGCAGGTGGGGTGCCTGAGAGTGTCTTGCTGTGATGGCTTTGCACAGCCGGGGCAGTGCCCCGAGTTAAATTTGGGCTTCCTGCATCTTCATCCTGGGCTGTACAAGCACCAGGTTTTGCCTGGCTCCTTGAATCTGAAATGGCAGTTCCTACATAGAATTGTGATGTTTTTTCTTGTTCCATTTGGAGAACTTGGCTGTGAGTTGGTTGTCATCCCATTTTCTTGGTTACTCAGGATCTCCCCATGAATTGTGCCTCCTGGAGAATACCTGCTGTTTATGTGGTAATTAAAAAATAGCAGTGATGCGCCGTGTCCCTCCAGCCCCTGGATCTGCTGGTAGCTGAGGGGGTCCCATCTGGGTGTTGCTGTTACAGTCAGCAACTTTGCACGGCCGGAAACCTGTGCCGAGGCTCACAAAGGAATCCGAGCCTGTAACTCAAGAAGACGAAGCTGGTTTTAGTCTGTCTGGACTTTAAACCTTTTGTGTGGTTCTATGGATAAAACGGTAGCCCCTAAGGCTCAGGGGATCTTCATTTTTTCCAGATCTCCGTTGAAGAAATGCACTCCATCTGTAAAGTCAGGGCAATGATATTTCGCCTTCTCAGATGAGTAAACAGCTGGTGTTTTTGTCCAGCCTGTACCCATTCTGCATGGCCCCGTAAAGAGAGCGATGGCTCACGATTAGATTCCACCCCACGTCTCCTCTTTGCCCTGACCTTCAGCAAATCATCTCCGCGCAGGGCTTGCCTGGCAGGATGGTGTGGGGAGCTGAGCTACGCGACTTTGCACTGCCCGGAGCTGCTGCGTTGGCGAGGAGGCGCCGGGTCCCGCGTGACCCCGCTGCCGTACTTCAGCGTGGCAGGCGTCCCAGCAAGCCAGGCAGTTGGTGGGGCTCTGCGCTTTGTTCCAGCATGAATGAGGAAACCCAATCTCTGCGCACACAGCTCTTTCCCTTCTCGTTTCCCCCACTGGGTTGTTTTTTTCTCTCTTCCTGTATCAATCTCCGATATAATCTGCCCCAGCAGAGTAACACATTCACACTCTCCTGGCTCCAGCAGCGTTTCCCACTCAGCCAGGCCATGGCATTTCAAGGTTTACACAAAACACACACGTCCTTTTCAGTTCCGACGATCCCACAGGAGTAGGAATGGAAACAGAGTGATACTAGTAGGAATTATTATCATTACAGATAGAAAGCGTGTTGTCCTGGTTGCTCTCCAGAGGTGATTAGATATTCCCCCTTCCCTGGAAATACAGCCTGTCTACAGAACGCGTTGCTTTTAAAACAGAAATATCAGCACTGTTTTCCTACCAAGCAGCCCTGCGGGAGGTGGTAACAGTAGAAGCTCTGTTGCAGACTGTCCCCAGTGGCATTTCTAGTCGCCTTCGTATTTCTTAACCAGGCAAAGAGCCGGCCCCGGCGAGGGCTCCTGGGATGCAGGATGCCACCAGCGCTGGCAGCGTGGCCTCGGGACAGTTGTGTGCCTCTTGGTGCTGCTATTTCTTGTCCCAGTCATGGAGGAGGTCAGTGCTGCAGGGCAGGGCTTGTCCCCCATGGGTGTGCGTCCAGCACTTGGCCCTGCCAAAGATCAGTCAAGAGTTTGCTTCCAATGTTCATCATCTCCCAAACAGCCTGTTGTTAATTTGGAGTCAAAGGTGACAACTGAATTGTGAGGTCAGAAGTGCTGTTGACGAGGACCCTCCTCCACGAGAGTCCCTCAGACTGTGTCCTGATGGGTGGTTTGCATCGATGGTTTTTAGTTCTCTCTGAAATAAATGTACTACAGAAAATGTACTACAGATTTTGGGGCTTCAACACAAAGTTTAGCAAGCTTTGGAGCTGCCTTCCAAACCCTTCTGTCAATGGAGTTTGGAGTATTTCTTGAACGCAAGACGGTTTCAGTGCTCTGTTAGGGCTTGCGCTGGTCTGGATTGCTGTGTCGCAAGGACGCTGTCCTGCCCGGAGCAGCCGAGGTCTCCCTGACCCGAGGAAAAGGAGGTCTTTCAGGCACAGCATGCGTGCGATGTCCCAAAGCCATTTAAACCGCCACCAGAAGCACATGTGTTTGAAAGAGCTGGCAGTAACATCTCTCGTCAGCTCTGCCTTGTACACTTTCTGTCACCTCTGCTTTTCTGCTTCCAGACTTTAACTGTTTGCGCTGAGGATTTTCCAGCCTGGGTCAGCGCCTGGGGCTGGGGTTTATTTTCCAGTGTTTCGAAAAGGCACAGTTCAACTGTTTCGCAGAACAAGGTTGGCAAAACGAGCTGTTTTCCCACAATGCGGAGATGTTTTTCCGACTGCTCCTAACCAGTTCTGGCACCTCCAGGCCTCGGAGCAAGAACTTGGGATTTGGCAGCGGGGCTCACATGGGTTCAGGTTGGTACATTTGTCCGTTCTGGGAAGGCACCGCATGTTTCCACGAGTCCCTGAAAGGTTACCGCTCCTGAACGCTTGTTTGAGTGTTGCTGCTGACAGCTCTGAAGAGATGCTGTGAGTGTGGTAGGCACAGCCCGTACTGGGGAGCTCGTGGGGAGCTGCTGCCGTGGTCCTTCTGCTTTAGGGGAGCACAAGGACTACAATGAGGTGCCTGGAAAGGAGGATGCCTCACTCTCCCCCTAGAGCTGCAAAAGTTGCCCTGAATTCATACCTGTATTACCATTTTTTCTGGAAGCCCTGCTTCTGTCCTGCCCCCTGAGCGAGGCAGAGAGCCGTACCCCGAGGGAGGCTTTCACGTCTCTCAGAAGTGTGTGTGGCCCCAGAGACTGGGGCAGTTGGGTGGCCGAGCTTTTTTTTCCCATTTTTGCTGTCTAAGACACATGGCAAGGTCCTTTCTGTCCCCTGCTCCCCTTTTTAACACTTTCTATTCTAACTACATCTTTCCTTTGATGCATTTTTTTCATGACATATGTACTATAAAATACATCACTTTTACCCATCTAAACGGCAGCTGTAGCTGGCCTGTCTTTTCCTTAACCAGAAACAGAGGCTTGGGGAATGGCCCTGAGCGATTGGAAACAGAAGGGCTCTGATCTCCCCGGCTGACCAAACTGTCCCTAACTGGGACCAGCAGGGACATCTTCCCCGTCCTTCTCCTCCGAAAAGCAAGAAGGGGGAAGAGGGAAAGAGGCATCCCTGTGGGTGGGGCGGGGTAGAGACCAGACCGTGGTGTGAGGGGAGGACAGAGCTTCCAGCCGGGCAGGACAGGCTCCACCGCTGACCCTCTCGTCCCAGTGAACAGGAACTGGCTGCCCAGATGCAGACAGGCACACAGCAGTCGATGCTCATTCATAAAGAAGTGGCTGGCACGGAGACTCGTCTTTTGTTCTCTGAGCAATGAGAAAGATCAAGATGTGCGCTGCCGAGAAAGGCTGGGAGATGTCTGGGATTTTTTTTTGGCCGGGGAGAGGAGGCACTGTATCAAATTAAACTTGAAACAGAGATGCAAACGAGGTGATTAAGGCATTTCCGCCACACTTCCAGGGGAGCTGCTGGATGGCGTCCAAACCGGGGAAGGGAGCAGTCTGAGTTTATCAGCTGAACTGGAGGGTTCGTACCGATACTCGCGCCGCAGAGCAGCCGAAGGGCTGGGGGACCGACCTGCACCAAACTGCTCCCAGCCAGCACAGAAGGGAAACTGAGGCACGTCAAGGGGGAGCAGGATGCTGGGGCCATGTCATCACCCCAGCAGAGAGAGAATTATTTAGATCTCTTCTCTCCCATCTGATGCCCCTGGCCAGTGACTGCTTGTTACGTGCAGTTGGCTTTAAGCGGGAACAAGGACTGGCGGGAGCTGGCGACACGTGGGGAGTGAGGGTGATTAACCCTCCCTGCTTCAGAATTCATAGAATCATAGAACTACAGAAGGGTTTGGGTGGGAAGGGACCTTCAAAGCCCACCCAGTCCAACCCCCCTGCCAGGAGCAGGGACATCTCCAACCAGATCAGGTTGCTCAGAGCCCCGGCCAACCTGGCCTGGAATGTTTCCAGGGATGGGGCATCCACCGCCTCTCTGGGCAACCTGGGACAGTGCTCCACCACCCTCAGCGTAAAAAAAATGGCTTCCTGGGCTGCAGGCACACATTGCTGGCTCATGTTGAGTTTCTCATCCACCAGTACTCCCAAGTCCTTCTCCTCAGGGCTGCTTGCAATCCGTTCTCCAACTAGCCTGTATTTGTCCTTGGGATTGCCCTGACCCATGTCTGGTCCCCAGGAGTCACCCCGCATCTGGAATGGTGTTGGCACTGCATCCCACACTCCTGCTCAGGAGCTGCCTCGCTGGGCTTTCTACAAGGACCGCTCCACAAGGACATCCACCACCGGCCCGCGGGCGAGATGAGGAGCCACCACGCCAGAAGGAGCACAACTCTGAACTACCCGCAGGGCTCAGCCTTGCTGGGTCTGTCCTTAGAGCTTTGCCTCTCGACTAAGACACCATCTGACTGCAGCTTGCAGCTAACGACCCTGCTCCAGCGCTGCCAGCGCTTTGTATGCTTTGCTTCAAGTGGGGACTGCAGGAAGGCCATGCTGGATGGCCGGCCGGCCGGACAAGCGGCGATCTGGCCCGCTCGTAGGGATGTGCAGGCTGTGTCTGGCTTGGCCGGGATGGCAGTGAACTCCCTCTGTTGACCTATCCTGAAGTTGCACCCCTCCATCCAGTGATGTCCCTGTCTCTGGTAATAAACAGCACCTTCTGTAAATGTCTTTAGCCCTTCCTAAACTGCAGACCGGCCTGATTATTGCTGCTTTTGTAGCCTTTACAGAGCTGTTTTTATTTATAATTGCACCCCGCTGGTGTGTTCATAATGATTTTCCCTGCTGCGTCCCATGCGGTCCAGTGCTACAAAGCCACATTTTCATCGTTGCTGTTGTTGGTTTTAATCACTTGTTATTCGGATGATAAATTAATAGCAGTATCTCTGTGAGGCTTTAGAGTGTTTTCTTTTTCAAAACATTTACAACAAAAGCGAAGTGTTAGCCCTCATAAAACGTGTGTTTCGTTTGGCTCCCTCCTCCAGCGATGAATCCAATTAAATGAGGGCTCAGCAGAGAGCCCGTCTCACCCCATCCCGTCCCACCTCGGTCCCCAAACTTGCTCCTGAACCCCTGATTAAAAGGTGTTTGAGACTCCAGCGGGAACAGGGGTGCTTGAAAGGCCCCGCGTGGCTGGAGGGGTGTGAGTTTGTAATTGCCTGTGTGTCGAAGCCTGTAATAATCCAAAATATACTTTGCAGATGTTCATTTGCGCCTTGCGATTCTCCTGAAACCCAAATAACCCGTTGTATCTTATTTCACAGAGAGAAAGGGCAATGAGGCCGGGGGGGTTGATGCTCTTGGGATGAGAATCCACTGCTGAAAGCAGAAACAAAACCAGAGCTGCCCGTTGCCCTCCGAGCAGGACACTGTCTCCATGGGGTGATGCTCTCCATTTTAGCCATTTATGAGGGGAAAAAAAAAACCAGCAAAACTTATCTGGAAGCGGTTTAAATGAAACGTTTAACTAGCTGAGGCCACTGCCTTTAATTTCATTCAGAAGGGGACCGTGAATGGACTCCTCGCCCGCTTCAAAAGGCCGCGGCAGCACGTCCGCCGCGGTGCGGGTCATTCATGGACACTACAGGAGATGTGAAAACATCTGCTAGGTCCGTGCCTGCGCCTTTCAGTACAGTTACTCCCCTCGCTCATAATTGTCTGTGTTCTGTCATCTAGAAAGGGACTTTGTGTGCCTCCCAGGTATTCTAATGCTAATTTGTTTGGTTAAAAAGGAGAAGAGGCTAAACAGATGTGAACCATTTGGTTAGGTTGTAGTTCATTTGTTAGGAAGTGCAAAGGATTCTTGGCAGGATATTAAATATTACCTTGGCTGCTCACAAACACTTCATATTTCAAGAGAGGAAGGGAGGTAGGGACTGCACTCCATAAATCAGCCTTTTCAAAGAGACAGAAAAAGGCAAACATTTGATAAATCTGTGTCATTATACTTAGAGATCAAAGGGGGTTTTACATATGTATTTATGCAACCGGCAACCTAGGAGACAATAATAACAAACATAGATCTCTTGACAGCTTTACAAAAATAAAAATTAGCCGGTTCTAATCTGTAATTATCTGGGAACTGTGCGAGGTAGGAGGTTGCTAGCAGTAGAGCTTTAAGTTGCTAATGTTGAGACGGTGAGCGAATGTTAAGTCATTCATAAATACATTAGGAAGTTCCGTGGGCAGGAGGTTGCAAAAGCCACCGGCTGGTAGCTGGGCATGCCGACGGCATGTGCAGACCTGGTGTTGAATACCGAGCCCAAAATAGGCAGGCAGTAGTTATCAGAACCAAAAGTCACCGGGGAAAGCAGTGTTTCACCATCTGCTAATTGTCTTTATGATTTTCCAGCCGATGATCTACCAGGAATCTGCCTGGAGGATCCCTGAAGACAGGAAAATTTCCAGGCCTCTCTTGTGCCTGCTGGTAAGTGACAGATCCTTGTCTGATAGCTTCCGTAGCCCGGCACGCCTCTGTGTGGGCCTGGATGAGCCCTGCCATTATTCCCAAATTAGGCTGACTCATTTGTATAGCTACCTAAGTACAGCACTGGAGCTGAAGACTCAGGTAAGTCAGGGAAGAAGCTTGAAAAGACCCCAGAAGCGGTTTGCAAGCAGCAGGAATAACAGGAGGACTAACGGGGGGTGCAGCGGCGATTGCTATCATCCAGGACAGAGTTTGGTGGAGGAATTGAAACCTCTTCAGAAGCAGCAAGGGCAGTCAGATCGCTCAAAAAACAGGGAGAAATCCCGTTGCCTGAAAATAATTCCATGGACAAAGCAATGCAGCCACAGAAATTAGAGAAGGAGAAGTAGCATTATGTCATCTCGCCTTTCCTTTTGGCCAGTCACCGGGCTGATTTCCTATTCTCTTGTGCTGTTGTAAAATGACTTCAGCAACTTGGTTTCTGCTTGTTCCCATGGGAAACTTCCACAGTCTATAGATTTCGCTGGTAGGAAACTCTTCTTGACAGTCAGACTATATTTTCCTTTACTCAATTCCATCACATCACTCCTACTTACGCCTCCTTGGAGCACCCTAAACGCTCTTCTCCATTGAAGTCGGTGGAGTTATGCGAGCAGTAAATTTGGCCTGTGGCACTTGGAGAAATAGATATTAAAACCCCAGGGACGAATTAGGGGGCGAGGGGAGGGAGGGCAGTGGGGGAAAGGAAATGGTTTCAGGTTGAGAGAAACAAGATCTCCTCTTACATCTGCACAGCGGTGCTGCCCGCTGCCCCGGTGGGAGCACGCCCGGGATTCAGCAGCAAAATGCTGCAAGAGGCAGCGGTGTCCCCTGGGGTGTCCCTGGGCGCTGGCGTGGCTACAGAGCCACATCTGAGAGCTCGAGGGCAGTACGTGGCGCTGGGGCTTATGTGCAGAGGGACTGCCTAAGGCCCTGGGCACTGTCTGGACAGTGGATGACCCGTTTCCAGTCCCTGCTTGCAGTCACCCCGCTGCCTTTCACCCCCAGGGTGGCCCAGCCCCACCATTTGGCTGTTTGCAGCTGGGATGGTCACTGGCTACCGGTCCAGCAATTGCGATGCGCGTAACATTCACTGCAAGCTGTGCCTCCGCAGGTTGATACCCACGCGTGCGTTTGTTTTTCAGGACAAAATCCCAAATGCCCTGGGCCCTTTCCCCCAGCTCTTTCCTCACTATCGTGACATTAATATGAGCCCAGCAGAAGTGTGCAGTGATGGAGCTGCTGCGGTGCGAGAGGAGAGGAGGCTGCTGGCAGATACACAAGGTTTATACATTGAGGGGACAGCACCGACTTCTCAGGGTGGAAGAAGTGGAATAAAAATACACAGGGGACCCTGCAAGGGAGCAAGGGCTGGGGACATGGACCCATGACTGAGGAACATCTCAGAGCACTGCAGAAGACCATGAAGGACAAAGAACCATTGCAGATACATGTGATAGTATGCAGAAGCCCCAAACCAAAGCCCTAAATCTCAGTGTGCTAGGTGCTGTACGTTCCCAAAAAGGAGGCGGTGTTGGCTCATCACCTCCTCTCTGGCCAGGTCACCGTATGCCACCACATTCCAGGCTTACATACTCCAGAATGCCTTATTTTCCCATAAGCGTGCGCTTGATTAACATTATGAAATGGTAAATGACTTTTCTCCAGACAGAACAGCAACTATGTCAGGAAAACAGCATCCTGTCTGGATCGGGACAAGAGCACCGTGGCTTGATTTTGGGTACCTGCTCCTATTTATCACCCCAGCAGCACTGGCTCCTGCAGACCTTTAAAGAGCTGTGTGTGCCCTGTCATTAACATACAAGTCTTCATACTTCAGAAAAAAAAGAAAGGAGATGCTGACCATTTGAGAACTGTCCTGTTCAGTTGCAGGAAAATAACATTTGCTAAAAGAACGTATGGATTTTCTAGTTGGGAAGACATAAAGCAACAAGGTGAATCTCAGCGTCAGGCCAGCAGGATAGGATCAGCGCTGGGAGATGCTGCCTTGTGTCAGACTGCAAGAAGGTGGTGGAAAGCATGACTGCAGCTGTAGGGCACACGGCCTGGGAAGAGTCATCCAAGGTGGACGCCGGTAAGGTGAGCCCACAGACCTGACCCTTCGTCTGTCCTCGCTGGGTGACTTGGATCATCTCAGCTGGAAGGTGTGCTGGGTTCTCTGCTTTTAACAAGTGCGTTTTGCAGAGCTGGGCACCCTCAGTGGTGCTCCAGCAAGCACCACCACGACCCCTTGTCAAGAGCTGCACCTTCCCAGTGCCATCTGTATAATAAATCAATCAAGAAATGGGATCCAGAGACTGTACTGATGCAGCTCAGTTAGTTTATTGATTAACCAGCTAGTAAGACAGGTGCTACTATGATTCAAGGGCTCTACAGCAACAGCATGGAGTAAACTTAGTTTTGCATTTCTGTTTGTGCCCATTTCTTGGCAACCCCAGTTTCTTCCTGATGTAGCCCCGGTTGCTCTGTTGCCCTCATCAGTGGGGCACCACACGTGTGCAACCACCACAATAGCTGCATGTGGGACATTAAACAAACTGCAAGAGCCCAGAGCACACGTGCAAGCCTTTCTGGCACCCTGCTCTCGAGGTGGCAGCGGGTACGGAGGAGGCTGTGCCCTCCTGAGCAGGCTCCAGCCGGTGGGTCGTTCTGGAGGATGGAGCCACAACTGCTTCCCAGCCCACTTGTCAAAACCTGCCTCCCCTGCTCCAGGGAGAGCGCAAACGAAGCGGTCTCAGCCCTCCTCCTGACCTACCTTTGCTCCGATGCTGTTTCTGATCACTTACCCGTTTGCCATTCCTCGGGAAAACCTCCTGACATCCAACTGTTGAAGATACAGTTACAGTAAAACCTATCTTGGGGCTATTTTTCTTAAAAAGCCAATCCAACTTTTACAAGCTACAGCTGACATATATTAAGGGCTTAAACCAAACTTTCTGTGACATTTTGTTGATGTTATCCTGGCTGGTGCTGGTGGACGTAAGGAACAAGAAGAATTATTCCATCTGAAGGGTTTTCCTCTTACCTCATGGGTCTAGGAACGTACAATGGAGTAACCTCAGTGCACAAGTGACAGGTTTTCTGGGTTGAATTGTCCAAAATACTGAGTAAAGAATAAATCTGGGTCTAGGAGAGCCAGCCTGTGTCACCCGTGGAACGATTGCTGCCTGCAGCCGTGAGTCATGCATTGCCTAGAAGTGTCCTCTGTAATTCTCTTCACAATTACCAGTCTGGGCCAGCTGGCAGAGCTTTACCAGCACTTGGAGGGAAGCTAGAAAGCGATTCCTCCTGCAAACTGCATCTCGTCTCTGCTTGGTTCGTATCACCCTTCGTAGCACAGAGAGCCCAGCAGTGCCATCTATTTTATCTCACAGCAGAGAAATGCTTTGGAATTGTTCACTGTTTGACTCTGTAGCTGAAGCACAAAAGGTCTCCTTGCGTCATCCCAAAATCTGCTTTGCAAATACCTGGTCCTGGGAAGAATGGGGACCGGTGGCACTGGTACTGATGGGGTTTGGGTGGCCTAAGCACTATGCTTAGCTCTGTGTTAACCAACTGAGCAGCTTTTGGAGAAGTCATATGCCTCTCAGGGTCTTATTTCCCCTCTTGCATCTGCCTGGTTTAATGAGTTTGTAAACTCTCATTTGTCGTTTGGCATGTTTTTACAAGATGCTCACGCCACACCGGATGTGATCGGAACAATTCACTCTTGCACAGCGCTTTTCATGAATTGATGATGAGCTGATATGTGAAAAAGTCGCCTCTGACGCACAAGAAAACCAAGGCCATCGGTGGATGAAAGATTACCCTTTTTTTTGGGTGGCAAAAGTTAAAAATAAATGATAGAGATTCTAGCAAAAGGTGCTGCCCTTGAAGTAGCAGTGCTGTGAAAGCAGGCTAATTCAGTACAAAATTTTCATAGAATATCTCAAGTTGGAAGGGTCATTGATTCCAGCTCCCTGCATCTTTTATTTTCTGCATCTTTTAATAGCAACGTGGTAGAAAGGGTGCACACGTGTGTTGAAGCTGCTAAGTTAGATGCTTGTTGGACAAACGCTGACTGAGGACTGTGCAAAATTCCCACCGGTTCTTTGGAAAATGGTGGCACGATCTGGTCCTGGGAAGGAGGGTCCCAGAGCTGATGGTGTCGTGGGAGGGATCTTCTTGGCCAAATGCTCTTCATTTGCCTTTCATGGGCTGTTGTGTTGTGTTTGCTCTCTACATGTTACTCCCAATGCCTGGACCGTGGTAAAAAATCTCAGCTATTGTTTGCGCAGGTGGGGATTTCAGAAAAAACAGTGCTGCGAAAGGTGTAGCTCATCAAAAAGCCAACACATGTAAAAAAAAAATAGATAAATTGGAACACTTTGGGGGGGAGGAAATTACTGAGATGCCCCCAACATGGGGATGGCCCAGTGCCTGACCCCCTTGGGAGGAAATGGGGATGGGGAAATCCCAACCGGGGCCTTTCTCAGTTTTATTTCTGCTCCTTCCAGAGCAGGGCACGTGGCCGTCGCACCGGGCCCGTATATCTAGAAACTCTCCGGGGATAAATATTTCAGAACGAAAAAGTGTTAGGAAAGCAGGGAGGGATGCGCTGGCTTTGCATAGCAATTTGCAGCATCCCCATTGCCCCGACGGTGCCATTCCTGAGCCTGAGGTAGGAGGGGGCCGCCATGGCCGCCCCTGGCGCCCTTCCCGCCCTTCGAGCCCCTCGCGCCTTTCGAGCCCCTCGCGCCCTTCCCGCCCTTCGAGCCCCTCGCGCCCCTCGCCGCCCCATCAGCCAATGAGCGCTGCTCCTCCCTTCCCCCGCCCCGCCCCACCGCGAGCTCCCCACCCCTCTCTTCTGATTGGTTGCTCCGCCCGGCTCATTATACGGCGGAGGGCGGCGGGGATAGGTTGAAGGAGCTGTCCGTCGGCTGGCTCTCTTGCCCGCCTTCGCCGCCTGTGCAGCCGGGCGGCAGGAGAGGAGCGGCGGGCGGCCGGGCGGTGCGGCGTGAGCGGGGCCGTGCTGAGGCTCCGGGGAAGGGGTTGGCTCATGCGACACCGGGCAGAGCCCAACCGAGCCGGGCGAACTCCAGCCATGCATCCCGGCCCGCCCGCGGGCACATGGGGCAGCGCTTGAACCGCTGCCTCGATGTCCCCGTGGCGTTGCCGCCGCTGAGGCGGAGGCTCCTGCTGCTCTCCATCATGCTCTTCCTCTGGCTCTATATGTTTTACTCCTGCGCCGGTTCTTGCGCCGGGCTGGTGACCCGAGGTTCTCCAGCACCTCCCCGCGTTGCCCCGCCGCTTCCCCCGGCTCCGGGAGAACCGGTTGAGGAGAACAGCCTGGAGGAGCAACAAGCCGCCAGCCCCATCTCCAGCTTCTTCAACGGCTCCGGTACCAAGCGGCTGCCGCAGGCCATCATCATCGGGGTGAAGAAGGGGGGGACGCGGGCGCTGCTGGAGTTCCTGCGGGTGCACCCCGACGTCCGCGCCGTCGGGGCCGAGCCCCATTTCTTCGACCGCAACTACGAGCGGGGACTCGCCTGGTACCGGTACGGGAAGAGCCGGGGCGGGCGGCGGGGAAGGTGAAGGTTGGGAAAGGGAGTGGAACTGGAGGAGGGGGGTTCCCCCTCGGTCCTACCCGGCCCGGGGTGCGGGAGCAGCGCCCGCCCCCGGGCTCTGGACCGGGGCTGAGAGAGCGCCCGAGGCGAGACGTGAGTGTTCCGCTAAACCCTGAAAAAAAAAAAAAAACCAAACCAAAAAAGAAAAACCTAAACCCTGCGCAAGACTTGCCTTCCTCGTTAGTGCAAGCGGCTGGGTGTTTGCAGGCTTTATGCTAGCCAGACTGTATTTAATCTTTAAATAAAGGTTAAATATTAATTTGAATATTTTTTTTTTTGACACTCGGATTTCGTTGCGCTTCCAGTCAGCGTATGCCGCTGCCGGAGCGTCTGTTTTTCCGTTCAGTTGGGGTGGTTGTTGAGGGATGGCCGAAACACCCCTCAGGTCGGGAAACAAGGCTGCAGTTTTCGCAGGAAACGCAGGTTTTCGGTTTGTTGTTTGTTTTTTGTTTGTTTTTTTTATTATTATTATTAATTTTGAGCCGTTCCGGGAGCGCAGCGGCAGCCCGGGACTGGCAGGCGGCAGCTCCGCGTTAGAGATAAAAAAAACTTCGGTCGCTTCGTTAACTTTCTCCTACCCCTATAATCAGCTTTATAGCTGATAAATTGCTCAGGCTTGCGATTTCCAGCCCAGCGCTGGGAAGAAAATAGCGGATGGGTGCGTATTGCGGGGGTGTAACGTGTGCTGTGGGGACGGGATGAAACTTTTTGGTGGAGGGGAAAAAAATTGCTAAATGACGGGATGGCATCCCGCGAGGGTGGATGCAGGAGTAATTTGGCGAGGAGCAGTCCCTGTATGCGGGTGGGCTCGGAGGAGCCGGGGGCGGTGGGTGAGGAGGAAGAGTCCGGTGCCCCGCATCCGTGGACACCGTGTGCGGGGCCGAAGTGCGTTCAGGTTTCATCATTTTATGATTAGAGTTCCTTTATCAAGAATATGTTGAAGGTATCTTTCCGCTGAGGGCTTACCGGAATGCTAAAGGAGCAGAAATGGGAACTTTGAAGCTAGATGGGAGCAGCGGAGTCCTGCGTTTTAACCTCTTCGCAGTCCTGAAAACTCCCACCCTGCGAGTCCCATTAGGTTTATGTCTCTTTTTTTAATCTTGCTATCCCTCAGCAGTCCGTGGAATGTACACAGGGTAAGATCTGGCGAGGAGGAAGCTGTTTCTGAAAGCACTTTCGTTTTATGGAATTCTAGAATTTTGGTGGAGGATGCAGTGTGTTGTCCTGTGGCAACCGAGATGAAATCTTTAGAATAAATCCAGTTGGTTTAAAAAAATATATATATATATTAATCTCACGTTTTGAAAGGAGAACTGGCATATAACAGAGCAGAAGACCTGTCAGGATTTATTAGCAAAATAGTGTTGTACGTGTTGAACTCTGTTTTTAATTAGGCACCTAAATTAGACCATAAAATGGTTGATTAATCTTTTACAAGTAAGAGGTGGAAGGGGAGAAGGAGAGAACAAAGATTATGATTACATTAATCTGTTATCCCAGATGCAGTTGGCAAAAGTCAATATTTAAAGGATACACATTATTTTTAAATTTGGAGAAGCTGTAACTTCTTAAAGTTTCACCTTATCAGCTGCTTAATTTTAAGCAGCACGGGCCCTATCCCTGCACACACACTGCTGTATTGTTAAATAGTGTCTTTGTAAAAGGGGTATTTTAACTGAAATGGAACAAATTTTCAGGTCTGAATGGTGGCGCTCCCAAGCAGCGAGCGTAGGTGATGCTGAAGGTCTTGAAATCGCGTGGGTACGATTCACCCTGAGGATCCGAGCATGTTTGTCTGTCTGTGGGACTGGGACCCGGATCGATTTGGGCTGGGGAAGGACTAAATCATGCAAAATGTATGGGGGGAGGATGTATTTGCTCAAGTCAACGGTTGAGTTGTTTGGTAATTGTGCCTTATTTCTAGTTTCAGTTTGAATTAGATGCAGAAGTTTGTTCCTGTAAATGTCAGCGTTAGAAATCAGATACTGTGGAGCCCAAAACTCCCACTGACTTCAGGGGCTCTTGGTTTCTCAGCACTCCTCAAGAGCATGCTTATTTTTCCAAGCCCTAATAAGGCGTTTATTTATTATCTTAATGTCAATAAGGAGATGCGTTTGTATTTTCTTGTTAATGACCCAATAAAATCAGATAAAAAATGCTATAAAATATCCGCTGTGCTAGCCATCGCTCGGTGAACTGGGCAAGCCTTGTCTCTGTTTTTCAGATGCCTTTGCACAAACCGACTGAACTTTGGAACAGAGGCAGATACTTGCCTCCTCAGCAGCCAGTCCTTGCAGTTTAAATCCAATTGCCTGGCTTTGAAAGGATGAAGATGCAATTTTTGACCCACATCTCATTGAAAATATATTTTATTCGATGGGCTTCTGCCTAAATTGGGTCATATCTGTTAGGAGTCTGTGCGTGTGTGTTGTTCCTGCCATATATGAAGTCTTCCAATGTAACATTTTTTTCAGATTTCCAAAAGGGAGAAGGCATCACAAATGTGCTTATTTAGCTTGATGAAGGCTTGTATTTTGGGGTATTTGTGATTCACTGTATTTATATGAAGTACTGATCTGTGTCTAAAGTTTTTTGTCCATAAAAATAACTTTTGAAGGAGGGAATATAAACTTTTTTTTTTCTTGCTCTGTTTTCTGTCATATTAAATGAAATCTGTGTTTTGTTTTGTTTTTGTTTTTTTTCCCTTTGCGTAGGAGGCAAAACAGCATCAAGTGGTGCTGACTACCATTCCTAAAAAGCAGAGGGGGAAAAAATAAATTGATTTTTTTGATAGTGAGATAGCTAGAAATCTAATGGAAATAACTTCTGTACGCACATTGCGGGATTTCCCCCCCAGTAATGAATACAGCATGTTAACTGCTTCAAGTGAAAATATGTACCATGACAGAGGAGAAACGGGATCCAGCCACTATTACAAACTAATTTTAAGTAGCACCTGGAATTTTTGGATAATAAAGAAGTTTCCCCTTCGCAGTAGTAAGGACTTCAGCCTGTGCGCGCGTGTGTCCGCCTGCCTGGACGAGCAGCCTGCCTGGCAGCCCGTTGGGGAGTTGTTTTCTTATGGGTTTACTATCTGGGGAAGTGTTTCTTGCAAGCCTACAAAATAAATTGTTGAGATTTTCTTTTTTTTATTTTTTATTTCATGCAATAGCGATGCCTTTTTAAATATACTAGATACCTGAAAGCCTTTTGTCTTATAATTAACGTAAAGTAAGAACAAAAAGATCATGTCATTAGCGTTATGTGATTTGGTTTCTTTTTTTTTTCTTTTTCTTCTTTTTTTTTTTTTTTTATCATTTTAGG
>WHYT01017365.1:453608-467459 GCA_009806455.1 Tetrax tetrax | reverse complement strand
TTTTTTTTTTTTTTTTTTTTTTTTTTTTTTTTTTTTTTTT
This sequence comes from Tetrax tetrax, assembly GCA_009806455.1. Classification (NCBI taxonomy): domain Eukaryota; kingdom Metazoa; phylum Chordata; class Aves; order Otidiformes; family Otididae; genus Tetrax; species Tetrax tetrax. Next base: position 467,419 of record WHYT01017365.1, on the reverse strand, counting down.
TGAGGAGGGGGAAATTCTTAAAACACTGGGGCTTCATCTTCCTGCCAAGCTGCCTTAACTTATTTTTCGTGCTGAGGCTGTGGGTGGTTTGGGTCAGCAGGATCAGGCCCAGTTATCTGGTGGTGGGCAATAAATGGCTTCAAACGTATGTTTCTTAGACTCCCTGATCACCTAAAGAAGCATTGGGGACCTTAATTTACAAAGTGTGGCTTCACAGCAATTCCTGAGTTATGGGAAATTTCCTAAAATTTAAAAGTTTATTTGTTTTTCCCCAGGAGCCTCTTTTTTTGCCCTGAGGAGTGTGTGGGGGTGTAAGCAGCGCAGTGCTGATGCTTGCAATGGGCCAGGCTGGGAGCAGGGGAAGGATAAGGTGATAATGGTTAAAAGTAAAACTTTAGGGGTGAAAGCCCTGCAGAACCAAGGGCAGATCTTGAGCAAGGCAGGGTTTTTGCCCCTGCTTTTGGCCCTTCTCTCTAAATCCCAGCTTTACAGTGGTAGCAGGGGTTTAATACCTGCTACTTAATTGCCACCATGCTTCGCAGCCTCCCGGGGGGCGTGGATCCTGCAGCACAGAGGTGTCAGCAAAGACACAACCAGGTGCTTGCAAAACTCAAGGTGTTGTTTCTATAGGGTGTCACAAGGTTTGTTGGCCCCAGGTCCTGATTCTCCCAGCTGAACTTTGGGTGCAATGACTGTATCTGAGCACAGACTAATTCCTCCAACACATTCCTGTGAGCTGCATTTCGTGAGAATGAGCATATCCTGAAGGACAGTTTTGTTCTCTGTGGTGGCTTTACCAAGCAGCTATCTTGTCAAGATTTTTGTGTTTTTAAAAAAAAAAAAAAAAAAAAATCAACTACCAACCTTGCATTGTGTCGTGCTTAAGAGAGTGGGGATTTTTAATGGCTCCCTGGATGCACACACAGGGTTCAGTGCCCCCTTGGCCCTTCCAGCAGCTCCCTGTGATGCTGCCTTGGCCGCTGTGCGAAGTTGGGAAGAAAATGGCCCCAAAAAAGAAGGGCTGGGCTGCTATAATCAGTCAGCAAGGCCCTTGTGTTTGCATGGGATCATTCCTTTAGATCTGAGGAGGGTTGAGTTGTTCAAACAGATGGCAAAGATTATTCGTGTTGCTGGGGTTTCAGTGCGCTGCTCCGTTTCAAGCATGTTGCCCGATATGACGCACGTGACAAGTTCTTCCCAGCACGACGCTGAGGGGGGGGACGACATTGTCTGCCGTGATCGGGTTTCATGGCCTCACCTGTTGAGCTGCTGAACTTTTCAAAGTTGACCATGCATTGAGGGTGACTTATGTGGATGGTGGATCTGCCTGGCTAATCGCGTTAGCGCTGCGCGGCATGCTAGGGAACATTGTCCTCCTCCTTGGCATGAAAATGATGGGAACGAAAACCCATGGGTTCGACTCTGGGCTTGGGATTTATTTTTTTTTTTTTTTTTCTTTTTGAGTGGGCCACAGCAGATATCTGTAACACACCCCGAGCTTTGGATACCTCAAGGCATTTCCAGTGAAAGCTTTGTCTGTAAAAGCATCCAGCAAGCTCTAAATGCCCTGGCTATAAAAACTCTACTCAAACTGCTGTTCTTTTGAGCTGTATTTCCAACCTGGCCTGATCCTGGACTTGTCTTGCCGTCAGGCCTCACTTGCTAAACTGCTCTGTCTGCTTGAGCCTGGATTAGGTGCTATTAATCCATCCCAAGTAGGAAGAAGACTAATTTAGTGATCATTCAGCATGAGCGTTCATGTCTTCCGCTGGTGTGACCATGTGTGATCAATGGGTTCAGGGGATAATGAATCGGCCAGGGCCGTGCAGGACCGTTAACATATGGGCTCAAAGAACAACAAATAGCGGGGGCACGTTATTTCAGCGGCGTAATTAGGGGGTCAGGGGCTATCGGCTGCTACCTGTTGTCACCATGTGGTATGTGAGGAGAGACTGGAGGAGAGGCTGCTGCTTTGGTTTGTGAAATGACTAAGTGCTGTGCTGGGTCCTGACTTGCTGCTGATGACTGTACTGGGGCTTGCCCACGCCATTGCAATTTCAGGTCTTTCAGCAGCTTGCTATGTTTTTCTTAATTAGCTCACAAGAAACACTGTGTGCTTTTTAAAGGAGCTCAGCCCGGCGGCCGTCACCAGTGGCAGCTGGAAGGCAACTGAGTAAATGGACCTTATCTTGACTTAATGTGAACAAGGGCTCCCGCGATGAAATGTATTGATTATCAGCAGGCTCGGAGGGAAGATGCTGTTAACTCAGGGCAGGGGTTTACTGGTGGCATAGTGTTGCCATTAGGGAGTTGCTCCTGGACTGGAGGTGGTTGCAAGGTGCCCACAGACAAGTCTGGAAGGGCACTGCATCTTGCTGTGGGTCAGATGAGATAAGGAAGCCAAGGTCAGGAGCTCAATTCCTCTATCTTTCTGCCTGGGCGTGGTGTGAACTGCTCAGACGTGATGTCCAACAGATCTTAGTTCATCACAAACCTTACAGGAAGGAGGTAACCTTTCCTACTGCCACGTTGGCTTCAAGCGATCCCCATGGTGGTTTCCTCTTTGTAATAGCTCTGAAGACAGAGGATGAAAATTGAGTTGGCAATGGTGATTTTGCATGCAATGTCCTCATACTGGGATGGGCTGAGGACCATCAAGGGGTACAGAGAGGCGTGTGGGAAGCTGTGAGTTGGCTACCTTGGCTGCTGACCTGCAAGACCATGCACCCTGGCTCTGCAACCACATGTGCTCCTACCTTGGGAATCGTTCAGAGAGGCTCAGATACTTGGGTGGTTGGGGGTTTACATTATGCTGGTGGGAATGTTAGAGGAGAATGGGTGTAGAAGTGCTGCTGGCAGAAGACCTGACACTGATTTCTAGTTCACTTTTAAAAGTTTCTTTTTAAAGTATGTGAGCATAGCAGTGACCTGTCAAGTGGTGAGTAGCAGGGAAAGAGAGAGCTTTATTTAAAGGAAATGTGATGTTCTTCTAAATGCTTTACATGTGCATTAACCTCCTCAGAAACTCCCTGGAACTAGCCTACTTCAAAAATCTATTTTATTTTCTCCTCTCCCTACAGCAAAGGGATGGAGAAAGAACGTCTCTACCGAGGGATGCTGTGACTTAGCACTGGCTTCAGGGGATTCGTGGCACTTTATGACAGCAGAGGACCTGACCCAGAAATTTTTTTTGCAGCCAGTCTTGGATGCTGGGCCCTGCATGGCTAACCCTGCGTGGCTAGTTTATAGTAAAAGTGAGCAGTTACAACCTCTCCCTTGAATTGGCACAGCCTCTCCCCTCTGTTGCACGTTCCTGGCCAGCACAGCAGGCAGCTCTTCCAGAAGAAAGTGAGAATTGTGCATGGGCTTTCATTTTATGTGCCCATGTATAATATTATAGGTAGATGTGTATATTTTATACGTCCCGTGCTGAAAGTGAATGCGAGGCCAAATGCTGTGTTGCGACAACCAAAACAGGTCCCTGGACTTGGCTGTGTTTAACGCAGTCCAAGCCCTACTCAGGGGAGGGCTCCAGGATCAGGCCCTTGGTGTGTGTCCATGTGACTGTGAGTGCAGAAGATGCTTCCCCAGAAGCCAGAATTACTGCAATTATTAACATTGATAAAGCAGCTGGACAGCCTTTATATTAAAGCCCGGAGCTTGCAGCCTGTCTTGAGTATTGAATGCAAACTTGTCTTAAAACCTGGAAGTCTGTGAAGTACAGGCGGCTGGCGCGTAAAGGTGTAGGAAGTCTTCAGAAAACCACTGATTTGGTGAAAGAGGGATTAAATCAGGGAAAACCAGAATACCCTGGCGTTACGCTGAGGTTAAATTGCATTCGTATTTTTGATTTGGAGTGGGATCTTTCAGGCTGCCGTGAATGGCTGAGCCCGGGCCATGCTGTGGCTCAGTGCAGCGATCTTCCCGTCACTAGGGGGAGGACGGAACCCCAGCGTCTCATTAATAAAGCGCTTTGCTGCTTCTTTACACTATTAAATATTTGTTTAAAAACTGGGAAGGCCTGCAGCTTTGGCATGCCTTTGCTTTGTTTTTGTTCTTTTTTTTTTTTTTTTTTTAAAGGTGTACTAGACTGACTGGAAGCAGGAGGTGCTGGAGTAAACAGCAGGTGTGTCCCAGCCTTTCAGTCCCAGCAGTGGCTGTACACAGTCCTCAGCTGGTCCATACGTGGGGCTGGGAACGCAGCTGCTAAACGTGAATTGCAGAGGGACCCCATGGCTTTGCTCTGCCCTGTGTCTCTGCGTGTCAGGACGAAGGCAATGCCCGACACTGAGACACGCTGTGCCTCTCTGCTCCTCCACCCACCTCTGGAGCCGTGTTTGGCAAATAGTGCCGGATCGGTGCTGGTCCTGAGTGCCAGGGCTGTCCCCATCTTCCGCGAGTGGGCTGAGATTAGGGAAGCTCCTGAAGGTCTCGCACAGGAGCAGCGGGGCAGTGGGCTTTGTGGGTGTCTCTAAAGATCCCCAAGCATCTGCCCTGGCTTCACCACTGCCGGCTGAGCAAAGTGAGCTGCCCAAGAGCCAAACAGCCTGCGCGTTGCCCCTTCTCAAGGAAGGGCTTAGCAAAGACTGTCTCCTTCCCTCCTTCCCAGCACTGAACTTGTTACAACTTAACACAAAGCTCATAGCTGCTGCTATTTTTTGTTTTGTTTTTGTTTTTTCCCTTTTAATTTCCCTCTCGAGCTGGTCTGGTAGCTAATGAGCCTTGGGCTGTCTGCATGGCATTTTGAAAAGCAGAGGGAATAGCTAATAGGGGGGTGTTGAGCAGCGAACGAAGCCTTGGGAGAAGATATCAGCCTTGCCAAAGCAGAAGTGGAATAGCCGGTTATGGTTTCAACCTGGGTTTGTTGCAAGCCGAGAGGAGCTGAGAGCTGCTGTTTGTTCTGAAGCTTCCTAATTAGAGGCTGGCGCTGCCTGGACAGCTGGACACGTGGGAGGAGCTGCCTGCCCCACGCGCGGGCCACGTCCGGGTGTCTCGGAGTACACGGAGTACACCGGCGCCTTGACACCGTGGCTGCTTGCTCCCCCCAGAGACGATTTCAAGGTCACACTGCTAAATGCAGTGTAATAATTAATTAAGCTATATATAAACAGCAAGCTCATGTGGTCCTAAAGCAGATTAAGAGCCTGGGAGTTTCCTCTCGTCTGCCTTCCTCCCTATGGTCTTCTTCCTCGATTCCTCTGTGGGTGAGCTCTGTGGTTGTCGCATGCTCGGGCATCCCAGTTGGGTTAAGCAGCTGCAGGCATTTGAGCCCCAAAATGACAGGAACAGAGCAACGCCTGCTCCAAGGGACTCCCCAGTTCCCCCATCAAACCCAGTCCTCTTCTTGCTGGTGCTGGGGGAAAGGACACGTGCAGCATCTCTGCTATCCGAGTGGGCATTGTTTCAATCTGTATTGGTGCTTGATGCTGGGAATAGCTTAGTACTGGGAATAGCTACTGGGATTTGCCTTCAGCAACAGGCGTTTAAAGACTCCTGTTGCTTCAAGGCTTGCTATAACAATATCTGAGCTGCGTCAGTTTTTTAACCGCACTTGAATGTGGCATTAAAACTTCCACAGAAAGCATGTTTGTGTGGGGTTTGCAGCATGGAGGTGGAAGAAAAAGCTGGGCTGGGTTTCCTGGGGCAGCTACAGCAGCTCTGTAATGATTTTGAAACTAGAGCCAAGCCAAGCGTTGCGACTCCCGCGGCCTTGAGATTTGTATGATATCAAAACTGATGCTCTTTTTTTTTTTTATTCTCTTGCATCTGCCCAAAACTCACTCATTGCAAACTCCAAAAATAAAAATTTAGGGATAAGGTTTAGTTCAAACTTCAGGCTACTTTTAGTGTAGCTGCAGAAACACCCTAGGAAAATTAGAAATCCTGTCTCTTAATCAAATGGAGGTGATCTCTCAGATGTCAAGGGGGTAAGAGAAGAGCAGAGCAGCCTTCGGGGCCTCCAGATCAGTCTGGGTTTTGCAGTCAGGGCACATGCATGTCACAAACCTGTCAGCAAAGTCTGATCCTTGGCTTTGCACAGGGAAATCCTTGGAAAATTAACAGACCCCATGGCTGGCTCTGGGAGTAGTGGGAGGGTGAGCATCAGTACTGCCCAAGCTTGCTCTGGGGCCTCTTCTGCTGCTTCCTGGGCCACCTCCTCATGCAGGTCCTGTTGACAGAGGACCGACCACCACTGCAGATGGGGACTGGTGGGAAGAGGCACCCGGGGTTGATGGGCTCCATATGAAAGGTTGCATTTGGGTAACTTGAATTGTCCATCTCTAGCTCCCTGGCTCTCTGAGGCAGAGCTGGCTTGTCTCAGTTTCCAAGTGTCATGCTGTATCTAGGCCCAAGAGATGGAGGCAGAGAGAAAAGGCTTTGTGAGGGCTCACAATGGAGTCCTGAATCAGTTCAGTCCCGATCAGAGGGGGCCGGGCTGTCTCTTTGGGAACCCAAGGGTGTAGAGATCAAAGGTGCGGGTGAGTCAATTACAATTCACATTTGGTTCATCCATATGTTTGGGTATTTGAAAGGCTTCAATGGTAACCCATTTTATATCTCTTATACCCATTGATTTGTTAATCTGACACTTAGTTTCATCTGAATAACAATAGCTCTCATTCAGGCTCCTCAGTGTTCAGGGAAAAGTCATTTCACTTGGGTTGTGCTCCAAGGCCTTAGCAGACCAGCCCACTGTGCTCTTTATGTAGAAGGGCTTGAAGGACTATGGGATAATTGGGCCCTGTTTCCATCGAGAGCCAGTTTCCTTCCAGAGCTGGCTGGAAGGAAACTGGCTCTCGATGGAAACAGAGTGGGGTGCTGAAGGTTGGTGCTGGGTTCTGGTGCATGTGGTTTTGCTCCATTAGGTCCTCTCTGGTTGCCACCATAGCTGTGGACCTGTCATCGCACCCTGCAGGGTGTGAAGAGGTGGGCAGGGTTACGAAGAAAGACAACCCAGGACCCAAGTAGTCAGAAGAGGAAAGCAAGCACAGAGAGCCCTCTTAAATACAGCCTAAGTGAGCGTGCTAGACTAGATCAAATCATTGGTATGGTGATGTGAAGTCTCTAATTACATGAATACCTTTTTAATTAGAAGCAGTGCTTTGCATCTGTTGTACTTGCAGCAAAGCATCTCCACCAGCTGAGCCTGCTCTTTAAAGAGCTCTTGACTGTATTTCATTGACTGTTTATGACCACGTCATGATCCCACGTAATGACTGGGGCAGGAGGGGAGTCTGCAGACAGACCTGCTCCTTCATGTTTCCCTAATTGGTGCCTGTCTCCCTTCTTCTCTGGGAATTTCACTTCTTCCCAAGGCTGGCTTGACTCCTTCTGCTCTACCCTGAATCCTGCAGCGTTGCTGGGGACCTACCTTGGGATGCAGTGGCACCATGAACCCATAGCTGGGTTGCTTTAATGGGAATGCTCCTTTATGTCTTAACTTAATTTTATTTTCTGTATTTGATGTTTGGTGTGGAGGATAAAAAGCATGAGAGAGACTGGCCTCATTGGAGATGTTGGGCAAAAAAGTCCCATTCTGGGCAAACGTGTCAGTCTCACTTCCCTCCCTGGTCTGTTTACTGTGGAGGGATCTTAATTTCCAGTGCTACTCCTTTATGACTGTAAATCACAAATCCATTAACAAATGAGTTGAGGTGACAATCCCATTTGTGTTAAAATGCATTTAGGGATCAGTACTGAGAGGATCACCGGTGTATTAATTTGCCAGGCCTTTTGTTCCAGCAGGTGGCAAATATAGCTCATCCCAACGAGGGACACGCTGACCAGGCCAGTGTCCGGATTGCCACTGGTTGGGGTCGTGGTCAGTGCTGCCCCTCCTTGCTGAGAAGGAGGCAGGAGACCTTTGAAAATGAATTGGATTGCTCAGCTTGGAGTAAAGTCTAAACCAATTTTAAATTCTTGACCCACTTGATGGGACACTCAGGATAATGAGCAGCCAGCTGGTGAGAATGGGATGTGCTTCCTTGGTTGGGCACCTTCCCATGTAGCTGGTCCCCCTCTGATGAGTTTGTTCTCCACTGCCATTACTGGCCACGGGGAAGGTAACCAGTCCTCCGACGGTCAAAGGGGACATCCCCTTATCTTTAAGACAGTCGAGGAAGAACCTCAGTTCCGCACGGTTACGTGGCTGGTTTGAGTGTTACTAAAGAGAGGCAGGTGGAGTCATGCAGCTGAGGTTTGGCAGCAGCTTGCTGGCATCACTTGGCCTGTGTTATGAATATGCATGCATTATCAAAAAAGCAGGAAAAAAAAAAAAGTAACTTTATTTTTTCTGTAGTGAAAATGAAAAGCTGGCCACTTTCTGAGCTGTCATTTCAAAGGCCTCTGTTGTTCAGGTGATGCTGGATGCCCATAGGATCCCTTTAGGTGCAGAAGGTGGATTTCTGGAAATCATGCATAGCTTTTTTTAAGACTTGTAGATGTGTATCTGCCTCGAGGCTTGTTTCAAGCCTGCCCTGGCCCTGCCACCCTGAGAGCTCCCTTCCCACCTACTGCGGAGGAGCTAGTGGGCTTCAGCTCAGCCGTCAAGTGGAAGATGCTCTGAGGGCTCTCTGTGCCCAGGGGAAAGTGCTGTTGAGTGAAGAAAGCAGTTTCCCTGCTCCTCTCCCTGCTTTACAGTTATCAGGGTGAGGAAGAGGAGGAGCAGAGTTGTCATGCAACTGCTGCTGGCACCAGTCCCTTCTGGGGCTTTTAACCCAGCACAGTGGTTTAAGCCCCCCTTTGGCATGTCTGCCCTGGGGGCAGACAAAACACTGGGGATGCTCTCCCTGCATTGGTCACCAAGTGAGGGGTGCGAGCTGGGGCGCTGCGCAGGCCAGAAAGGGGTGCCGGGGCTTATCGAGAGGCTTTTTCCTCTAATCACGCCTGTAAAGCCCCAGCGCAGGAGGGCTGGGCTAGATTAGGAGAAATGTGTGTCAAGGTGGCAAGCAAAGCCCTCCCTGTGCAAATGTTGGGCCACTCGTGGGGGTGGCTAACAAAAGGCAGCATTATCAGCGTGACTTGTTACCTGCCTGTGCAGGCACACAGATTAGGGCATTAATTTGTGTGTTGGGGGAAAACACAAAAGACCTCTCAGCAGGGCTGTGATTTATGAACGTGGTGATAGGGGAACGTGGTCCTGCCTGTATCTCACTGGTCAGTTTTGTTTGGGGGATATTGACTTGTGCAGCATTTAGTTTGGGGTTGGTTCTTTGGTTTGTGGGTTTGTTTTTTTTTTTTTCCCCCCCCTCTTCTAGCAAAAAGAGAGCAGGTGAAATGCAGTGGCTTGGCAGTGACCCAGGGGAGAGGGACAAAGTGGGAAAGAATGCTGAAGTTCTTCTCCTTGTAGTCCTGTCCTGGGTGGAAATTTGTTAGGTGCTTCTGAACCTTCAGCCTTGGTGGACCAGGATTGACCACCCACATCCAGCTGGTTTTGCTGGTTAGAGAGATGCTACTGCAGTGGTCGCTGGTGCATGCTTATTTAACGAAAAAGTTGATTTACAAGTATGTGCCATAAAAATCCTTATCCACTTAAACCCTATGGACTGCCACCCTGGAACGGACCCAACCAGGGGTTGCTTCTCTTGAATCATGCTCTTTTCTGGGAAACTTTTTCCTATTGCAGCATGGCTACAGAAACACTGCTGTGGTGCATAGCTGCCATACAGCTGACTAGGGGGTACACGAAGTGACCACCTCCCCCTGCATCAGATGCCTCAAACATGCTCTTTGGGTCCAAACTAAGGTGTGCTCTCCTCGCTGGGCTCCCCACCAGCATACAGCGTAAGGGGTCCCTGGAGAAGGGCCTTGAAGAGTAGGTGCTGTAGGGGTGAGGCTGATAGGATAACCTCCCACAGGCTACCTGGATTAGGAAGACCTCCTGGTGTCCTAGCTGGGGACAGGAGCTCTGGGGTGGTCTGGTGTGACAGGTCGTGGGTGTCCCATGCTGGGTCCCATGCCAGGCCACAGCACATCCCTTCGAGGGAGCCTGGAGGATGATCTGCTCCATTGGCAGTGATGGGTGGTTCGGCTCTCAGAGGAGTCACGATGCTGCTTGGTTTGGGCATCTGATTCTTGAAACCTCTGGTGCTTCGAGGACGCTGTCTGAAAGCTGGCAAGCTGTACGCAGTCTGCAGTGCCAGCTCTGCGCACCTCAGTGCCTGCTTCTGCCTCCCGCGAGTCCCAGATCCCCACGGCCGTGGGGTTTAACTTGATTGAGACTGCTCGCTTTGCTGCAAGGAAGCGTTTTCTCAAGAACTATGAGGAGAAGGGATGCCTGAAAGATTGGTGAGTAGCAGTGCCCGTGGGGTTTTAACATCTTTGAGAGGATTAGTGCCGTTGCTACAAATTAAGAGAGCAAATCGGTGGGTGTGGGAGCAGTTTGTGCTGGGCTGGCGGGTGCGTTGCTAATGGCTGGACGCCACCGGCACTGGCTGATGCTCCTGCCGTGCTGGTTGTGGCTGAGCCTCCATGGCAGGGGAGGAGCCTTGGGAAGAGGCTGCGGTGTGAGGTGCTAGAGTGGCTTGGACATGGCCGACCTGCTGCTGCATGGCAAGAGGGCTGATGGCAAGGGGTGGGCTTTGTGATGGGAGTTGTGGGAACAGCTCGGCCGTTCTGCTGGAGCTGAAGCCAGACCCCTGAGATTGAGGTCTCTGGGGCTGGCTGAAGCCAAGTGATAGCTGTGTTGGCCTCGCATCCCCTGCCCAGGGGACACTTCTGTCATCTGCATGTACCATGGCTGTGCCTTGGATGTCCCACCAGCTACGATTTCTTTATCTGCTTTTAAGCCTCTTCCAAGCCAGTCTTCCTTTGCATAAGCCTACTCTGAGCTAGCAAAAGCCTTGCAACAGCCGTGTTTTAGGTTTTGCCTTTTTTATTTCTTTCCACAGTTTAGCTCATAACTCCAGACCTTGACTATCTTGCTTTGCCTTTTTTTTTTTTTGATGGGAACATTACTTCTCTGCTTGTAGCTGCTACGCCAGTCCAAGTTCAGTAGATATTTGTTCCAGTTTCCCACGAAGGGCAGGATCAGTGCTACCCAAGTAAAGCTGAGTTCAAGAAGTAATATCTCCAGTACAAGGTTGTGTTAAACCAACAATCTCTGTAAGAGGCTCTGAGAGCCTCATCTTGCAATGAATCCATAAGTGGACCTACCAAATCTTTGCATAGCAGAAGCTTAGTACCTGTAACATTAACTCAAGGCTATACATTTTTGAGGGAAGAGAAACAGCTGGTCCTTCTGGTTGTGATAGAATAAGAAGCAGAGGTAGCTGGAGAATTTATTTTTCCCCAGGAATGAGTTGTGAAGCACTGAAATCTCAGCAGATGCCTAAAATTCTTCCTCTTTCCGCCCTTCCAGGCTGTTGTCTGTTTAATTTATAGAGAAAAATGTTTCTACTGCCTTGCAATAAACTCTTGGACACTGTGAAAGTAATCTTGGGTTGTTTTGAACCTGCACCAGTGTAGCTGCTGACTTGCATGCACGCCAGGGTGAACAGAGCCAAGCTACTTGCTTCTGGTGGGGGTGATGAGGACTAATACTGGTGGCCTTCAAGTGCCAGAAGAGAGGGAAGGAGATTACAGTGGTGCAACTGAGGCATTCCTGCAGGGATAAATTCCAGTTAAACACTCCAGCCTGGTGTACTAAAGAGGCGACATGGTGCCGGAGTGAAGTACACAGCTTGGCGGGGACAGTTGGCCCTGCGATCTGCTGGAAAAAAAAAGTCTTTAGTCCCAGTTTGCCAGTTAGCTCGGTCATGTTTCCTGCTGGGTTTAGGGTTTTTTTCCCCACCCTTAAATCATGAGTTTCACAGAACTACCCCCTCCCTGCTCTGCTTTTAAACAAAAACAGTTGTGTTTTTTTTCTTTTTTGGGGGAAACGGAGACAGATTAGAGTAATCTCACATGACTTGACCAGTGGGCAATGAAGTCGGAGATGCTGGGCGATATTCTAAAGAACTCACCCATAAACAGCAATTAGCTTTTAATCGTGGCACAGCTCCTGGCCCCCTGCGCCCGCAAGAACAGCAACATGTGCTCTTTGTCGGCCCGAGCGGCACTGGGGGGACCGCGGCAATGAAAGGCAACTGGGGGGGTGGGGGGGGTGACCGAGAGGAATAAGATGCTCATTTCAGCCCCACCCCCTTACTGTGCTCAAAAGCTCTTATTTTCAGAGCAAAGCACTATTGAAGCATGGGGACAATGGAGACCAAATCCTTCTGGGGGAGGGGAGGTGCTGGCAATTGCATCTTTTGTTGCTTTTACTTCTTTACTTGCCTATGGCCTCCCCCATCCCACCCCTCCAAGAAATCCACATAGATGCTCGCTAGATGATAATGCAGTTACTTTCTTGGGACCTTGCTAATAGGATTATAATTATTACTGGAGATGAACTGGAGTGAATAGAATATTTACCACTTCATCTTAAATTATTGTAAATCCCTCCAAAGCAACCCTTTGATATGTAAAGTGCTGCCTCTCTCCCCTCAGTGAAGATAATTATTTAGTGGAAGTTCAGAGCTTTTAAGTATGATGGGGGACAGAAAGAGGCTTTGGTGTTTACATAAAGAGGAGGGACTATATAATGAACTGGTGGAGTTGATGAATATCCTGCCTGGCTCCAGCAAAGGAGGAGGGAAAGTTCTTACTGAGCAGTTGCAACATCTCAGGCTCTTGTTGGGGGAAGAGGGAAGGAGATAATTGGAAACCTGGCCTTTCCTAGTCCATAGAAAGCCCCACATCTCTGCAGCCTGTGCACCATTGGTGCATGAGTCCACTTGGTGACAGCGACAACGTTTTGGGTTTGTTCTTCAGGAATTTCTGTCTGGGGAATGATGAAGTGGGCTGGGAGACCTCAGCCTGGCAAGGAGATGTCTTGGGGGAAGATACGGTACTCTACAAAGTCACAGCTGGGCTGGAGACAGGGAGGGATGGATTGGTGTCATGATGCAAGGATGGGCTATGGCCTGAGGCCAGGAGCCGGTGCACAGCTGGCAAAGCAGGGACCTAGGATGAGCTGTGTGTGTGGAAGGTCTGCGTGGGTTCAGGAGGAGCCTGGATGAGGGGTTGGAAGAGAGATCAGTTGACGGTTATTAGGTAGACAGTGTGGCGGCTGCCTTGCCCATTGGCAAGGAGTCTTTGTGGCTCTTCGGCCTCTTTATTTTGCTCTTGGTGAAAGCACAAACCCTGTGCCCATGTAGACAAGACTCCCATGAAGTGTTTCTCCTGCTGTAAGTTATTCCTCCCCTATAGGCTGCAGCTATACGGTGCACCGTATACAGCACTTCGTTATACAAGGCAGCAGCCCTGCGAGGGATCATCTTGGTTATGAGTCTGTGCTTCTAATTAAGACACTTAAACCCATGAGGCAGAGGAGGTGTTTTGGGAGGGAGGTGGGTTTTGGCTGGTGCGAGGTGGGGGGCAGCCTTTGCGGCAGGGGCTGGTTCTGCTCAGCACACCCATTGCTGTTCCCAGAGGCACAGAGCCTCCGGGTTTTGTGGGTGGATCAGGCCCTGCTTTCTCCAGGTCAGGTGCTCAGATGCTGCTGCGAATCATCTGCTCTGTGGCTGCAGCCAGGTGAAGCACCCCATATCCCTCGCCTGCAGTGTGGAGAGGGTCAAAGCTCCGTGGTGGCTCCTAGATCTGGTCTGAATGCAGTGACTTTGGGAGAGGTGGATATAGTCTTTTATATTAAAAAAAAAAAAACAAACCCATCCCCTTGTGATTGCAGCAGTGTGTTGTCTCCTCCTCAAGGCACTGCTTGCTTTGATTTGGTGGGGCTCTTTGGTGTGACCCAGCTCTGCCTGTGTGGA
>WHYT01017365.1:416129-432425 GCA_009806455.1 Tetrax tetrax | reverse complement strand
TTTGGTTTGTAACAGATGGTGCTTCCATTTTTCCTAAGCAAAATTTGTATTTAAAAAAATTAAAAAAAAAAAAAGCGAGAGTGGCAGGGGACGGGGCGGGGAGGGAGGGAAAGCACAAATTTATTTTTGTTACGGGTATCTGGCCTTTATAAACACTTGCTTTCCCTATTCCAGTGTCCCAGTCTCTGCTCCAGTGTTGTGCTCCCTCATCCCACAGCTTTCCGGTTAGTCCCGCGGCCCTGGGGGGGGTGGGTTTCTGGGGCGGGTGAGGAGGGCGGCTAGGCATCTCCCTACAACCACATACCTCTGCTGAGCCGCGGCGTGTTTTACCAGGGGCTGTGAACGGCAGGGAACGCCGAGCCATACAGCTCTGCTCCGCAGCCCAGGACTGTGCCGGGAGAGTACCGCGCGGAGAACCCGCAGTCTGTTGCCTGGGCAGAGCTGTCTCCTCAGTATACTTTTCCTTCTTGCCTTTTGTCAAGGAGGCTCTTCCCCACGATGTCTCTATGCATTTTAAATCTTTACTGCAGGATAAATGTAAAATTACGTGTATCTGTGCGTGGCACGCTCGGCGCTGGTCTGAATGACTTGCGAGAAGCGTAGCTCCAGGAGTGTCTGTGCACGCAGGGCAGTGCTGGGCAAGGGCTGCACTGGCAGTGTGGGGAGCAGCGTCCACCCGCTAAAGACACCGGTGGAGCCGCATGGAAACCCCGGATCTCTGCTTGGAGCCATTCCCAGAGTGGAGGGCGTCCCAGGACTCGGCGCAGGCAGCGCTGCCTCCAGCCCTGCAGCCACTGGAGCAACCCCCAGTACATGAAACTGGGGAACACCATCCTTGGCTCTCGTGACTCCCAGCACTTTTTGGTCCAATACCTTATCCGTGGTCTCTCCCAAGGAGCAGCGGTTGCCTAGAGCCTGGAAGAAGTGCTGCTTTGCCAATGAAAATGAGTCTGTAGAAAAGCAGGGTGCTGTACTTGTGTCAGGCCATTGCTGGCAGCCCAGGCGTGGCCAGGTGCCTCCCTGATGCCCCGTGTGAGCGCAGGGGTGGCGGCCAGGCAGGACAAGAGGCTCTGAGTCCTTATCCCTCAGCCCAGGTACAATAACCTGGAGATTTTTCACCTCAGGTCAACCAAATGCTTTGGGGCAGTAGGACAGGTTGGCGGGGCTCTCCTGAGAGCTCTGGCCTTGTTTTGTGCGCTCAGGAGGTTTTGATAAATGCCGTGTGTGTCTGATGCCGTGTCCTTACTGATGGAGGTTCTGCTAGCTCAAGTGGAACGTTTTCAGAGCAAGGTGACAGCAGAAGTGATTTGATCCTTAAATTTTAACATAAGCAGGATGCAAATCCCTCCTTGGGGTTTGCCTCCAAGCACATCTTCCTACAAAACAGGAAAAATTGGGCAAATCCTCTCCTTTTTGCCTTGAATCATTTCTAGCAACAAACCAACGCTTTGGACTGACGCAGTGCCATCTCCAGAGGTCACAGGGGTGAGCGTGGGACCTGCTGGGCTGCGCAGGTTGACAGAACGCACCCACAACACCCGTCCTGCAAAACGCAGCTGCAAATCTGGAGTGGTGGTTGGATCTATGCACGTTTGGGGTCTGTTCCCCGCTGCCAGCAAGGTGATGAATGCACGACCGTGTCTGCTTCATCACAGACCCTGCTGCTGTTGGGTGACTTAGGGGAAGGGGCTGCAGAGGGTGAGGGGTTGGGGGGAGAAGAAAATATTTCCTGGTGGAAAAGAGTGATTTTAGGTTCTCAAAACTTCAGTCTTCCTACTATCCAGCTTATGCAATGTAGGGAAAGAAGCTCGTCCTCTCCGCTTGGCCTTCGGGCAAGCTTCCAGCCGCGACTACGCCGCTTCCCCGGGCGGTTTCACTGGCTGAGCCCTTCCGCTGCGTGGCGAGAGCCTCGGGATCTACCGCCTTGGCGTGGCTTCCATTCCGTGCGGTTCCCTCCGGAGCGCGTGTGTGTGCCTGCTTGTGAATGCTGGAAGATTTCACATCCCCTACGTCTTCCTCCTTGCTTTCTTGGAAACAAATTTTTAATATCCCAACGCCTTCCTCAGCTGTACAGCAGAGCGTGGGCTTAATTTGTATAATCAAGCCCTGCTGCAAAACGCTCTCATGAGGCAATCTTGGTGGAGAGTAGACGTACAGAGAGCGCATAATAACTCTGCTAACCTTAAGCAAATCGTTAGCCCTGGCTCAAAGTCCTTCGTAACGAAGTCTGCACTGTTCATGTAAAGGCCTTACCTAGCAAATAAGACAATGGAGGTGGGTTCCCCGTGCTGTACATCTGGTTGCTGATACTGGAATCAGAGCTATTGTCATCATTTTTTTAAAAAGTACCTTTTTTAAGTTAAGCTTGGAGGTGTGATTACAAGTTCTTTATTTTTTTTTCCACATTGTAACATTAATTTATGGCTGAGTTTCATTCAGCCCTGTATTCGGAAGTGCAGTACAGGTATTAGTGATGTGTTGTCTGTAACATGGTACTGTAGAGTAGCCAATTTATAAAAAAAAAAAAAAACAAAATGGAAAGAAAAACAAAAAAAAACCCACAAAAAAGAAAATCTGAAAAAAAATGTAAATTGAGTATTTTGTGGTATGTACAACACAAATTAATTTTACACAGAGAAAGATGTTTCTAGGAAAATGAAATTCTGATAATTCATACTATTTGTATGAACAAATAAAAGCTATATTTTACCAAGTGATGGGCACGGTTGCATTCATTCAGCGCTGCGGAGGTGGAGGTGGCCTCCCCACGTGGGTTTGGCCGCGCTGCCCCCCGACACTTGCACGTCGCCCCATTAACGTCCGTGCGACTGTGCCAGCCCCACGGCGAAGCCCGGAAGCGCGTGCTGAAGTCAGCGGGATTTAATCAGGGGTGTGAGCTCCCCTCCAGCACAGGGCTGTGTTTGGGAGCCGGGCGGTGAACGCCTCTGTGTTTTGTTCAGGTGGGGGTGTGGGGGCTGGTCTGTCCCTTCAAACACCACTCCGGGGACGGGGACCGGAGGGATTGCCCTCAGCCCTGCTCCCCAAACAGGATGGAGGAGCCATCCTCCTGCGTCAGGGATGCTGGGAACCTTCCCAGTGCCAAGGTTCTTTTCCAAAGCATTGCGCTTCCAGCAGTGACGCTGGTCCAAACCTCTGGGGCCAGCGGCTGCTCTTGCTCCCTACACACTCAGCACTTTAAGATATAAAAATTCATTATCATTAAATTCAGAAGAGTCCCAGGCCAGTGCTATACAAGGCACTGCCTAAAGAGCGTTACAGATTTATGTAATGTAGCAATTGCCACTTAACTAAACTGAATTAAAATAATTTAATTCTTTCTTAGCAAGACTTGCATCCGGTGCGCAGTAATTGATGGGAGCCTTTCAGATTGCCCATTTTTCAGAGACCTTCTAGAAAAGGAGTGCAAAGTAAGCGCAAGATTTAATATAGCGATTTAGGAAGAGTTCAACCAGGAAAACTCCAGCTTGTCAGGATTGCCATTAGCTGTTCCCAAACTCTGGCAGTGCTTAAACTCTGTCGATGCCTCGTTTTAAAAATACGTATACGTGATTTTACGTTAACGTTCCCATGTCCCTTTTGAGTGGCACAGCTGGATGTGCTGAGAGCTGACCTCAGCTTGATGGAGCTGGGCAGCTCGTGACCTCGTTGGCACCTCACCTGGGTTGTGTTCCAAAGCAGGTGCTCCTCTGACACTGCCCCAGCAGCTGCCAGCCCTGCGGGCACCCTCGGTCACAGCTCGGCGCGGTTTGGCAGCAGCTTAAAGCATGCTCTCCCTCGTTCTCGTATTTTGTGAGAGCTGCTCGGTCCTGGGATGGAGTGTGGGTGCTTGCCCTTCACAGGGGGACTGGTACTGCAGAGGAGAGGGGAGGTAAGTCCCTCTGAAATGGGGTTCAGCGTCTGTCCCGTCTTCTGTATCTCCCTGTAGGCAGTTCCCAGTTGCGCCTGGGCTTGTGGGTGCTGGGGATTCTTGCCCCAGTTTGGGCTGGGCCCCATTCTCAGATGCTCGTTTGGCAAGAGCACCTAGAAGATAGGAGTGAGGGTGTTTGGTTTATGGGGTGTTTGCCCTGAAGGGATGAGCTGAAGGGTCTTCTAGCAGCTCTGGGGAGGAAGCTTCCTTGAAGAAGGAGAAGGTTTTGATGAAGAGGCAGCTGTTGAAAGGTTGCTGCTACTGATGGTTGTACCTGAGGTGGATTTACTTTTTCTCTGAGTTGGTGGAAGAAAGGTGATGATCTATTGCTTTCATCTAAAAATCAACAAGGTTTCCAGGTGGTGCAAATACCAATGCGCTATTTCTAATGAAGGTGCTTGGGGTCTGGCGGTGAGAAACCATCCCAGAAGGGTGTCAGCTTGCAAAGATACAGATATCGGGACAGGAAAGCACAGAGCAGGGAGAAATTCATCCAAAAGGAAAAGGGCTGCTGCTGTGAGCACCTCCATGGGGCACCTGTGGAGATGTCTTTGAGGAGGGTGAGGAAAGGTGAAAACAAGGGAGGAAAGCGCTGGGGTAGCCCATAAGCACCAGGGAAAGCTGGGCAGGATCTAGGAAGGCAAAAGAGTGCTGGGAAAGCTTGGAGTTGAGTCCATGGTAACAAAGCCATTTAAAAAGTTGATGGGTTTGGTAGGTAACTCCACGTTTCTTGGGCTTTGGACTGAAATGATGCATTTAAAACAACCTTGAAGCTTGAGAAGCCCCCTTTTTACAGGGGCTTGGTTTCAGGAAGAAGTCATTATTGTAGGAGTGGGACTGGTGCACAAATGGCTGAGGGTTTGTGCTGCTGGCATTCCCGGTTCCCTAACCACCAGGATGCTGCAAAAGGAATTGCTTTGCTTCTCTTTCTGAGTTTTTGTTAATTTTTGTCCCCCTCCAAAAATCCTCCGTAGCCACTAGATCTGTCCATTATTAGCTTTATTTAAAGCTAAACTTTATTATCCTCCAATTTCTCTCTGTGGTTAAGAACCGTGGTGTTAACTCTTTTCCTAATGCATATATTTAAAAAGGTAATAATACTGACTAATTAGTTATAAATCATTCAAACATCTCGACGCAAGGTGAGTGTTCACCACCATGTTTAATGGCTTCTTTATTGGAGAGAGGAATTCCTGTGTCAAATGTCAGTGTGAGTATCTTCAGCTGGGAGAAAACCTCATGGCCATTGCGAGTCCCCAGAGCTTCCTGCCAGTCAGGATTTCCCCCGGCTGCAGATCGTAATTAGTTCCAGTAAAACACCCATTCCAGCTCACTGCAGGGTCCTACACCCTGGTTCACTGGGAGGGAGCAACTGGTGCCGAGCACACAGCAGGTTGGTTTATCTTATTGTTCCTAAACTCTTCTGGCAAAGCTGTTTGCTGGGTTTACTGCCACTTTCCCTTATTTTCCACGATTCAGTCCTGCAGGATTTTTAGATCTGAACTGCTGCCTTCACCATTCCCTCTGCCTTCACAGAAGGGGCTTACAAATTGGATTCCAGGAATCGACCACTGACACTATGACAATTCAGTTAAAAACTGAACAGCGTCCTCCAGGAATATTACTTGCAACTGTTTATACAGTCAGCTCTAATTGGGAGGCTTAATTCATGCTCGTTAAGACCTCGGAGGCGCTTGATGAGAAGCACTGCAGCAGGGCTACGTATTACTGGTTATTCAAGCTGCTTACACCACTGAAAGCATCACCATTTGTCTTGGCTTGATCTTTTCCCCATCCCACCACGTGCTGGTACGGAGGACACCGGTACCAGGTGTCCTCAGGAACCAAGTCCGACCTGGATGTTGGGCTCTTGCCAGAAATCAGGTCCCGTGCCCTGGTAGCAACCAAAATCCTGGACAAAGGAATGAAGTTTTGAAGTAATAGACTCAAAAAATGGGTTGGCAGAGAAGATGCAACTGGCTGCTTTGACATCTAGGTTATTTAGCTGGGAATTTATGTGTCAAAAGCTTAAAAGCTTCACCAAAGAAAATTTAAGAAAGCACCATGTTTCCAACTAATTAAGTAATGTCAGCCAAGTATAATTTATTTCTCACCATCACTCATGTCTACAGCTGAATTATCTCATTTTTGATTTCTAATGACTTTCTCTCTCTCATTAATCTGGCCATGAATTATTTTTATATAACTTTTTGGCATTGAAGCAAAGAATTTTTTTTTTCTTTTTAATAAGAACAGCATCCCTACATAATTCTGTGTCACCCTTGAAAGGGGGCAGGGAGCCTAGCTTGGGTTTCACGGCACAGCTCCAGCCTTCCTCCCCAGGACCCCTGGTAGTCTCTACCCCAAGAGCTCAGCTTGTTCTTCCTCCCTGAGGCCTCCCTTGTCCTTTCCTCTAGCATGAAGCTGGGTATACAGGTTCTGGTGTGATCTCTTATTCTGGAAAAAAAAAAAAAAGGCTTTTTTTTTTCCTGCAGTTCCCAGGGAATTTTGTCAAGTGCCTTTCACAGAACATTGCTGGCTTTTCTGTTTCTCCCAGCATCTCTGGCTCTTCTCAGGGGTACAGGTTTTAAATGTGGCTGCTCCACCTACCATCTGCGGCTCTGTCCCAGGCACATGTGTCCTGGTTATTGGAAGTGTTGATCTTCCTGCTTTACTGCTTTGGTTCACATCTTGGTTTTCACCAGTGGCTTGTTATCTGAAGTTCAGCTCGTTCCCCAGTCCCTGGAGCAAGCTTTGAGTATGCTCCCATACAGGACTGGGTCAGACACGTAGTTTGAACCCAGTATCTGACCCCAGGTAGCTCCAAGAGCAAGGAGCTGGAGATGAACCTTTATTTTTCTGCTGCTTATAGGTGAGCAGGAGTGAATCTGTAATTTATTGGTCCACGCTGTGCCTGAGTTTTCTCTAGCAGTGCATCCGAGTTCCTTCCACAGTCAGGGCAGACCTGGAACACAACCTAAAGAGATCAGCAAATTCCCCTTCTTGTGAAACTTCCAGTCCCAGCTGCAGATCAAAGCAATTCAAGTAATTTAGAGAGGCAGCCAAGTATTGGGTGCTCTGCGTATATTGGCCTGAACCTCCAAAAAAATTCCTTTGTTACCAACCCCTGCAGAAGCAGCGCCTGCTGCCCACAGTCAGCAGGAGCAATCCCACTGCGTCTCCCGTGGGTGGAACTGCCGTTTCCAGCGGGGCCGGGCTGCTGTGGGGTAACCCCGTTGGGCAGGTGACCCGGGCAGGCGGCTCGAGCTGCTCCTGCGCCTCGGGGAGAGCGGGACGGAGCGCGCAGCCAGCAGTGCCAGGCGGGCAGGGCCGCGGCTGGCGGCGTTTCATCGCCTTCACACGGTGAGGCGGGGAGGAAGCCGCGGGCGGTAAACAGATTGCTGAAGGGTGATATGGAAAAGGGGTGAGGGACACCTCAAAAATCATCTTTCTGTGCACTTTGCATGGGCTGGGGTTGCTTAGAGGTACTTCACGTGTGAGTGCATTTCTGAAACCCAGGGGGTCATGCCTGCTGAGACAATAAATGCGTAATGTAAGTTGGGTACAGCGGCCTGGCCACAGCTCTTGAACCTCTGATCGGGACTGAAACTGCACTGCTGGCCAGTCTGGGATAAGAGAAGTCACCTGCAGCGTTTCCCTAGTGCTTCACCAACAGCTTTCAAGGGGAATATGGTTACAGCTGGCTTGGATTTACCATACTCTTCCTCTCTCAGCTGTGTCCTCTTGGATGACCAGCCAGGCTCCAGTGGCGCGTTCCCAAAGCTGAGCTCAGGGAGAAACAGGGGGAAAGCGAGAAGGTGAATAGCATTTGTGTGGCTGCAGCCCATGGAGCTGGTCTGTAAGTGACAGGTCACTGCTGAGGACTGGGAAAGGCTTGGCCGTCCTGCTGTAGATCCTGGGTCTCACATCTCAGTGGGCACAGGAGAGACCATGTTGTCTACAACCTGCTGTAGGAGATGCAGAGCTGCTCTGCTCTGTGTCTTACCCTCCTCTCCTCCTAAGTCAAAGCAAAGCTTGAAAACCAAGAATCCTGACAAGGAAAACTCCCCTAAAACCCAAAGCAGTTTTTTTTTTCACTTGTTTCTCCTCCTCAGATTTTCATTATTTCCTATGGAAAATCCACTTCACTTGTGGAAAACTGCTTTGCAGAAACTTCCATGTAGTTAAAAACTAAGAAAACAACTTTTTGGAAAATGGTGTGGCACTAGTGCTTTTGCTAATTCTGACCCAGCATAAGGCAGCCAGATGGGGCAATGGGACCAGAGCAAGGACCTAGGCAGCTGGACGTGCCTCTGCCGCGGGAGGGGAGGTGAAAGCACAATGTCGCAGCTGATGCGTGGCAGATGAAGGTCTATCAGGCAGAAATGGAGATGTGCTGGAGCCAGTGGACTGTACTGGTGTTCAAACCCATGCTAACTGCTGCTCAGCAATGGACTGAAACAGAACCGACAGAGAATGTCAGACGGCACTTGGCTTTCTTTAATCACTGGAATGATGGAAAAAGTAAACTTCAAGCCAAGTACTAGCACAGGTCTGCTAAGGGGAAGCTCCAAAGCACAGATCTCCTGGGGCACAGCAGCACCAGGAAAAAGCATGTGGAGGACAGCCCGGCTGAAACACAGTGTTGAGTTTAGCAGATACCCACCCAAAAGCTGAGGCCACAGTCACGGGCAGCTGTGGGCGTGTTGCATCTCCATCTGCAGTGTGGGCTGCTGAGGTGATCCTGAGACATGGACAGTTCTTCTCTGGTCTTTGCACCAAATTCCAGTGTGGAGGGCCAGATCTTCACTTTGGTGTAAATCAGCCTCACGTGGCACACCGCAGCTGAGGTTGTCCAAAGGGTCTCCAGTGGATCTGCATGGCTTACAGTGTCGGGTGGGATCTGCTTCTACTGAGCTGCTAGGTTGAGTAGCAGTTTTCGAAAAACAGTAGCAAATGCCTGGGCAGCGTGGTTCTGTCCTCTCGCTCCATCCCGAGTAGCTCTGTGGTACTGGTGAGATGGACTCTTATTCCACCTACCTTGTCATGGCCGCAGATGCACAAAGTGATGCGGTTGTACAAGAAATCCAGTTGGCTGTTGGTCCTTGGGGAAATTCATACACCGTGTGTCAGGTGGGGTTAGTCATCCCTGAAGGGGTAAGAGAACAGGGATCTCGTTACACCTCCTCTGTATATTTGCTTTATACAGCTTTGTTTGAGAGCGTGGTTGGCAACTCTGTTGTTGAAGTATCATGCTGGAAAGCAGACAGTGTTTATGGATCAACAGGGAACAACAATCTCCAGGCAATCGGAGGGAACGGACTCAAGTGGTACAGTGGTGCGGGGGATGCAGGGTGAGGGGTCTCGCACAGGACCTCTCGGAGTAAGGAGGCCAATGTGCTGGCACTTGGGGCACGAGGACTGGACTGCCCGTGGAAAGGGAGTGTATGAAACTCTTGTTGGGTGTCTGTGCTGCCGTTCGTGGCAGAGCTCACAAGCGGTCACCAGTGAAAGGGATTGACCCTTGTGCTCTCATGGAGCTCTCTACAGATGAAGCCAGCAGTCCCTGTTTGGGTCTGCACAGAGGAACAAACCAAGGGGGCACTGCAGGAGGTCACATTCAGAAGTTCTGACTATTTCACAGACTCAACTTCCCCTTCTGCACTTCTCAGAGAAGGATGGTGGTGGGAGACTTTGGCCTTTGGGGTGTTTCTTGGTATTTCGCAGGCACTCTAAAACATTTATAACGAGGCACTTTTCCAATTCTGTACAATCCCGTTTTCAAAACAACTTGGGCTCTTGGCATTCATTTTCCTAAGGAAAGCCGTGTTCCTATGGCCTCTGGCTTCAAAATACAAAAGCAATTCTGTTGCACTGTCAGTGCTGGCAGTTAGATGCCTAACTGGGATCCGGGCTTCAGGACCAATCATTTTTAAGAATGTTACCTCAAATATTTAAACCCCAAGTACTTGGGCAGTTTCTCTGGTGCTTCACGAGTCTGCAACCCAGTTAGGTGATCTAAAAAGCAGAAACTAAATCCTGTGTTTTAGCAGGCTTGGAAAGATGGGGAGAAACATTTTAGCTGGGCCTGTTGTGATAGGACAAGGGATAATGGCTTTAAAATAGAGGGAGGTAGATTCAGACTGGATACAAGGAAGGAATTTTTTACGCTGCGGGTGGTGGAACCCTGGCCCAGGCTGCCCAGAGAGGCGGTGGATGCCCCATCCCTGGAAACATTCCAGGCCAGGTTGGACAGGGCTCTGAGCAACCTGATCTGGTTGGAGATGTCCCTGCTTCTGGCAGGGGGTTGGAATGGATGGCCTTTAAAGGTCCCTTCCCACCCAAACCATTCTGGGATTCTATGTTCCTGGAGTGTTCAGATTGGGTTTTCTTGGCAGGCTGCTTGCATACCTCTGTTTTGTTTCCATCCTGAACGCAGAGCTGCTGGTTCTGCCTTGGCTTACCCTGATGGCGATGTTGATTCTGGTGCAGCACTGGGGCACTACAGCCGGATGCATGTGTATCTTTTTTGCTGTTCATGACCTTCACTCTCTTATTTAAAAGTGTAAATAATGATGTATCCTGGGAATAAACAGTAAGTTCAGGAAGGGCTTATAGGTTAGAAGAGATTGACTAATTCTTGGCAAGGGCAAGTTGGCACAGCCATGTTGACTTCAAGGGAACTGAGCTGATTAACGTCAGCAATGTGGCTGGCCCTGTTTCTCCAGATGTTCTGATGAATGCCTGCAGATAATGAATCCTGTCTGGAAATCTGCAGAAATGTATGAATATTTGTGGGATGAAGATGGTGTTACGTGGGTTACTGTGCCCAGCTCCAGGCATGGCTCAGCCTCTCTGCGTACCGAGGCATCGAATGCTGACAGAGACCCTGCTTCAGCTGTGGACCAAGCTGTGCACCGCTGCTGAAGGTGGATTTATCAAGTGAGTGATCGTAGCTTGCTGCTTCTCGTTGTGTGTGTGTGTGTCGTAAACATCTATTATCTTCATTTGAGAATTTTCTCTGCAGCTCACCTCAGGGCAGATACTTCTGAGAGCTCAATTACAGGCAGTTAGCTGCTTGACAACACTTCTGGCAGACGCTAGCGGAGGGCAGGCGCTGTATCCCTGTCAGACAGCAGATCTCTGTTTATTACTGTGCTGTCATTAAGCGGTGCCTAAAGTCACCTGGGAGGCTGCTGGGCTTCTCAAGGGGAAGGAAAGAGATGTAGCCTGGATCTTGAGGTCCTTGCGCCTGGTATGGGAGGTCTCAATAAGCTGTCGGCCACTCTGAGCCCTATTGGGATGGAAGGGTGGCATCCCTGTGAGACGGTAGGTCCTTGTCCCCAAAGACCATGCTGTTCAGATGCAAGACACTTCATCCCTGCACTAAAAATACAAAGTGAAGTGATTTGCCCAAGGGTGTGCAGGAAGCCTGTGGCGGAGGTTGCAATCGAAGGTGGGCTCCTGGCCTGCAGTTCCTGTTTACGGCACCACAGCTGTTAGAAATCCCCTCTGAGGGCTGGACCTCTGCTCTCCGGAGGGATCAGAGAGCAGAAACTCTGTCCCTGTGCTGGAGCCACCAACTGAACAGTCCCTGTGGTGCCCAAGGGGATTGTCCCCACTGTCCTCTGCCTTGATGTCTCCCCTTCTGGTGTGTGACTGTGAGGAAGGATCTCAGTGGGCTTACAGCACCCAAATGATGCCTTGTGAGGCAGCTCTCTGCAACCCCCTGCTCTGCTGACTGACACAGTGAGGGTGGGAAGGGGCTGAGAGTCTCCTGATAGTGATCTGGGATGTTTTAAAGTTTTATTTATTTGAAGAGACTTCCATTCCTCTTCTGAAAGGCAGGGGAAGGGTTCTGCCTGGCCAAATGGCAGCTCCAGTGATCAATCAGTTCTTCCTAACAACCAACATCCTGCAGCGGTGAAGGGTCGCAATCAATCACTACCTATTATTATTACATGATGAAATTGTAATTACGGGAGGGAAATGCTGCATTACACTTCCACATCCATCACCCCTGAGCTGCACGCTTAGGTGGCACCTTTCAGTCAAGTTCAGCCAAGTACTTAACGAAGGCCTGCTAGCCCTCTCTGCCAACAGCCATACCTGCCTCTGGGTTGGATGCAGGCAGGAACAAGGTGAGAGCAAAGTTTATTAAGAGTTTATTGCACCAAAACTCTTCAAGCAAATCCCTCAAGTGTCCTTGCTGCATCAGTGGTGCCATGGGCTATCTCCATTCCAAATCATGTCCTCACTCCTCGTGTCTGTGCAAATAGGAATTATTTCCTTTTGCTGGCAATTCTAAATTATTATTATTATTATTATTTTTAAGTGAAAACAACTTTAATTTCTTGGCAGATCACAAAGCTTAAGCAAGAAAAGAATGACTCCCTGGAGTTTTTGTTGCCCCAAGATGAATTATTTTGCTAGAAACAACCTAGAAGTTCAGAAGTGCCTCTTTTGATCAGCACATTAAAAAGAGTTTTATTCTATTTTGAAAATACCTGAAAAAGTGCCTTTAGAGACCTTTTGTATATGAGAGAAACAAATGAAGTATTTTGTAGTCAACCAAAGAAAATTTTTTATTTAAAATGTTGGTCAGAAGCTTCCCCCTTATTTCGAAGGGGTCAAGTATCTGTCAGAAATGAGCCTTTTGTGTGGCAGTTGGATGGATTTAGATGACCTCAAGGTCCCTCCTCGACTATCTTCTGTGACCCTAGGATGTTAATATCTGTTCTAAGGCCTGATCATCAATTATCACTGGATGAAGCCAAACATCGTTTGATAATACCTCCCTGGCTGCATTGCGCAGGCTGCGTCCTAGCCCATGCAACGCGGGACAGGGACCTGGGGTGCACCTGTATTCATTTTTGGTTTCCACTGAGGATTGTTGCAAGGCTGCTACTCATTGTGTTGGGGTTGGATATGTTCTTGTTCTGCCGCAGAGCACAGGGAGAATAAAATGCCCATGATGTGCCCCAGTCCAGACCTTTCCAGCAAACTGAACTGGTGTAGATGAGTCCAGGTGCCTTGCTCTGTGTAGTAAGGGCAGAGGTGATCCAGGTCACCTGAATTAGGCGTCTCATGGGGCTGAGGTGAATCTGGACCAAAATAACCATATGGCTGATCTCTGGTCCCAGGGGAGAACCGATGACGTGGACAAGGAGGTTTTTACCTGCAGCAAAACAGCCGTAACTTGAGAGCTGCTCTGGTTGCACATACATGAGTAATCATCTCTCTCTTCATCAGAAGACCACAGCCAATGCAACATTTTATTATCTTTTTTTTTATTAAAGGAGAACTTAGTCTCCAGCCCTGCTTCCCCCCATGGAGGGGGCTCCCAACAATGGCAGAAATTTTCTCTGTCTCTGTGGGATGACTTCTTTTTCCCCTCTTTTTCTTCCAGTTGCTTTTATATTCACATGATCCATCTTTGCACTGTCCTGTTGGGTGCTTTTGTGATGTTAAAGGGTAGAACAATTTTTTTCTTGTCTTTTCTTGATTGTTTCCTTCCATCTCTCTCGATTGTAATTGAAGAAAACTTGTTTGTGAAATCTTCTGCGTAAAGGTGGCAAGGCTGGGTTAGAAACAGTGGTTTTCTGCTGCAAAGCATTCAGAGTGTCCCATGGTTGTCTCTGTTTGGAGTAACCATGTGCTGTGCCAGGAAAGCTGGCACTCAGGTATTTAATCTGTTTGTCAACTTCTCTTGATCCTGGCGACTGGGCTCACACTGAACTCCTGGTCAGCTCTGCCGCGGGGAGGATGCTATTTGGGCTGGAGAAGGCCCTGAGCTGCTGGTCCAAAAAACTCTTGAAGTGTTTTGTATCAGAGGGTAAGAAACTTTCTAAACACAGACCAAAATGGCAGGGGGGGGGAACAGGGACGGGGATGGGGACGGACCAGCATAAATGAGATAATCATCCTCTTGCAACACACTAGGGAGAGTTACCACGTCCCCTGGCAAGGGAGTCTCTCCAGTTGTTCTTAGAGAGACCTTGTTTGCAAAAACGTTAGCACAGAGTTCACAGAATGCTAATTGACCTCGAGTGAGTATTAAATAAATAATAAATGGAAATGAAGTATCAATGAGTGGTGTCTATAGCAGACATCTGTTTTCTCGCTGGCCTGTGGCCGTACCTCCCTGGGCTGTGACCTCACCAGCCCGAGCGAGGTCAGCCCAGTTCGGCTCTTTGGTGAATACAGGAGCGTGGCAGGCGATGGGAAGGGGAGCTGTGGGCTGGGAGGGCGAACGTCTGGGATGCTGTTTGCCGGTACCTGGGCTGCCTGAGGGCTGAGGGAAGGACAGCCAGCTCATCAGCCTCCAAGGGATCATCGTCTTGAAATCCTAGGCCCCCCGACAAAAAATTAGTGGGTAGGTGTGTGCTGCATGTGGATTAGCAACAGATTCTGGCTGGAGGTTGTTCCTGGATGTTGTGATACACTCCGACATTTTCACAGGGTGCTGAATGGCAGAAAGGCACCGGAGTCACCACTTGGCAAGCGAAAAGCATAAACACCCAAACAAATGTAGATCGGTTTTGTTCCCAGGAAGGAGCCAAAAGTGTAGCAGATTTTGGAAGGGTTTTAATAAAAAGGAAAGCAGAGAGATGTTTGCACAGTGATAAAGCAGTTGCAGATGGTGCTGACTGATGTTGGTGGGGCTTTGGCAGAGCGCAAGGGCAGAGCAGCCCCTCAGCTGACTGGATGCAGGCTCTGAATCTGCCTGATCCACAGGAGGAGAGGGTTTTTTTTTTTTTTTGTTTGGAGAATTAGAAGCACTTTTGGTTTTTTTTCAGTTTTAGGCCCTTATTCCTAAAAGCAGACTCAGTTGTGCCTTCAGCACCCTTAAAATTGCGGAATTCCTTACTCTGTGCATGCTGCAAGCAGAGCTGAATACATCTTCAATGTGAAAAACAGTGGCTGGGTTGCAGCTGGGGAGGGGGAAACAAATCTGCTGTCCCAGACAAAAAAAAATCCAAGATTTCTTTCCCATTGCGGAGGGCTACTTGGGAAAACTCAAGGGACTAAAGAGAAATGCCAAATACAATATATTTCATGACAAAAACTGAAGGGAAAAGAAAAAAAGGGGGTAGTCCTGTGTGTTGACAGCTCCTGGAGTGGAGCAGAAGTTTTGTTGGTGTTATCATCTACTTTAATTAGATGTTTTGAGCCCAAAAGACTTCACACTGGAGATGCCCTTGGCTGCACGTAGCTTTAAGGGAGGGTTTATAAGTTGTGTTTGGCCTCTGAAAAAGGCCAGTTGGTCTAAATGACACTTTAGCCAAGGTGATAGGACATGAGGGATTGCTGGGGAGATGGGTCGCTAATGGGTGCCTTTCAGTTAGGGTCTGTCTGCTTAAGAGCTGTCAGAAATCTTAGTGGAGACAAGCAGTTTCTGGTTTCCACCTCCTGGGTGGATTGAGGGGAAATGGCTGTTCTTCTCTGGTGTGCTCCAAAAGGTGCAGAGAGGTCCCTGCCCCGAGGGGGTGGAAATGGATCCTGAGTCTGCTGTTGGTAAGGAGTCAGGGCAAGCTCCAAGGGACTGAGCAGAGAATTACCCAAAGCTCCCTCAAACCCAGGGTCTATCTAGCACCACCATGATGAAATACCTTCCATGGTTTCCCACCTTGGCCAAGATTCCTGCAGCCCAGCCGTCCCATCTCCGCAGCCCCTTAGGGTATCAGCACCGTGAGTCCATCCCCGCTGGGAGTGGGCTCATCCCACAGCAAAGTGGCAGGACACATGGAGATCAGTGCATCAAATTCCTCCTCAGGTGTTTATCCCTGGTGGTTTCTCATTGGAAGAGATCAACATGAGACACCTCCATTCCTTGGAGGACCTGGGCTAGAGCCCATGAGCAGAGCGGGACTGGGAGAGTCTTGGGAGAGCTGGTCTCTCCCGGCTGCTGAGACATGCGGCTCTGGAAGTTATGAGTCTTAGAGATGGATATCTAGGGAAAACGCAGCTCTTTGTTTCGCCAAACTGATGAGAGGAGGAGCAGGGCAGCCCCTGTGCTCCACCTACACTGTGCGTAGGGGTGTGCTTCTCCAGAAACTTGCATTCAGGCCTAATTTTCCTTTTTCTTGGTTATTAATGCAGTACATTTGTAAGATAAAATACAGGCTCAGAGTAAGGGAAGGGAGCAGGATAAGGTTTGGATACGTTTAAAATGCCTACTCTTTAGTATTTCTAATATTGGAGCATTTAAATGAACAGGAAGGTTTTCAGGGCCCAGAGTAGTCAGCTCGTTATTGAATTTATTTTGCCTTTTACTAGAGAAAAAGAGCTAGAGTAGAAGGGCAGAGAGCACAGCCAGAGAGAAATTGTATCTCCAAAATACCAAGGACTGAGCCAGGAGCAATTTT
>WHYT01017365.1:386190-416109 GCA_009806455.1 Tetrax tetrax | reverse complement strand
GGGGGGGGGGGGGGGGGGGGGGGGGGGGTGGAGGACAGGGATGGGGACGGACCACGTCCCCTGGCAAGGGAGTCTCTCCAGTTGTTCTTAGAGAGACCTTGTTTGCAAAAACGTTAGCACAGAGTTCACAGAATGCTAATTGACCTCAAGTGAGTATTAAATAAATAATAAATGGAAATGAAGTATCAATGAGTGGTGTCTATAGCAGACATCTGTTTTCTTGCTGGCCTGTGGCCGTACCTCCCCGGGCTGTGACCTCACCAGCCCGAGCGAGGTCAGCCCAGTTCGGCTCTTTGGTGAATACAGGAGTGCGGCAGGCGATGGGAAGGGGAGCTGTGGGCTGGGAGGGCGAGCGTCTGGGATGCTGTTTGCCGGTACCTGGGCTGCCTGAGGGCTGAGGGAAGGACAGCCAGCTCATCAGCCTCCAAGCGATCATTGTCTTGAAATCCTAGGCCCCCCGAGGGATTGCTGGGGAGATGGGTCGCTAATGGGTGCCTTTCAGTTAGGGTCTGTCTGCCTAAGAGTTGTCAGAAATATTAGTGGAGACAAGCAGTTTCTGGTTTCCACCTCCTGGGTGGATTGAGGGGAAATGGCTGTTCTTCTCTGGTGTGCTCCAAAAGGTGCAGAGAGGTCCCTGCCCTGAGGGGGTGAAAATGGATCCTGAGTCTGCCGTTGGTAAGGAGTCAGGGCAAGCTCCAAGGGACTGAGCAGAGAATTACCCAAAGCTCCCTCAAACCCAGGGTCTATCCAGCACCACCATGATGAAATACCTTCCATGGTTTCCCACCTTGGCCAAGATTCCTGTAGCCCAGCCAGTCCCACCTCCGCAGCCCCTTAGGGTATCAGCACCGTGAGTCCATCCCCGCTGGGAGTGGGGTCATCCCACAGCAAAGTGGCAGGACACATGGAGATCAGTGCATCAAATTCCTCCTCAGGTGTTTATCCCTGGTGGTTTCTCATTGGAAGAGATCAACATGAGACACCTCCATTCCTTGGAGGACCTGGGCTAGAGCCCATGAGCAGAGCGGGACTGGGAGAGTCTCGGGAGAGCTGGTCTCTCCCGGCTGCTGAGACAAGTGGCTCTGGAAGTTATGAGTCTTAGAGATGGACATCTAGGGAAAACACAGCTCTTTGTTTCGCCAAACTGATGAGAGGAGGAGCAGGGCAGCCCCTGTGCTCCACCTACACTGTGCGTAGGGATGTGCTTCTCCAGAAACTTGCATTCAGGCCTAATTTTCCTTTTTCTTGGTTATTAATGCAGTGCATTTGTGAGATAAAATACAGGCTCAGAGTAAGGGAAGGGAGCAGGATAAGGTTTGGATACGTTTAAAATGCCTACTCTTTAGTATTTCTAATATTGGAGCATTTAAATGAACAGGAAAGTTTTCAGGGCCCAGAGTCGTCAGCTCGTTATTGAATTTATTTTGCCTTTTACTAGAGAAAAAGAGCTAGAGTAGAAGGGCAGAGAGCACAGCCAGAGAGAAATTGTATCTCCAAAATACCAAGGACTGAGCCAGGAGCAATTTTATATAGCTGTGGAGTCCCGAATCCACACTTAGGCTCCCTGGGCAGTCAGTGGAAAACTGGGGATGCTTCCAAAACGTGGCTGAGGTTAGCTGTCTGCGGAAGCACGGACCCGAATGTTAGGTGTAATTCAACTAGGCCAAGGCTAATTATCTCGAACAGAGTAATTCTGCTTGGTGCAAGCGGAATACTGTTTGGCTTGCGTTTAG
The DNA here is from genome assembly GCA_009806455.1 of Tetrax tetrax. Classification (NCBI taxonomy): domain Eukaryota; kingdom Metazoa; phylum Chordata; class Aves; order Otidiformes; family Otididae; genus Tetrax; species Tetrax tetrax. The sequence goes on along the minus strand of WHYT01017365.1, from coordinate 414,376 downwards.
GTGTTGTCTGAAATAATTTGTCAACAATCTTCTGTAATTAGATCTCGATTTAGGCTAATCATTATATGCCTTGTTAACTCGAAGTGTGTATTTAAATCCCCATCGAATGTAATAGGACACAAGCATGTGCTAACGAAATGCAAAATACTTTTAGTGGCTTCACAAAAACACTAAACTGAAATAGTCAGCCTTTTTACTGTTTCAACCGTTCTTTCCACTGGGAAAAGAAAAAAAAAAAAAAATCCATTAATCAAATATCATGAGCTGTCTCCAATTACTTTGCCAAGCTGGGAAATTAGTGAAAATTCCACTCTGAAAATGTGAAAGCAAAATGTGGCAGTGCATTAAAATGTTTTAAAGCCACTACTGAGAAGTGGTGACATGGCGGCTTCGTTCATTCCAATTTTCTACGTATGTGTTGGTTTGGTTTTCTTTTGGTTTGGGTTGGTTTTTTTTTGTTTGTTTTGGTTTTTTTTTTTTTTACCTTTTGTTCCTAAAGAAATTCTAGGGCTGAGTCAATTTTGCAAAAGTCACTTAGGTTCCACCAGGACTGAATTTGCAGCCTCGCTAATGTAATTAACGTCTATTAAGCAAGTTTGTGCCCTGAGCAGCTTAATAGGAAAATCTAATAATGTTTCCTATTGGAATGTTCCCAGTTAAATCGTCAAAGTGCTCCAGTGTATGTTTTCTGTAGGCAGCATTGTTTAATGGAAATGTTACACAAATTACCGTTAGGCCCTTGGTGAAGTGGGATCTTTAATTTAATTGGATTTTACAGCCAGGACGCAGAACGGCCGCTGCTTTGGCCTTGCTAGCGTGTGGCTGGGCAGAATGAGGTTTTGCTGGGATCACCTCTGCAACGGCTCCTCCTCAGCCCTCGCCTACGCGGCGGCCGCGGCTCGGTTATTAGCCGAGCTGTAAATGGCGTTAATAACGTCCTTGTGGAGCAATAGTGGGGCAGGATGGCCTCCATAAAAACCGGAATCCTGCGGCTGACCAGTGTTTTTGTTTTACTTTCTTTTTTTTTTTTTTTTAAGGTGGGTAATAAAAGAAGAAAATGGAAAGCTTGTGCCTTTGTTTGTGTTTGGCCTAACGGGCGATGGGAGCGGAGGCGCGGGTGTTTGTATAAAGCCCCGCTTGTTCCACGGGCGCCGCTGCCCGCCCTGTTTGCTGTTTGCTGAAGACCTGGTTGAGGTTGAGTTTGCTCAGGGTTTTGGCAGTGGTGGTTAACGGAGCGGGGCCCGTGCCGGTGTTCCCCAGGGACCCACGTGCCTTCCTGACCTCGTCCGTGTCCCGAAGTTGTGGACAAAGCAGCCAGCTCTCCTGCCGAGGAGGAGCAGGTGGGATGGGAGGATACAGCCACCATGGTTCCCGTCGCCAGCCGTGGGTGCCCGTACCTGGGTAACGTCCCCATCACCCCTGAGGGAACCGAGCCGCAAAGGGAGCGATGCTCCCATCCCCTCAAACCTGGGAAAGCAGGGACATCCCAAAGGAAAGCGGCTGCTTCTCTTTTCTATAACCACAATCTCCTTGGTCAGGGAGTCGGCTGGCTTACAGGGAAGGATACCAGGGCTGGGAAATGCCCAAATTCAGCCTCTTCCCTCCAAAATCAGAGTAGCAAATGCTCACGCTGCATGAGGAAGATGCTGGGATCAGCGTGGGCAGCTCAGAGTCCAGTCTCGGCAAGATATTAACTAAAAAGGCTAAGTTTCTTCCTCTTCTCGTTGTTTCTCTCCTGCAGCGAGGAAGGGATGAACGTCCGTGTAGATCTGCAGAGAGCAATGAGGGCAATTTGTTTAGGGAAGTCGCTGAGACGCTGCAGCGTATCTGCAGTTTATCTGTAAAGGGAAAGGCCTGCCTCTCTTCAGGCTGCTGCTTTAACTCTCCTCAGGAGGAAACTACCAGGCCAGGGGTTCTTAAATTTTTCATCACGCAGGCAAACCTGCTTCCTTCCCTAGCAAGAAGAATTTCTTCAGCGCGGAGCGATGAATTCTCTCCCGTGCACCACCATGCTCTGGCTCTCGCAGCGTGGTTCCCCCCGGTCCCTTTTGCAGCATCGGGTGCTTCCCCAATGGGGTCTGACGTCCAGGTCTCCTCCAGGAGCAGCTCCTGCTGTAAACTGTGCTGCAGGAATAGCAAATGACTGAACGCTGTGCTGGGCAGCCCCCTCCAGCTCTGCTCCCCTTGGGGCACCAGTACACGTGCCAGACACCCTGGGTTGTCCAGCCAGTCTCCAAGCCAGCTCTGAGCCCGGGATAGCCAGGCTTGATTTGGATTTAATTGCAGTTTCCACCCCTACGTGCTATCGTGTCTTAGGTTCCTGGGACCCTCTGTCTTCCAAAAAAAGCCCCGTGAGCAGGGCAGGGGTGTCCCTGGGTACTGATCCCCTCCTGAGCACTGAAATCCTAAAATGAAGCCGGGAGCTCAGGAGTGGCTACGGCTTTCCCAGTACAGTGAACTGGGGGCGGGGAGATGTCTGTCCTGATCTGAATGAAAATTGGACTTGTCTTTCAAAAAAAGTTGACGGATGGGGGAATTCTGACAGAAAAAAAAACACTTTCTCACTGGTTTTCAATAGCATTTAAACAAAGCTAGATCTAAATTGATAGCATTGGTGTATAAGGGCAGGGGAATGGGAAGGTGGGAAAGAAGACAAATTATTTTCCATTTTTCAATAGGAAATGGTTTTAACGACAACAAACCCAGGCTGCCTGCTTGGAAAAGAATGAACTGTAAATCCTGGTATGCTCTGAGAGAAGAGCCCCTAAGCTGTGGCTACTTTGACCAAAATCATGGAACAGGGAAATCTACACTTCTTGTGTGGTTTCCATCACCAGTTATGAATGCCTGTACCCATATGATGTCTTTATTGTAGATAAAAAAAAATAGTTGTTGGTTCTTGCTACTGATGAGTCTGTAAGACCTTAGCTTGGTTTTGGTAGTGGCTTTTTTTGTTAGTTGTTTTTTTTTTTTTTTTTTCCCCATGAATATTACAGCAGCTTTCAGAAGTTGGCTGGGCTCACTTTCACTTTAAATTAGGGAAACTGAGGCAAAAATGGGGCTGTACCTTGTCTCACATGACAAAATGAATAAATGACAGAGTTTGAGGCAGAATCCAATTTTTTTCCTGCTTTAAGCTGGCTGTGCAGAGACTTGAGAGGGGACTAATGGGGCTTCCCTGCGAGAGCAAATCAGGACCGTTCTGACGGGGAGCCAAGCTCTCTCCCAGCAGCCGGGCCGCGTGCCCCGCTCCGTACCACATCACTAATGATTTATATCCTCACTGGAAGGCCGTACACACAGGCAGATCTGGCAGTAATGGTACTTGATAAAATACTTCCATTTTCTTGATTTGGTAATTGATGTTAGCAGTTTAATGCCTGCATGGAGCTTGTTTTCATACTGTCAGCACGAATCACGTGGCAATGATGGATGCGATGTTGGGTCCTTGGCAAGAGAAGAAGCTGCCTTGCTTTTGAAGTATTTTGCTCTTAGCGATCTACAAATGCAAGCAGCCAGGCTGGAGCTTTCCTTGTCATGAAACCTCATGGTCTAGGAGGAGCATAGCAACAGACCTCTTCTCACAGCTGTGGTGTTGCTGTCTTGGGTCCTCACTCACGTTATGCTTTTCTTGGTTAAATATTGTCCCTCAACTGAATTTAAATTAATTTAAAACTCGTGGGACATCATGTTCCCTGAGAGAAGGTTTTTGTGAGTGTTGGGTGAACAGTGGTAGTGGATCAGAGGACACTGCTATAGCAGCGTGCCTGTGTCACCACTGGTGTCTTTTGGGAGTGCTTGTCCTTGCTGTACATCTCCTGAAGGCAGGAGGTGGCTACAGAAACCTGATCTCTCCCAGACCTCTGAGACACTTCCATAAATATGAGATAAGAAAGTTGCTGTTCAGGAGGAAAATTAATAGAAGTTCTTGTCTGGGGTGGTGAGACATGACGCACCAGCCGCATCCTAGCCATGGCTAGTGGTGGGACTGTGCTTAAGGCTCTCCAAGGAGATGTCCTGAGTGTTTGTCCTTCTACAGGTTGCAGCTGAACGTCCTGGTGCGGGGTTTGGAAGCTGCCATGGTTTGAACCTCCCTGCCACCTGGGGCCCTGAAACTAGAGGTAGAGGAGTGAGAAAAGAGGATGAAAGGTGGACAAGAAGAGATGAAGTGGAATGTTCTGCTAGCTTTTATCTGCAACAAAACCATAGTCTGTGTGTGCACTGTTTGATTTTGTCAGAGATGCTCTTGTCACAAAGACCTTTTTCCTGCAGGGACAGTATCTGGGTGATGCTGACACGAGCAGGAGTGTTGGATTTGTGATGGGCTATCTGGTTTGAATCAAACAAAGAACCACTCTGAATCCCTGCACAAACACAAATGAAGCCTGCAGCATGTTAACAAGATGAGAAAGTCTGGCCAATTCATTTAATCTGTTCCAGACTCCTCTTGGCTTCCAGGTGTTCATCTTGGATCACAAGCCAAAACATCCTGGGAGAGGCTCTTGCTGACATATTTCCAGCCCATCTGATAAGGCTCGCGCCTCTGAGCTGGCGTGCTGCTGCAAGATTCCCGCTCTGCCATAGCCAGGGATGTCAGGTTAGGGCTTCGAGGCCAAATCCAAGCTGTAAACGTAAAAATGCAGGTTGTGTCAACCAAATGCCTCATGAACTCTAACGCATTTGACGACATAGCTCTCCTTTGGGACATGTGCTTTGTTTCACAGATGGGCAATTAATTGTCTTGTCTGAAACCATATCAAATCCTCATGGAAGTTTCTCTCTTTAAAAGGATGTAGGGGGCTGTGCAAGTGGGCAACCCCATCTATCCATCAGTCAATGCTGCGGGAGGTCCAAGCTCACCATGCTAGGACTGCTCGGGTATGTCCAGGCTCTGAAGTGACTTTATGTAACAGTGAGACCCCTGTGCTAATGTGGGAAGGGGTTCGGGGGTGGTGATGGTCATGTTCATCGGCTTGAAGCATGTCAGCTACGGTCCCATCACCCACAGCAGAGCAAAAAGCACTGAACTTGTAGTTCCCTGCTCTTCCCTGGCTCTCTGAGCTCTGACTTGCCTTGGAGACAGCAGAAGACTTTGTGGTGGGGCTCAGTAGCCCAAGCTGGAAGGAAGAAGCCCCCTGAGCTGTGCTTTGACTCCCCAGGAGCAACCTCCTGTAAGGAGCCCGGTGGGTAGTGAAGGGGGAGCTGGGGAAGTGAGGAAGACTCATCCCTGATGGTCTTCCTCAGCACTTGGTGGGTGTTAAACTGCCCCAGACAAAGCTAAAACTCAACCCGAGGGACTTGTCTTTGCCACAAAAGCCTGGCTTTTCTCATAGTTGAATTGAAGATGCTTCAAGCTGACTTTTCAGTGTTTCTCTACATTGTCTATGTATTCTCCTACCAACACTCCAATACTTGCAATTTTTCCCCCCCCAAAGAGCTGAATCTAGTCACTTTTCTCCCATAGGCTTGAGAGGAAACAGAAAGGTACTTAACTTATGTTTTATTCATTGCAGTCACTATCTCTTGTTAATTTACTTACATTATTTACGGAATTTTAAAGTATTTTGTGTGTCAGGCAGCATCCCAGGCCCTATAAAATGCTAATTTTCAAACTGTATCAGAGGCAAACATCTTTCCTGGGCCTCTAGGTAGACAAGGGGTCATCCCCAGTCTTAATTTATTTTTCATGATTCTATAAATAAATGCAATAAAGCCTGCTTGAATGGCAGATCTCAGGCAACCCACTTCTCCGTGTGGTTAAATTTTATGAAGATCCATTGTGGTTGTGTTACTGGGACAATAAATTTAATTTTTGATCCAGTGCCCTTAATTACCAAGGATGACTGATCCTGCTTTAACTACCAGGATAACTATCTTGGATCTTTGCCCTAAACAGGAATAAAACATAAGGTTCAAAAAGTTCAAGTAACTCTCTGAAAAAAAACTAAGTTTTATTTTCACAGTTACGTCTTTGCACTTCCTGATTCTAGTGAGAGAGGAAGTAGGGGGAAACCCAAACCCCAGAAGGCTCTTAATGTTTTCAGGTTTTAATCTCATGTCTGTGAGCTCTCGGCAAATTGGTCCTGTTCCCAGCCTTGAGATGTTTGAATCTTTCGAAGTGCTGGGACAGTTGACACCATAAAATTGGGCAGTAGACAAAGATTTAGGGACATTTTAAGATGGACTAAATCACTGTGACATGCACGAACCATGTGTTTCCTGCTGGTCAGTGGTGTCTCAAGGTTTAAGGCCAGCCAATAGGAAACACTTGCCGTTGGGTTTCAGTGACGTTTAGCCTGGCAGAGCATGGCCACAAATATGTTGTCACCATAGGACATCCTGTGAGCCTCTCTGCCTCTTGATCACAGTGATTACTGTCGCTGGTGTTGGCTGTACCTCTGCCAGATGTTCCTCGGTTGCCTTGGTGGTCTCAGGAGCAGGGCTTATTCAGACCTCTGCTAAAGTCTCTGGAGAAGTCTTAGGGGGAAAATGAGATGTTTTGATGTGAAGCATTGCATTCCTGCTTGCTGGACATGGGAGCAAAAGACCCTGCAGGTCTGGAGTTGCTTCAGGAGAAAGGAGGCCAAGGCTGGGGATGCAGAGCAAAGGTGCGGTACAAGTGGGTGCAAGGGCTGGGCATGAACCTGAGAGTGACCAGGGTTGGATTCGGCAGGTGGTGCCAAGACGTTGCAGCACCAGCAAGTTCTCCTTTGCGAACAGACTCCTGGGATCCTGCTGTTGTTTACAAGGCAGAGCATTTCTCTCGGCTCCTCCTCAAGCCTGCCTGAACGAGGACGCATCTTCTCGATCTGTTTGGTCTCCAGCAATGCTGGTGTGCCATGGCAGTGGCTTCACCATTCTCTATGGGTGTCATGTCAAGGAGAGGTCATATTGTGATAAAGTGACTTAATCTCAAAATTAATTTAAAAGTGGCATTGATCTGGCTTTTCTTTCGAGAGGGGTATGCTCTGATGTAGTGCCTCTGATAAAAAATGTTAGCAGACTTGAAGAGTTCACTTGGATTTTGTAGCCACTCTGACAAGCAAGGCAGGGACATCAAGTTGCCAAGCCGTGGCATGGCAGTTATTTTTCAGTGCTTGGAGTTTCATGAAAGTTTCAGGATTTTTCCATCATGGTTTGTAATGTATGCCAGCTCTGCAAGCTGCCTCCTCAAACACAAAGTAGAGGGCTTTCTTGATGAGATGGTCCTGCATGAGGTAGAGCAATGCAACCTGCAACTCGAGCACAGGCAACCTGTGAATCATCTTCAAACCATCACTCCTTGGAGGCTGAAGCCAAGTTCCCAGCATCTCTCAATGCAGGTATCTATTGTTACACGAAAAAAAACACAACCCTAGCTCAGTGACACGAGCGTGCTTATGATCCAGTGTGTATAACGGTGTCAGCAGAGGGAGACGTGGCCCTGCATGTGGTACTCATGATATGTGATATCGTGATATAGAAGAGCGTGACTCAGTCCTAAAATAGCACTGGGGCATCCTGTGGTGTGGGGGCAATGGAGTTCCCAATGGCACGGCTCTGCCGGCAGCCAAGCAGTGATGGCTGTCACTGGGATGGAGTAGAGCAGGACATTGTCTTTAAGGCCTAGCTTCTTCCCTCCATACCACTTTTGCCATTCCTGAGGTTGTTTTAGTGGCATAACTGGTAAAGTTCTGGTAAGGCTGGTTAAAGTTCTAACACATGTTTTTGGAGGGAGCAGTTGTGATGTTTCCAACTGTGGTGGTATCTTTTTTTGGAGAAATGACAAATACTTTCTTTGGAAATGACTGGAAAACCCCAGAGGTTTCCTTCTGCTGAAAGCCAGTGAGGTCGTATGATGGGGCTGTTATGTCCTTTCAGTCCTCCCTTCAGAAACAAATGCCTGCAGGACAGGCCAGCCCAGTAGACGCTGTGGTCCTGACCACCATGTCTCCGAAAGAGCACGGCTAAAATCCTTTTGCCACTTCAAAGCTGGCCACTGTGCTCACGTGGAGGTGCACACCTTTGATGGACGTGAAAAGGACAACTGGTTACGCTTGGTTCAGCTCTAGGAAGAGCTGAGTGAAGTCCAAGTCTTTGCAAGGCTGAGGGCTGTGAACAATATTATTGCGAACAATAACTGGCTCGGGTTTAAGGGTCTGTCCTTGATGTTGGACTTTGTTTTGGGGCTCTTTTTCCAAGTTAGCAACCTGCTACACATATAGCAGCATCGTGCTGCTCAAAAATTCTTTGCATGTGCACTGCAGCTACAAGGAATACATTTAACATACAAAAGCTGTCTTTCTACTAGGAAAAAAAAATCCGCTTTACAAGATTATTTGAAAATTTCCCCTCTCGCTTCCATCTTAAAAACCAAATTGGCATGTAAGTCCCAAGAATCTGAATGCCACTCAGACGCTTGTGAACGGGTTTCTCTGTGGCCAGCGTCAGCCTCCCTGGGAGCCTGGATGCTGGAGCACACCCTGCTCCAGGGCTGGTTCTCCCCAGCTCCATCCAAGTCAGTGATGCAGTCCTTGGTTCCACGATCCAGTGAACCCGTGGATGTGCGTCACCATCCCATCCATCAGGCCCTCTTCTCACCCTGTGTAAGACCACCATCTTCTCCAAGCATTCATTTCAAGTTGACTTGGATATCCTTTCCCAAATAGTGGACAAGAAGATCAAGATGACCTGGCAATGCACCCTTGCAGCCCAGAAAGCCAACAGCATCCTGGGCTGCATCCCCAGCAGCGTGGCAGCAGGTCGAGGGAGGGGATTCTGCCCCTCTACTTCACTATGGTGAGACCCCACCTGCAGTACTGTGTCCAGCTCCAGAGCCCCCAACATCAGAAGGACATGGACCAGTTGGAGAGGGTCCAGAGGAGGGCCACAAAGACGATCAGAGGGCTGGAGCACCTCTCCTGTGAGTCCAGGCTGAGAGAGCTGGGGCTGTTCAGCCTGGAGAAGAGGAGGCTCTGGGGAGACCTGAGAGTGGTCTTCCAGTACCTAAAGGGGGCTGCAGGAAAGGTGGGGAGAGGCTGTTCAGCAGGGCTGGTGTGATAGGATGAGGGGTGATGGTTTTAAAATAGGAGGGAGATTAAGATTAGAAATTAGGAAAAAACTTTTTACTCTGAGGGTGGTGGAACACTGGCCCAGGTTGCCCAGAGAGGCGGTGGATGCCCCATCCCTGGAAATATTCCAGGCTGGGTTGGAGATGTCCCTGCTCCTTGCAGGGGGGTTGGATTGGATGACCTTTGAAGGTCCCTTCCAACCCAAACCATTCTATGATTCTGTGAAATATTCTTCCTTTTCCTCAACTTTGTTTGTCTTTTATTCCACTATGAGGTGAGAAAAATCCTTCCTGAGGGTTTGGTGAATACACACCACGTGGCGGTTGCCAAAACAGGTTAAATCTGAATAAATAAATCCATATGCTCCCGAAAGAAACCTGCCTGTTCTGTGATGTCACAGCCTGGCCTTGGTGACATCGGTTAATCAGCACAGGAATTACTGTGATGCCCCAGGCAATGACTGGCTAAAGCAGACCGGAGCTAGTTGCTGAATGGAGGAATAAAAAGATTCTCTGCAGATAAGGGCATGGGGAAAGAAATAATGGAAATTGCATGATAGGTTAAGGGAGCTTTTTATGTGCAGAATGTAGCATTTCCCTGTCTGGGGCAGAGATGAATTCTTTTTTGCAAGGTAAAGAACCTCCAAGGAAATACATTCTAAATAGGCTGATGTATCCAGATACGATAGCAAGAGTTTGCTTTTCAAAACTGTAATTATAAATCCATGTACCTGGAGACAATGAAGGCAGGCACTGTTTCTTTGAGGGCTACACTGGAATGTCTCCAGATCCCAGAAACCTGCTTCGTACACACGAAAGCCGGTGTATTTCAAGCTGGATCCCCCATTTGATCATTCCCATTGCGCTCGCTGAAGTGTACTGTGCTTCCAGGACGTGGTTTGCTTTAGCGAAATTGTCGTTTTTATTCCTAAACAGCCAGCGCCCGCTGTGCTAACGACAGCTCTCCAGAAAGTGACCTTGAAGATCGCACACCGTTACCGACGCCTCGTTTAAATTGCAGAGAAATGTTGGGGCTGCATAATAAGATGTTGGCTGTCGGGCTGAGCGAGCAAGCTGTGACAAAGATGATGCTGGGAACCACAGCTTTGCCACCTTTGCCCGCACCGCTCAAAACGCTTTTCTCTATTCCCTGCTCACCCACTATCTTTCTTCTGCAAACTTCCTGAAGATAAGCTTCATCTCTTCTTGGACAAATATTGTTCAGAATAAATAGGGAGGCAGAGCAAAAGTGTTTGTTTTATACCTCAGTGAGGTGATAAAAAAAAAATATCTCTGGGTTGTCTGCAGCCCGTGGACCATTGTTCCTCGGTGTTTTTGGCTGAAGCAGTTTGGGCTGTATTGATTTCTTGTGAAATGAAATGTTAACAAACGTGTAGCAACAACAACGGGAGATGTTTCCTTCGCTCGCTTGTGAATTGTCTGAGCCCTGAAGATTTTTTAACCTTTATTCCCCGAACTCCTGGTTGGAAATTCAGTGAGGTTCGTGGGAAAATTTAGTGCAACAATTATCTGTGCGTTCAGCTGGCTGCTCTCCCTGGATGCAGACTGCGGTGTCTGTGTCACGCGAGCCTGCCTGAGGTGTCTGAAAATAACAACAATTAAATACCCATGAAACTTTGCATACAACACAGCATAGAAATAACAGTGCTAACTTTTTTGCCCTTAAAAATCCATATTGTTTTAAAATGTATTAACAAATATTCTCTTGGGGAAGAAGCTCCTTGGCAAGTTCATCTCATTCCTGCCTTAGCCTTGTTGGTTTTGTTATTTTTTTTTTTCCTGTGCTGTAAGCCTGTAAAAGCGGTGCCATACCCTGCAAGCTGAGGGAGCTGCTGGCAACGCAGCCTGGGAGCAGGGCTGGGTACCACATGGTGTTTCAGAGGGGCCAGCAGCTGCGGGGATGAAAATCTGGAGCTTGCTTTGCTCTTTTCCATCTCCTAAGAGGAAAAAGCCTAGTAAGGGGAAATTAATGGGGATCAGTCCCTCCTGGCGTCCACCAAGAGCTTGGTTTTAAGCGGCAGATTTCATTGAAATCCCAGTAAAATGCACCTAATCCCTGTACTTTGTGTGGTGGTGCTCAGCCCCTCCAGGGATGCTCCTGCGTTCCGTGCTCTGATGCAGCAATCCCGTAATATTCTGCTTCTCCAAAGGTGACCTCCCCGCATTGCACGGCTGCTTGCGGGGTTACCCAGGTGCGCCGCAGCAAAAGCAGAAGCTCCCAACGCGCTCTCCCTCCTGTAGTTTACGGCTTTCACTGTTCTGACAGGGAGCAGAAGGATCTGACCTTCCTCAGGGCGAGCGGGGAAGTTATTAAATAACCAAGTTCTCCCTTCCCCAAAAGGCTGTAAATTGTGCTGAAATGGGTTTCGCAATACGCCAGATGAGAAGTTGTTGTAGGCTACCGGATGATTGTTAATTGGACATGAACCAGAGGAAATGCTTTACCCGGGGAAAATCCAGCCTTCACTCCCTTGCAGAGCACGTATGTGCTGCCTGCTCTCTCCAACTGTGCTCTTGCTGGAAGCACTGGTAGCATCCATGGCTTGGGGAGGGTCATGGGCCACCCCAGGAAAGGACATCTCGCCTTCTTCGCCCTTCCCCTGAGGCGCAGAGATACCATCCAGCTTTCAAATCACTATTGACCTCTCCTTTGAAATTTCAGGGACAGCTCAAGATCTTTGGAACTGCTGAAGATTTGGCCACACAGAGCTGGGATCAAGGTGGGCAATGCTGGAAAGCCCACAGCCTCTGGGTTGGTTGGTTTTGGGGACAGGTGCTATGAGCTAGAGAGATGAGGACAAGTGGAGGCAACAAGTCCTCTCTGACGAGAAGAACTTCATAAACGTTAGCAAAACAAGGCCACGAAGCCAGCGGGTGAATGAACTGGTTTTGTGCCATGTGTCCTTCAGGTGCAGGTTGCATTCATATCCTTACCTTTCTGAGGAAGGCAAGACAACAAGCATCACAGACAGACTTCTCTTTTTGCCGGTGTAACTTTTATTAAACACCAGAAAAAGCTCCCCTCCTTTAGAATGTAGTCTTTTCAAAGAGGCTCTTACACACTTTTTCTCCTCCTCTTGGCTATTTTTTTTTCCATGCTTTGACATCATTATGTGAGGGACATTACCGAGCTCCCAACTGGAAGAAATGGTTCTGAGCCAAAATGTACTGCTGAAAAAAAGAAAAAAAGAGTATTTTCCATGGCTCCATCTAAATGCAGCCAACTTGATTTTCTGTAGCTCCAGTTTTATAGGAGAGATTACTGAAGTCCTACCCTGAGGTCACCAACTTGTGGGAAAGTAACACGTGGCTGATCAGACTTGTGATTTCTCCCTCCCCAGCCAATAACTATCAGTGCTACTTTTCACACCATTGTGTGTGAATGACCCTAATTAAGCTTATTAAAGTTAGTTCTGTATTAATTGTGTGGTCATGATCCTACAAACACCTCTGCGTATGCTCAAATGTTATTTATGTTACAAGAGCTCCCGCTGAAGTCAATGAGGCCGGATCCATGCTGAAAGTTGACTGTGTTCATTAGGGCTGGCAAGAACAAGGTCTGCACCCAGACATTCGTTGCATTTTGTTTTTTTCTGAGAACTTTCTGATCACTATTGCAACGTTTAGATAGCTTGTCTAGAGAAAGAAGCAAGAGTTTCTTATGAAATAAGAGGTGAACTAATCATTTCTTCAAATAAAAGCACAATCCCAAGATTATTTTTTTTCCTTTCAAGGAAAAGATGAGTTTAACTTATTTTTATACCACATTAGTGTGGCTGAGCACTCTACTGGTGTCTTGAGAGCTCCTCACCAAGCATTGCCACTGCTGCACCAGTTGCAGTTTCCTAAGGCATTTCAGCCGCAAAACAACGTGGTTGTTTCCTCTACCAGGACTGGTTTGCAGCATAATCAGGATCTGGGGGGCTCACAGGGCGTTGCTGAGAGCAGCCGAGCCGTGTGAAGGCTGGCTGGTGCCTCACGCAGCTTTACCACCCAGAAATGCTGCTCCTGCCCATTCTGGTACCATGGAAGTAAACAGTAACTGCAAGAGATGACAAGGGGCTTGCAGCTGTGCCAAGCCTGCGTGCATCCGCCTGACCTGTAAATGACGTTGGCCTTGCAGCCTCCGGGGCTGGCACTCTGTCCTGCCTGGAGATGGAAGTCCCCTGGGGACTGACAGTAACCTGTCTTTCAATCTGCTCTCAGTCGTTTCATGCTTCAGTAAGACAGCGCACTTTTCTTCATGAAACTTTTGAGTCTTCTGCTCCTCAGGTCTCTGAGGCTGGGCTGTGATCTCCAGGAAAGACCTCCTGGTGTATTTCTTTGTTCTTTGACTAATTGGAGCCTCAGGAAGGAGATGTGCACTGTGGACATGAGTGTATGGCAGGTTTCATTCACTGTAGATGTCCTATTGAGAACTTCCCAAGCCTCACTGTGGCCATGACTCACAGTGTATTTTCTCCTCTGGGCTCTGGTTCATTAATTCATGAATTAACCTTATTGCTTCTTTAGATAGAAGTTATATGAGAGCATTCCATTCAGTTTCTTAACAGTTCTTGGTTTTGGTGATGCTGAGCTATTCGGAAGTCTGGTTTTGAATGTGTTGGACTAGATGAAAAGAGTTCAATTGATTTTTTTGGGGGGAAGTTTCCTTTAGGGCATTCATGAAGAAGAAGGGACACTACCTGAAGATGTTCCTTGAAAGTACTTCTTCCTTTCCACTGCTTTCACAAGAACTGAAGAGATGGGCTGTCTGTTCATGCAGACAAGCCACCACAGGTCAAGGAAAGTCCTCAGCCCTTGTCTGGACCCAGTAGGCAGCTGAATCTGAACAGTGGCTGTATCACAAACGCAACGCTACCATTTGCTGTGGAGGTCTCTAATGAGCCAGGAACGCTGGAATTTTTCCAACACGTCTCCCCTGTTGGCTGCCCTCCCATTTGGTCATGCTAAACGACTAGGTAAATAGGCCTTTCATGAAATCTAACACCCGCCCTACCTAATCCCCCCTGCCTTCAAACTGTGGGGCTAATCAGTTGTTTTGACATAACTGGGATCCAAATTCTATAAGGAACATAGCCAAGAAAAGTTCAAATCCAAGACCAAGATTAATGAGAACTTCAAAGAAATTTACCACCAAATGTTACTAATTTAGTACACCCTGTGTTTGAAACCAATGACCTAATTGGAAACTATATTCTTTAAAAGCCATTATGTCCCAGCTCTTTAGTATTCGAGAGGTGGCTTCTGAGATCAGAGTAGGTTTATGTCGCTTAGTAGGATGGGTAGTGGATTTCCACACCCATCTCTCTAAAACTAGGATAAAATATCCTGCTTCTGACTGCTTTAGGTGATTGTACTCTTAATGCACAATGAATAACACATTCATAATCAGACAAACATTTTCCTTCTGCTCTCCAATAAGTGAGTGTACTATTACAAATCCCTTAAAGCTGGTTAGAGAAATGAAAGGTCTGATTAACTTTGCTGTCATGTTGCCAAAAAATCAGCACATTAAAAAAAAATATATACTTAGCGTAAAAATGCATGCTGTTGCATGGGGCTGCTGTTGGTACACCTGCCTTCCCAGAGTTCCACCAAGGTCTAAACAAGTGTGTGTGCAGGAGTCAATCCTGCACTTGGCTATGGATTTGGGTCAACCTGGGAAGAAAACTTGAGGAGAAAATCAGATCATTGATCCCTTTAGCGAAGACCCATCAACATACTGTGGAGGTCAGGCGTGCTGTGGTTGGCTCGGGCACAGGGTTCTGTACTTTCCTGAAAGGGTCTCTGCTGTCATCTGCAATGAGGCCACTTGTCCTGCATCAGATTACACCAATCCTGACCCAAAGAGCCAGGATGGAGGCACTCATGTTGGAGAGCCTGCAGGTTTTCCCAGCAGATGAGCTCAGACAGGGTAAGGGCAAGGTGGGACTTGTCTTATCTGCTGCTGCGGGTGGAAATCTTCTGCAGATGCAGACTCTGAATCCCAGCTTTCTGGGATATCAGGTAGGAGGAAAATTCTTCTGTCTTGGATGTCTACTTTAACATGAACTGTACCATCTTCTGGCAGTGGCTGTTTCTCTGCTCTGACTGCAGGGAGACTGTAGTGACAGCTCAGACTTGTGCCTTCATCTCTTGAGCATCAGTGAGGATGCTCAAGAAGATCCTCATCCTCAGGAATGTGCCCAAATCACACAGCCAGGCTATGAAGGAGCAGCACAGCCATCCCCGCTTCGCTGAAGACAAAGTGCCCTATGGGTCAGACCACCCTTCCCGTGATGGAGCCCTCACCCTTCTCATTACCCTGCCTTTCTGCAGCTCAGTCAAAGCTGCCCTGAATGTAAGACAACAGGGAGAAGCAGCTTCCTCAAGCCTTGGTGATGTTTCAGCCACAGGGATGCCTCAAAATCGGGCACCAGGTTCATCCAGGGCCGCTGCAGAGAACTTTGCACAGATGCCCTGCTGTAGGCTGGCACGTGTGTGTGCGTGTGCACCGGGTGTCCATCACACGCTACGTGACGTCGCTGTGGTTTTGCACATGTGAGGGGAAACACTGATGGCTGCATGGTCAGGCTGTGCCAGACAGCGGAGCTGTAGGTTTTTATGGTCAGAAGTTCTTCGGTTCAAAAGCTGTGAGACTTTTGGAAATGAGCTGGATTTATTTAAAGTAATGAGAATTTATTTCTTGCCATTGAGGATAGCAGTGTCTAAGAAGCAGCTGTGACGCAAAGTCTTATTAAAAATCTTGATTGATTGTTCTGGGCAAAACAACAGCTCTGGAAGAATCTGAAGAAAAAGTTTTGGTCCAGGCACCTGACTAACCATGAAGTAAATTGTTTGGGATGTACTGCAGTCCCTTTCAGACACTGGAGAGGATCCGGGACACCTCGTTTGCAAACACTGCCATCTCCCATGCAGTTCGTACCCCAGTGCTAAGGTGGCAAACAGACCATGAAAAAAGAACCGTAGTTTTTTTAACATAAAGCCAGACTGTGAGCTGCTTACCGGCCACTGCAGAGGGGAGTGAGGAGCTTCGCTGGAGCTGGGGCTGGGGGACCCAGCCTTCAAACCTCCCATTCTCCAAGGATTTTCTAGTAATTTGGAAATAAAAGTTAATTCCTAGTGGAGGTTACACGATATCTCAGGCTAATAGATGGTATTTTCCTTTCCTAAATCAAAGTGGAATTCCCCATTTTGGCCTTAAATGGAGAGAGCAGTTATCAGTTAAAAAATAAATTAAGGAATAGTGAAAAAGAAACCAGGACTTGACTGGGCTGCAGCAATTTGGATACATTCAACTTTTAAGAAAGATCCCTTGTTTTCACATCAGTGAAATTTTGCCAATAACTGCTTAGTGAACATCAAGGAAGGTTTTTCTTGGGTCATTTTCAGAAAAGTTTAAAAAAGAAAAGAGAGAAAGAAGAAACTCCAAACCAAATGGAGTCCTTTGCTGGCGGAGGAGCCGATTCCTGCTTGGGTACCAGTTACCTAACACAGGGCAGATGCTCAGCCTGGTGGGAATCAGTGAGGTTTGAGCAAGTTCAGCTGAGCCGCATCATTCACCCCTACCGGGAACATTTCTGTGCATGCCCAACATCACCAAACTCCCCTATTACACATTTATTAATTTATGCTCAACAACCACCCTATCCTGCTCCGGCGCAGGGCAACATCCCCGTTCAGGGCAGGGCTGAAGCGCGCACTTCAGCTGAAGCACTTGGTTACAATCCTGCGGCGGCTGCGGAGAGCTGGATATTTCGGTGATTTCCTCTTCAGGGCCTTACAAGCCTTGTGGGGTTCGTGCCACCTTAGGAGCCCAGGCAGAGCTAGAAAGGTTTAAGTGCAGGAGAGTCTGTATTTCCCAGAAAAGGGAAATCTGTATTTTATAAACCCCGCAGCACCCATTTTGCTCACATCCATTTTATGATTATAATTACTTAGATTACTTTTATTTTCGATGAAGGAAAACAATAATGAAAGGGTCACTAAATAAAAAAGCTCAGGGAAAGAGGAAAAACACTGTGGTTTCTGTTCAGGATTTTTAACCCTTCAGCAAGAGGAAGGGCTGGATCTTTAGAGGTGGAGGAAAAGACTGGTTTGTAGCTACAGACAGACCAGTAAGATTTCAGTCTGCTCTTTCAATGGAGCATTCATTCCTGCCCTTAAAGAAAGGTGAATCTCCCATTCCTTGTCTGGGCTTAAATGAGTTGTGAGTCTCCAGATGCTGGCAACAAAATTGGGTATTAGAAATACATATGTATAATAAATATTTCATATATACACAGATAATAAATAAATATATATGTACAATGCAGTCTAAGTGAGTTCAGAGGACAGGTCCAAACTCCAGAATGTCCTTGCCATCGGCAGCTCTCAGTGATGGGCACTGCAGAGACCAAAGTCTCACCCGCGGATGCGTCTCCGCTGCCGGCTGTTTTGTCACGGGTGAGTTACTGGTGCGCAGAGCTGCTTTGCTGGGAATTTCCAGCAGGCTTTGTCAACTGCGGGGGTTTTGAGGAGAAAAAAAAACAACCCAGAATTTTCTGCCAATGGGAGGTCTAATTCCCACAGAAACGCATGTCGCAGAGATGCCCAGTGCCTCCATCATCGCTGGGGTGCACTGGGAGGGGAACACTGCAGAGCGCAGCCCGGGACAGGCGGAGGGGGAGAAGGGCACTGCAGTGTGTCACCTCTGTCGATTAACGATCCCGTGCTCGAGCAACGGAGCAACCGTCTTCATCCTCGTCCCTGCACATCTCAAACGCTTGCAATGCTCGCTGGCCGATGTCCTCTATGCACAGAGCAGCGGCAAAAGCTTGCGACCTGCCCTTCTCACCCTGATGGGTTCTGAGTCTGAATTTCATCCTCAAACAAGTGATTTTATGTGGATTCGATAAGTAATTAAGGTAATCATCAGCCTGAGGTGGTGCTGGCGGGCTGAGGTCCCATCTCAGGTTTCAGCGCGGGGTCCAGCCCTAAGGCCCAGCTCTGTCTGTTCTCAGTGACCACGCTGCGGTTGTGCAGGTACCGTGGATGGATTGAGAAAAGCATCTGCAGTGCCTGCAACCTGCTACCGGGATTGTAATCCCACAAATGCCTCTGAGTGTGATAATTGCTAAAATGGGAGCAATTGCTAAAATAAGAGAAGCAGAAACTTGTGATCGCTGGAGACACTGTGTCTTCATCAACACCCCTCATCCGTGTTCTAGTTCTCCTTGCAGTGGGGGAAGCTGCCTTTCCTTTTTGCTATAATACATAAAACCCCACAAAGAATGTGAAACTGGTTCTTTCCAGGAGCTCCCACTGCACTGGGCTATGCCTGGACTTCTGAGATGCCCAAAGCTGAGAGCAGCAGAATCACTGCCTGGATCAGGTTTGCTGAACTTTACTGACCTGTTCTGGGTGTTTCACCCAAAAAAAAAAAGGACACAGCATCTTTTTCTGGATCCCTTATGAGTCCCAGGAAGCAAGCACCACGCGCCTTATGCCCATCTCAAAGTGAACGGCAGGCTCCTAGGAAAGTAAGCAGATGTACTGGGCTCTGTGCAGCGGCAATCAGGAAGGGAATTAAAATTATGATATGTTGCCATGGAAATGAAGTCCCAGGATTTGGCTAGGAGGAAAAGTGAGGTTGTAGCTGGTTGCTCATGAATTCCTCAGTAGGCTTTTCAATACTCTGCTTCCTTTAAATGAAATTGGAGAAAGACTTGCAGTTCATAGTGGGGATAAAAATTTTATGAAGCTAAATCTAGGCAGTGTTTTAGTGTCAGTCAGCATTAACCCACAGCACGAGCACATAAATAATTGAAATTTCAAATACCCCAGCGCTCTGGGTTAGAGCACCAGCAGCTCTCGAGGGCTGGTGGCAGCCTGGGAGCCTCATCCTGAGCGGCCGGAGCATCCTGGGCTGGCATGGAAATGCCCTGCCCTGGATTCTCCTGCTGCCCACCTCCTGACAGGACTTCTGGCCAGAATAATACGAGAGAAATCTGGCTTAGAGCAGGTGAGTTTAGCTGCTTAGGGAATTATTGGCAGTGCTCTCTTAAGACCAGGTTTCTGCTTGTTCGTCGGAGCCTGGGCTGTGGTCAGCAGGATGGCTGTGCACTGGGTTTTTCATGTGTGAGATCAAATTAAGAGAATGTTGAAACAGGTGAGCAGAAAAATAAATGCAGCTAGTAAAGAAATCACAGAAATATAGCACGGTTAAAAGACTGCAAAGCACTGCTCGTTTGTGAGGGCAAGGATTGGTTTTGAAAAAGATTATTCAATGGAGATTTAAAAGAAAAAAAAATATTTTATTTGGTTTTTTGGACAACTTTGTCCTTAGTTCCACCTTTACATCTACAAAAAACTTCAGCAGAGCTGGCTGAAAATTAGTTAAAAATAGTTGAAAAAATGATGATAAAAACCAACTTTTGATTATTTCAGCGAGACTAATACTAGGAAAAGGGAACTGGCCCTCAGTTTTCCCCAAATTTGATTTTAATCATTCTATTTCCTGCTTTTCTTTTCCCCTGTCCCTTTTTCAGAGGCAAACGGGGAAGGCAGAGGAGGAGAATAGATCACTCGTCTGCAGGGCAGGACAGAGGGCCAGCAGGAGAAGAAAGGGAACAAAACCAAAGCACAGAAAAGTGGCAGCTTTGAAGGCTCTCAAGGCCCAGTTTCAGGGAGGAAAAAAGACTTTTTCTTGCAACAGTGAGATGTCCTACATCGAAAAAGAGGCTCAGATGAAAAATGCTCACTAAAAAGAGAGAGAAATGCCACATGGAGACTTCTTCCCTCTGCTCCACCCCACTGGACAGGAGGTTGGGGAAGATGGGGCCGGGGTACCCCAGCATGGCTGCATCCCCACGCCCTCCGCTCCGCTCCACTCAGGATGGGTGCAGCAGCTTGGAGCCCCGTCCGTGGCCACCTGTCCCACTCTGCTCCTCCCGGGACCCTCGGACCCGCTGCCTCCCTCCGCAGAGCCAGGCAGCGAGCTGGATCCTGCAGCCAACATCCAACCTTGGGGCTGCAGGGATTCAGTTTTCCATCTTCATTCCCTTCCTCCCAACTCAGCCTGTCCTGGCAGCAGTGTGGATGTCTGTTGGGTAAATATACACGTCCACGTAAAACTTCACCCTTGCTGTGGCAGGATGGGCTGCCGTCAGCCTCGGTCGGTGGCCCCACACTGCGTTGCAGCGAGGAGCGGAGTTTCATTCAGTTCTGGAGGTTTTTAATGTCAGCCTTACAACATTTTTTCCACCGTGGTTATAAACCAAGCGCTTCGCTGTTAGAGGGTACAAGTAGAGGCAGATCAGTCTAATATTGGGAAAATTGCTGCTGGATGAGACGTGCCACAGCCCCTTTCACTGGCTTTGGCATGGAGCCGTTGCCCATCCATGATGTAACCAGGGAGACTGCTAGGAATGGGTATCCCAGAGCACTGCTCAGCTCCACAATAACTGTAAAAGAGCAAAAATAAAGGGCGAGATAAATAAATTAGCACACCACCACCTGCTGCAGGGCTCCTGCCTTTTCTGTCCAAAGGAAAAGCTACCCTTGCGCTGCAGGGTGGCACGAGGGCACATCAGTACCAGTGTGGCAGTGACACTGGTGGAGACTGGGGTGTTGCAATTGGTGGGTTTCACAGAGCTTGGGGATTTGTGGACCATCCCAAGAGCAGCCCCTAGCTCTTCTCAGCAGGTGTTCCCATTTCCACCAGTGATTGCTTTACATAAAACCCACCTGCCAGAGCAGCTGGGTTTAGTTTCTGCAGCCCTCATGCAGACCAGTTTGCTGACTCTCTGTTGAGATGCCTGGCCAGCTCCAGGGCTTTCTCTCCTTGGCCACCTCAACTCCTACTCCAGGGTGGATTTACAGTGGACCTTCTCTGAAAAACAAGCAGCACCATGTCCTGGAGCTGACTTTGGGAGCCTCCAAACCCCTTCAGCAGCCTGTCTTCCATCTTAGTCCTAGATAAGGACTTCTTGATCCTTACAAGAGGGAGAACCAGCACCTCATGGCAGCTCTGGAGGTAAGAATGAAGTAAGGACCTCTGAGCAACCAGACTTTGCAGTTCTTGGTGTAAGAGAAGTCCTGGCCCTGCAAAAGGAGGGTCTAATGGATGGTACTGGAGGAGGTTAGGGTTGGGATTTTTGGTGGGGAGACTCAGATTTCCACCAAAGCATCTCTTTGTGAAGCCAGGGGATTAGGCATTTTGAGCAAATGTTGATGACAGTAAAATAAGTCTTAGTGGCCATTGCACGTTATTTGCCTTCCCTCTCTGCAGAGCTGCTGGTGGGTGACAGTGTGGGGGAGGACCAGGGGGCAGACGGTCTCTGTGAGAACGCGTGCTGTTCTCATGGTGGTGTGTGGTCTGACCTGTTTGTGTCCACCAGTGCAGAAGTGGTGTTTTGCACAGCTGGGAGGTGGGCAGTAGCCAGCAGACCTTCTCCATTGCTCCTGCCCCTTGGGTGCCTTCTGTGGAGCAGAAGGGGGAGAAGGACAGAACACTGAGCCTCGTGAAAGCCTTTGTGGACCTCCAACATTTGGATGCTGTTCAGAGCTGTATCTGAATAGCTGTCTTTGTAGTCCCACGGGGTATGATGATGCGCCAGGGCTTCTAATGGAGAGTCTGGTTTTGGGTGGAAACAGGTCATTGTGAAAGAAATCTCCATTGCATTTGGTATCACGCTTCCCTCTAGACCCATGGAGGTCAGAAAGAGGTCGGAAGCACTGGTTTTGCTAGGCATAGTGATGGGAGTTTTCTTCAGCTGGGAATCTAGACTGGGCTTTTCCACGCGAGGGAAAACTTGAGACCTCCTGAACATCAGATGTCAGAGCTGTTCCCTCTGCCCGAGCCCGGCTCACCACAGTGCTGCTGGGCGCCCCAGAGGCGTGCGGAGCTTCCCACACCCGGAGAAAATAAACATGGGGAGCTACTCCTGGCTCTTTCTCTCCGGTGTTACACTTGGGCTGGCTCCACCGTGGCGTGTGAATAAAGTGTTGGGTTGGCTGCTGTAGGATCAGTAGGTTGATTTATTATTTTTTTTTTTTTTTTAAAAAAACAAAACAAAACCAAACATTTTTCCCCCTCCCCAGGCTATGAGAAAACAAAGGTACCAAAGGAAAGACTTTTTTTTCCTCTCCCTCCTGTGCTAAGCTAAGCCAGGCACATGTGATTGCTCACTCAGCTAGGGAAGCAGCTGTCCTCAGACCCTCTGGGATGCAGAGGTGGGCAAGGGTCCTTATTTTAAATAACTTTGCTTTATACTGCTAGGTCTGAATGACTTCTAGAGCTGGTCAGAAATGGAAAATCATTGTGAACTGTCTCTGTGGTGGGAATCTTTTGTGTCAATTGTTTCCTTTCTGTAGACCTCCATAGAGAAAATTGGGCCTTACTTTATATATATATATATTTTTATATATTTTTTTTTCAAATTGGAAATACTCCCCTAAACCGATTTTTACTTTTTTTTTTTTATTTTCTTTTAAAATAATATTTTTCAATAACTACTTAGATACAGGTTCACCACCTGCATCTAAGCAGTACAAACTTGAGCAATTGTCATAATCAATTGCGACAACAAAAACTGATACTGAACAGAGATTTTTTTTTTTTGAAAACTCTTCCGTTTAAAAGCTTTGTCACTCAAATGTTTGCGAAGTCAAAGCTGACAATCTCAAATCTCTGGTAGCATGTTTGATAAAGGGCTGTTAATATTTCTGAGGTTGGGATTGACTCAAATTTCCTGCTAGGGACCGTGGAGCAGAATACAAATAAAATAAGCAGGGAGAAGTTAAATCTAAACAGGAGTACAGTGTTATTTAAGTGCAATTCTTAATTAGGCAAAAGTTTCTCCAAAACTTTTAATGGCCTTGCCTGATAAAGGCTCCCATTTAGACAAGTTTCTCTAATATTTTTTTCAAAAGAGTAAAATTAAACTGTTAAAGCCCCAGAGGTAACAACGTGCCTCTCCAGCCAAAACAACTAAAACTTTCAGCCTGAAAACAAACAATATTTTACTGAAAGAATGAAAACGTCCAAAGGAAATATGAACTGCTTCTTCAGAAAGGGTGGGGAATGGGAAGAGCCCCCACTTGCTGAACGTGTTCCTCCAGCAAAAGCCCTCTGAAACAGATTCTCCTTTCCCATTGGAAATGTGCAGATCTCCTATCAGCTGAACAATATTGTCTTTTGGCATCAAAAGCGATTGCTCTAAGTTTTTACCCAGAAACAGGAGATGGTAAAGGGAAACCTTCGTGGGATGCGTGCCGCCTCCTGTGTGCAACCGTTTGGAGTGTCAGAAAGGGACGGCAGGTCTGCGGTGCCGGGCTTAACGAGGCAAATCATTCCAAACAGACATGTCTCTGATGGCAACCACGGGAAGTGTTGCATCTTTGTTACGGCGTTCTCAGGGGTGTTCATTTTAATCAGTGCCTGGATGGTCAGATGAGGGCTGTTTGCTCTCTTTTGTGAATTACTGTGCAATTTGGTATTAACGAAGATCTAATTTTATAGTGTTGCTGTTAAAGGAGGTAACACAAGCCTGGGAATACTGGCAAGAAAATCAACTTTTGAGGTCCATGCCAGTAGTTAGCTCTCTGAACTAGCTCTGGTAAATGCGTAGATCAAACAGAGCTCTGACTTTCAGCTCAGAGCCACCACCCATTTTGCAGACTTTCCATTAAGTTCTCCCTGATGCTTTTTAATTATGTTTCTCTTCTTCCCATTTCTCTGGCGAGAGAAACTGGCTGCAGGGGCGGGACCACGGTTCCTGCTGGTACCATCTGTGCCAGTTAGACCTGGGAAGCACCGAAGACTTCAAAATGCTGGAGCTCCTGCCAGAGGGCTGGCATGACGTAGACTTCAGAGCTTTACTTTTGACTGCGCTCATAAGAGTTTTCTTTGTTTGCCCCTTGGCAGCTAGGTTTTTCAGAGGAGTGATGGGTTTTTTGGCTTCAGTTTTGCCAGGGAACTGGTATCGTGAAGGTGTAGAAATAGTGTGAACCTTCATCGGTGACAGAAATGGATTCAGACCAGTGTGATACTAATGGGGCTGTCTACGAGCATTCACAAGCCAGACCTCTGCATGTTGGCGCTTGCCGTCACAGCAGTTTCCTTACCTCAAGTGTGCCAGCCACCATGTGTTGTCAGATACTGGCTCTGGAGGCCAAGACTGGTGTTGGAAGGTTATTTTGTGCTGTACCTACCTAAAGAACATTTTTAAGGGCAAAGTAACATCTCAGCTCCTGATAGGTGGCCTTCTGGCCGAGCCTGGAGCCGTTTGTTCCTCACTGTCCCAATGCCATCGTAGTGCTGCTCTGACTGAACGCGGTGATCTGGGATGGCTGTCAGCTGGCTCCAGAAAGGGACAGCATGAGGGTGGTTACAACTGCTTTTCTGGTTTGCCTCCTATGTGCTCTTTGGCCAGAAGTGAGGGGGTCTGAGCCAATAACTAAAAATAAAGTCTCATAGCCTTGGATAAAGGTAGGTTTGCCAGCAGGAGTTTCTCCACAGGAGTCCTTGCATCCATTCTAGCGCAAAATCACATGTGCTGTGGGGGGAAGTCAGCATCCCACTGTTCCCATCTCCTGCCGAGGTGCATTTGTCTCGGCTCACGCGGAGCCATGGCTGGCCTGCAGCTGGAGATGCGTGGGCTCTTCTCCCAGTCAGATCTCCATCTCACCGGGGCACAACCACAGAATAAATAAGAGAAAAACCTATCTGCAGTGGGCCCTGCAGAGGTGTTCTGGTGGCTGAACTGCTTAAGGTAGTAGAAGACAATACTTGTGGTAGGTGGGGACTCTAATTGGGTGGACATTACAGGACAGATGGTGGTAGGTTCACGGGTCTAAGGATGCTGTGCGCGATGGTTGCCAGCAGTAAGCCTGGACTCGCTTTCTGTTGTGGGGAGCCAGCACTGATTTAGAACAGGTTTGGTCAATGCTCTCTGCAAATTCTTTATCCTGTGCTCACATATCTTCATTTTCTCTCCAAGTCCGTCCTTAGTGTAAAAGGAGATGCCAAGGTGAATCCAGGCATTACATCATGGACATCCTGTTGCTTCAGACCCCGGCGTATGTTTGACTTGGCTAATGTTTCTTTCTCAAGATCGATGAGTGCCCATCCTGTTTGCCTTTCTCTGAAGATAAAATAACCTCCCTCCCCAGCCCTCCTGGGATTAGATTCCAGGTCTGGGCAGCCCAGCTGTGACAAAGGACAGGTGTGGGTCTGCAGGCAGGATGGGGTGCCGGGGCATCCCTGCTGCCCTGCGGGCGTTGCTCTTGCGAGACGAGCTATCTCCATGACCATTCCAATTAGTAGGGGCCTCTGCTTCCTGTCCTGCCCAGCAGGCAGTTTGGGGAGAAAAATGAGAGGAGGGAATTAGAAGACATTAGCATCTGTGGGAAGTGTGGAGGAGACAGTAATGGATGTGAGGAAGGGGAAAAAATGACAACGAAGTATTCCAAGAGTTGGATTCAGAATGGACAAATTGATGGTATGCAACATAGTGTCAATCCTGTTTAGGCAGGTTGTGTTTCTGATTTTGGCTGTGTGATTGTTTCTCTTAGTTCTTGGTTTTGGTTGGGTCTGGTCCCGTGCACGTTGGGAAGGATCCTTGCCTCTGGAAAGCAGAGCATCCTCGTAGGAATGTTCCTGGAAGAGCCGAGCACAAACCACCTAGGCTACGTAAACTGGCAGAGTTACAGCCGTGGAGCAACTGGCAGCAGAGAAAACTGAGCCAGAGCCTCCCATCCATCAGTGATGCAAGCTTTCCTTAAACAATGGTAGAGGCTCTGGATGTCTGCAGTAGCTGGAGCAGCAGTCTGCGCGCGGTCTTTAACAGGAAGATCTGTGTTCAAGGACACAGCGGGAAGAGGGGTGTTGGTTTCACGAATGAAACTTAAGTGGCAAAGCCAAGGTGTGTCACGAGTTGTAGGACTGGAAAGGGTCAGTGATTTGGGTAAAATATGGGCTTTTCTGATTTTTTTTGGGGGGGGATATAGTAGTAATTAAAGACCACGTTATAGGTCAGGGTGTCACTATGCTAGTGCCTGTCCCCCATATTGCAGGTGGGAATTGTTTTCTGCTGAAGAGCTTATGCCTGCTTTACAGGATGGGCACAACTGATTTTATTCCTCCGTCTGGGTGACAGAGGAGTTAGTGACAGCTGGGGATTGGTCCTGCCCCAGGCTGCTGTTGCAAAGCCCTCCCCTCCCCTCTAACAGGGGCACGGTGTTCTGGCATCAGCCCGATGCTAATGTGACTTTGTCCTTGTGCTCACCCAGGCTGTGACAATTCCCAGCACCACTTGTGATGGGCCAGCAAGCCAAGTTGGGACCATCTCCTCTTGTAGCTGTGTAGACCAGGGTGCTCACTGGCACTCTCACTCCAAAATGAAGCCTCTTCACCCAGGACAGAGCAAACAGCCCTGCAACACCGCTGGGCACAGATCCCACGCTGAAGGCTCTTGGTGGTACAATGCAACTTAGTTTTTCAGCACTACTGTTTGTTTATATGCTGCAGTAGATGACCCTGCTGTGGTCTATCTAACTCCAGCAGATCTGTGAAGAAAAAGGCTTCAAAAAAAAAAATCCAACCTAAAAACCTGTAAATTCCTGTGACGAGTTGTGCTTGGGGGAAGGCAGAGAAAGCAGAGATAAATGGTAGAACTTAACCTGGGTTAACTAAACAGACTCTTAAACTCTGTTTTAACGTAAGACTTCTAACGTTACCTGCTTGGCATGTCGGAGCCAGGGATAAGAGCCGCCACACAGCGCACAGTTAATCACAGAGCCAGCTGCCACCAGATACGCTGGGACACAGAGCTCGTAAAGGAGAGTGCTTTCTCTGACATCCTTCATGACATGAGGAGAAAAATGAATAAAGGATGGGAAATCTCGGATGACAGGGCATACACCAGCCACTAAATGAGGGTGAAGAGCAAATTCTTCTGCAGAGTGGTTTATGAGACAAGGTCTGCTTTCTGCACAGCCCCCTCCCCTGACTTTCTATGAAAGTGAAAAGAATAATGGTGAACTCAGTCTTTCCGTTCTTTTGATTCTGCCCAAGCTGGTACCAACATCTTTTTTAATATATTGGCCTTTCTGGGGCAGAAGGAACTAAACTAGGCGCCTTCTCTAAGCCATTGTGCTGTCACTGACAGACTGAAGGCAGATCAGTTTAGGATGTTACATCCTCCCCTCCTGCCTCCAGTTGCTACCTGATTTTTCTTGCCCTTAATGCTTGCAGGATGAACTCTCGCCTACAGCATCCCAATTTTCTCTGCTGACCTGGATGCTGAGGAGCAACTACAGGGCTGGGCCAGCCCTGACTGCTTTCCTCTGAGATTTGTATGTTCTTAGCAGTCAAGGCCAGCCTTGGGACCTTTGGGCTCTGCTGTTGGACTTAGCTTTGGTCAAACTTCTGTCATTTCCACCAGATCCCCTTCCAGAAGTTCCTCTTGAAAACGAAAGATCTCTGAAAGTCTGCAATGATTCCTTACAGCTCCCTTTTCTGGGCATCTCTGCAGGGACCAAATGAAACACTGGAGGAGATATTGAGGATTTTTTTTTTTTGGACAGCCTCATGGTTAAAGATACCTGACAGAGACTTGAGAATGTTTTTTCCCCAGCTCTGTGTCACTGACCTCCAGCAAACCATTTTATCTTCCCGTTTCCTGCCTGTGACGATAGAAATGATCTGTTTCTTTCTCCCGTTGTCTGTCTTATCTATTTATATTTTAAGGTCTTTGGGGCAAGGACTGTCTCTTGACTGTACAAAGGCTGGCAGACAAAGGCATCGACCTTATTTGAGATCTCCAAGTGTTCATGTGATAAGAGCACCAGAACAGTGGATGAATGCAAAACAGCAACATGGTCTATTTTGGAACAGAAAGCGAAGTATTTCTCCTTCCTTGAGATAGCTTTTGGGTGCAATGATTAAGGTATCACATAGACAGCACATAGACCATGTGACAAACTGCATGTTCTACAGAACATTCTGAAAGGAACTGTTTTGTCAAAATTGGGGTTATCTTCCTAGACTTTCTGGATTTTGGGAGGGGTTTTGGGGTGGTTTTTTCTTTTTTTTTTTCTTTTCTTTTTTTTTGTTTTGAGTAAAAAAAA